>DF239098.1:44909-135889 GCA_000507305.1 Breviolum minutum Mf 1.05b.01 | reverse complement strand
ATGATGGCGATGATGGCGATGATGGCGATGATGGCGATGATGACGATGATGACGATGATGACGATGATGACGATGATGACGATGATGATGATGATGACGATGACGATGACGATGACGATGATGATGATGATGATGATGATGATGATGATGATGATGATGATGATGATGATGATGATGATGCCGATGCCTGCACTGTCAGAAAGAATCTAGGCAAATCCAAATAGTTCATCCGAGTGCATGCCCTGCTTTGGGGACAGTCCGTATTGATGTCCACTTAAACCCCAGGGCGGGGTACTGGTGAAAAATCTCCGCCTAACACCTCCCTGCACATCTGCTCCTTAGTGAAGGTCCTGTATGTTGCTTCATCCACACCACCTCAGTAATTAAGTAGACGTGTACATTTGCTTCAATTAATGCGAAGAATATGGATTTCCATGAATTTCCCCATGTCGACGCATATGTCTGCATGGCAAGTAGTATTTCAGTTTGGACAGTGCCACACCAACTGAGTTATGATTCAGAAGAAGCTAAAAGTATGGAATCGAGATGAATCAAGATAAATTAGTTTCTCTTCTTGCTGCGACAAGTTGCTGTACGCTCCTGTGCCAGAGATTTGGCACAAATTGAGCCCAAAAAGACCTGGCCAAAATCAAGTGCAAATGAGCGGAGACTGTCTGGTCCCTTCAACCATCACTGGTTCCTTGTCTGAGTCAACCTGCCTCGCATGTAGAGAGTGCCGTCTTCTTTGAACATCTCGGTATCCTAAGTCCGAAAGCTGTTCAAAAAGTTTATGCTGCAGTAACACATAGGATATCATGGAGAGACGATCGACCCAAATGCATCATATTGCATCCCAAATACGATGAATATAAGCATGGTCGAGAAAAGTCTCCGCAAAGCACGTCACCACGAACCGCTTCTTTTTGTTTTTTCACAGTTCTTGCATAGTTTTATCATGCGCTATCTACATGTCCTTTGGACAGCTAAGAATCTAAGATTTAGGATGTGAAATTAAAACATCCATGGGCTTTGAAGATTGGCTCAAACAACCTTTGGGCATCATTTTTGGTCTGTCCCTGAAAGTGAAGGTTGCGAAGGATCACCTTCTTTTCTGTCATGAGGTAACGGCTGCCTATTCGTCTCTTTCTAAGGGTAGGGGCCAGCTCTGTCGGCCCCTCGTACCAGAATCGAGCATCAGGATCCACAACTATATCATCGACTGGGAATTGTCCGTTGCAAATGCGTAGCCGCTTGGTTGGTGGCAAGGTGGCATTGCGATAAGGCATTCCTGTTCCATCATAGCGTGGCATCTTCTTTGGTATTCTTTTGAAGTCTGGAGGATAGCGCCAGTACTGAAGGTCCCATGGTGCACCATCAGACCAGGGCAAGGATTCTGAGTCCAGGCTTGCCATGGCATACATGTACCATGTGCACATTTGATTAATGGCATGCATGAAGGATGCCTCTACAAACATTTTTTGAATCCAAATATATTCTTCTTTGTAGAGATTGATGTTGAAATCTGTGAAATCATTCATCACTTCTAAAGTGTAGACGGTTCCCATTGCAGCCATGGCATTGTATTCAAAGGCCCTCCACTCGCGTTCCTTGTCCCATCGATCACGCCAAGTCAACTCAGCCTGACACCCTTCACGCAAAAACGGAGGCACCAACACGGCCACATCGCCTTCTGCATAGGCTGCCAAGTGAGTATTTTCACGCTGCATCCACGATCTGAAGATAAAGAAATTCAGCACATTCAATTTTTCAAAAGGTTCCTGCTTACCGGGGCAGCAATCGAGGTTCCCTTCGTAAAGCTTGTTGATTGTCCAATATTTTCGGTCCATGTAATCGCTGTAATTGTAGACACTGAGCTTTGCCAAAATATCTGCTGGATACATAATTCTAAAAAGCTCCACCATCAGTGGGTCTGTGATAACAACCACGGTCGGTACATGCAAGAGGCTAGCCCCGAGGGTATACTGAAAATACCTCGCAGTGTTTCCACAACGCCTCTTTGCCGCTTCCAGGGTGAGGCTTGTCCCGTTTGAAAGCATGGGGTCTGAATCTCGCCTGGGCTTGGTCGGGTCATCGTCTCCGCAGAACCAAACATAAACTAGTGGAATAGAGTTTCCAAAGGGTGACGAACTCTGGTTTGAAGGCGAAGGCTGTCGAAGAGCAAAGTCGGCAAAGTGCCTTGAACAATCAGTGGCCCTTGATCGGTTTTTTCGATTAAATTTAAGTTTACTTTTTTGCGGAGTTGAAGATCCCTCGAGGATGCTCCAGAAATAGGCTTGTGCCCCCGGTTCAAGCAGGACCATCGATTGAAGTAGGACGAGGGTCATAAAGACCGCAACTGCCCATCTTCTCCGGTTCCATGCCATGCACGCCGGTCCGCTCTCATGGGATCTTTGCCCTTGAGCCTGCTCGATGGGAGTTATGCAGCACACTGCACAAACACGAAGCTTCCATAATCATCAGTCAAGGGTCCCACGGAAAGAGCGGCGCTGCTGGAAACTCCGGAGTAGTGTCAATTCGCAGAGTGTCAAGCACTCTGATGCCTGGTATTCTGCAAGGGCCAAATGCAGAAACAGTAAGAATATCAGGCAAATGCAGAATATTCAAATTTGTGACGGGCGCCTTGGCCAACGATTTCGACCACAAATTCTGTTGCCAGAATTGCCAAGTTCTTCTCCTACAAGCGTCTCGACAGTTGGTCACTTGGATGAAAGTAAACAAAGCTGCAGATTAGGTCTGTTGACCAGCAACGGGTCCCAATTCCGTAAATCCGTGCTTGCAGGCAATGAAGCCAATGTAAATGGCTGATACCATGTATATATATATATATATATATGTATATATATATATATATGTACATATGTCTATGTATATGCATATATATAGTCATATGTGCAAAATACATAGATCTTGACTCATTTCGTTTCATTTCAACCTGAGAATTCATCAATAATAATCTACCCGATGAGCCACTCAGGTTCGGTCACGCCCTCCCTGTTTTAGCTGAAGCGCTTGGATAGTCCTTCAGGTCCGCCAAGGAGATGCCCTACAGTGAGAACGCTTGGAATGGGAAGAATTCGCCAATCGTCAGATTTCAATGTCTCTGTCAGTTACTCTATCGTGGTCTACTTTTCAATCTCTCCGGAAAACTACAAGATATGGACATGGTATCTAGTTTTTTGATGCCCAGCTGTCCAATGAAAGAAAACTAAATCATACAGCTTTGCTCTACTTGTCAAGTTGAAGGGAGCAACCTCATGTATCCTCATGTCACATGCATTTGGCAGCAGCACTGCAGCACCAAAATGCCACCAAAACGCCATGATTTGCTTCAAGGCCAGACTTCTGATGCGCTCTGCATACGCGACCAAAGATTCAAGTCGGACCTGGAAAACTTCAATTCAGAGAAAAAGTTTATTGAGATGTACTGAGTACTGAAATTGCAAGTGCTTTTGAACTCTGTGTAGTCAGGAAAATATCATCGCACCATTCTCACTTCAGCCAAAGGGTCTCAACTCTTGACTGAGCGGAAAACAGGAAAGGAATGTCGTGTGTGATAGGAAGCTCTGTTTGACTTCTACCTTCACCAATCTCGCGAAACTTTATTGTCAATTATAAATAAGCAATTGATACAGATCTTGCCAGGTAGGTCCAATAAATGGGCCCCTGGCATGGCCGTTGGGAGCAGTGTCCTGTGCAATGCTTCACGCAGCAAGTGTGAATCAACACGACGACAAGACTTCCGAAGAACACCTCTCACGGCCACAATGGCAGTGACTATAAAAGATATATAGCATACGTCATACGTATATGCAAAATAAGCAAAAGATAAGACTCTCTGATAAGCAAATGAATGCAACTGTCCTCAGTCCTCGCAATGCACACGAACTGGCATAGTAATCCGGTGCCTCTCCTGGGAACTAAAATGGATCGTCATTTAGGTAACTAGAAGCATTTGAACATGCTCATTCAAACAGCTGCATTTAAAAGGGTAGGATTGATATGAAAAGCGGCCATCGATTCCATTCCTGCAGAACGTGGCAGGCTTGCTTTATCTCTACGTCCTTGGACTTTGATGGATTTTGGGGTTCAAAAAGTGTCAGTGCCAGACCCCAGAATGATTTGAGAGAGCAATTTCCACGTGGAAGCACACAAGGGCGTACAATGTACAAGCACGAAACAAAGGGACTGCTATACAATTTCTCCTGTTGCGAAACATGTCCAAATAAAATGTCGCACCTTGCTCATATTGGGCATTTCGAAGTTTAAAGTGCTATCCTGGCATCACTTTTTTCAGTGCTCACAAGCACTTTCAACATGTCGACTTTTCGCAGTGTTGCAACCCATGAAGAAACCAGGAGTCAAATGTAGCCAAATGGTACATGGCTGTGAAGACCTGTTGTGATCGCAAGAATCTTCCAGGATGTTACGGAGTGAAGTATCACAATATGTTCATGAGATTCTAATGATTGCCTCATTGGCAAGAATTACCAACATTCCAAAAATCTGCCGCTGAACCTCAGCTTTCTCTGCTGGATACCCGTTGGACGATGTTGCCACACCTGCTGTGCCTGACACCACGGGATCAGGCACAGCAGGTTCGACAGGGACTCCTGGTGCTGTAGGTGTAGCTGCCTCCAGTGATGTCAAGATCAGAATCACATGCCTGATATACATATTTGAAAGTCATCAATACATATTAGCTGTATTATATGCATTCATATTACTGCATTCCTGTATCAGAACGTATATGGGAGCACACTCCGCGTTTCTGGTCCCATGGTATGGTCCCCCTCACACCCAGTACTAGTACTAGTACTACAGTAGTTGTTATTGCATCAACGTTTTCCCGGTGCCTTCTTTTTCGGCTTCAAGAATCCGCCACTGCCGATGAAGAGCTCCAATTCCTATCACACCAGTTTCATAGAACATGAAAAAGATAAACAGAATGTATATATAATGGGTATGTACACACATATTATGCATTAATCTACTGTACTATTCAGAGTTGTAGCATACATAACTATAAGTGCATTGACTCATAGTATGTATGTATTATATAACTGTATTGGCGCATCAGATCATATCCACCAAGCACTTCAACTTGTGATCACAGTCGCTCCTTAGCAGTCCAGGTATCTGCACCCGCTGGCCACGGCAAGGATTTTGCCACCACATCTGGGAAGTTGGCCTTGGAAGCTGCGACACACTGATGGAATGCCTTCCAACACACCGATGAAGCTCTAAGATCTCCACAAGAACATCCTTCAAATGCGGGTTCTCCATGGTGTTTCCGCGTCAAGTCTTCATTGTTTTCAAGATGTCAACCACTGCGTAAACAATACTCTCAGTGTGATTCAATGATGCAGCTGGGACAGCTTGCCTGGCCTTTCCAAGTACGCGTTGAGATGATTCTCTTGTTACGGTACTTTTTTCATCTTTTTTCCCTCCACCTTTCGGAAATGTGATCTTTGTGTCTTTGTGCCACTGATCGTGTTGTCATCTGTGACTGAAAGCAGTCACTCCAGCTGCGACAGAAGCAAGAAGGACAAGCATTGTTTCATGCAATGCCATGCAATACTTCCTGGCTGTGGCCTCCTGTCTCAGGCTTCTGTGCTGATGCGTGATGCGAATCCAAAGCAGATTGGCCCTAGTCACCAGTCAAAGGCAAAGCCCTGGGTTGGCTTTCTGGGGCCCTTGCCATGAAAATTCCACTGCCTTTCGAGGTTGCCGGTGACAAGATTCCCCAAGCAAATTTTGAAAAGAAAAAAGAGTTTGAAAGTTAGCCCATAGACTCTCAGGAAGTATTATATCAAGCTATGTCCAACGTTCACGTATCGTTTAAAGTTCATAGCACAGCATTCTACAGGAAAACACGATCAACATTGACAGTCTCCCTTGGCCAGGGTCAGTACGCGCTTCGGCAGGCCCAGTTGAACGGAGATCTCTTCGTGAAGTTCCTGCAGTGCTCGCGGCAACATAAAAGTTGAAATATCAACCATGGGCCCTGCGCCAAGAACTGGGTCAAACGTGGCTAGACCTTACCGCTATGAAGAGTGATCATGAGTTGTAAACTTATCAGAACTGGTCTCATGCGAAACAGCAACGCTGCAGCAAACAGTTCAAAATGATTGCACGCTCCAAGCTGTACTCAATACATTCAATGAATATGCAGACAGTAACGTGATCAAAAGTTATTACTTGTGTAGAGAGAGGGGGACATGTTTGATGCAAGTACTGGCAAATTCCGTCACTGCAGCACACCACAACATGAAACCTGACCGGTCAACAAATCTTGCAAAGTATTCCTTGAAACCAGCTGGAAGTCCAGAAAAAATATAATTGAATTATTGAATCATGGCACATCTGGTCACTGATCAGGTGCTTATATATCACCAACTTTTAGAAGTCAGGACTATCAAATTCAATTCCATGCGTTTGTTAAGAAGCCCCATGATGAATCAACACCAGACACTAGCAGACCCCTTGGATCGCCTCTGCGCTCAACTTAAGCGGGTCGTCTGCCGCAGACCTTGAGTGATTTTTCTTGCCACTCAGAAATGTGTGTGTTGCGCATACACATTGGGAGGCATCTGTGCGACTTTGTGACCAATCACACAATGTCGCACGACTTTCTCAACATTTTCTAATGCTTCTGAGCCAAGCAACACCGATTCTGTCAATTCAAGTCGAGGTCGCTTATTTGAAGCCGGCGAGTCTTCCTGAACCTCTGCAATTGGAATGTCGCCATGACAGTAGGAGACAAGCTCCGTGGCTCGTCGGTGTTCAGATTTCGAGGACTCGATGTTTTCCAATTGATTTGAAAACAGCTCGAACAGGCTCTATCCAACAGACCCCTTACTGGGTCCATGCATGCTAAGAGCCTTTTAGGATCTTTGAAGTCCGCTCAGATGAAGTAGTAAGGTTCAGAGGGGTCTGTCCAACAGGTTCCTATTAAGTGTTTTTTACACTTGATTCGTCTGACTGCATGCAGTCGGTTTCATCCTGGTCTAGGAATTCACCATTCTCAGATTTGTGGTCGCTTCTAGTTTACATCGTTTTGTAGTTTCAGTGAAATTTACAGCAGACCTTACAGTGAACTCTACAGATGAAGTCATCCATGTTTGAGTTTCCAACCTCAGCGGCCTGTGCCAAGGTCTTGGCACTCAGCAGCGACAGGGCTGAAATATTCAGCCTCCAACAAAGTTTTCAGGTCAAACCAGGTTGAAATCGGTATTCAAAATTCAACATCATGATTAGCAATACATGTGAACATATATGAATAGTAGAGACACATACATGAATTTGTATGCTATGTAGATGTATACACATATAATATAGTCTAGCAATTGGCATACGCAGTGTTCTGAAATATCAGTCCTTACTTCCATGTGGTACCGTACAGGACTCACTTGATGTTGGAGCGCAGTTCCAGGATGCCAGGCCCACGCTGCCGTGCGACTGCTGCACACCGCAAGGCAGTCACAGAGTCGCCACCACATGCGAAGAAAGAACTTTGCAAATTGATAGATCCATGACCCAAGACCTGTCAACCAAAAATATCAAAATGTGAGCTTTTAAAAATATTTGGAAAATGTTGACACTTGCCAAATGTTGACTTAGCTTGACATCCGATTGGCCCTGTGTTCAATGTGGAAAGCTGCCGCCTCGGTGATAGTCGCCGCCAACGCTTCTTGTTGCCTATCACAGCTATGAAGAAAGGAGGCAAGGGATGACCAAATGACGAAGATCGACTCTGAGGAAATCCTGGAGGTGAGGTGATTGAGACTTGCTCTCCTGACTCCTGACTCAAATTCTCTGTTTCAGTGAGTATTGATGAATATTTCACGCATTCCTGGCTGGAAGAGGAGTTCTGACCTGGAATTATTATGGTGATGCTGAAAGAAAGGTGCTTTTTAATTTTTGAGGTTGAATTTTTTAAATATGTTCAAATGACCTGACAGGCCGTATCCCGGCCTCGTGATTTCCTCGTTTTGCAGGGGTGCTGCCAACTGATGCACAGGAGTCAGCGCTCTTTTGCTACTATCGCGACGAAGCTGAGATAGCAGTTGAGCTCTATCTACCTTGCACAGCAGTTGACGTCAAACGCGGTAGCTCTAGAGATGGAGTTGCGGTTGAAACATGTTCTGAGCTATGGTGCACTTCATGCACTTTACCACTGGGTGATGAGCTAATCAGCTAATACTTTCACAGCATACGACTGAAAATGTCAACGAAAATTGACCCGAATCAAAGAGTTACCTTTGAAACCTGGACTTCTGAGGGCCTTCTGCGTTTCCGCTTTTCTTGGTAGTGGCTCATGGATCCTGGCGGATCAGAAGATACATGCAGGGATCTTGCCACGCAGTTCATGTCGTATCATGTTGGTATCATTTTGTACTAAACGACTAAGGCATTGGGTCCCCAATGTTCACAGCTGGCATAGAATTTTGTTAGACAACCGTGGCAGGGATTGCCAATGAAGTTGAACTCCTCCAGAAGAGAGGATCTCAGTGTGTCAGATCAGAATCATCCGGCAAGTACCCCTTAAAGACGTGGGAGTTTTAGTCCATGTCAAGTTCCACACTCTTGTTGCAGAAGCTGCAAAGGTAGCTGGATCGCACGTCACGTCTAGCACCGCAACGGCCTAGCGTTTCCGACTCTGCTGACTCTTGGACGGCCTAGTTGCCCCACAACTGTTCCGAAACAACGACAGCCAAACCTTGAGAAAATGACAGGGACACAAGATGAAGAAACGCTGAGAGACCATAGCAACCACACATCGTACTTTGAAGGATCAAAGCCATGATGGGACAAGCTCAAAATCAACAATGACCAGCAAACCTACGGCAACCACAATTACTACAGTAGCCGAAACTATACCAACAACATATACTGTAATAATTATCCATCGATGCACGAGTAGTATGTCACGATTTTTTTGTTGTAAATGCCACTACTTTGTTGCCATATTGCTGAGGCTCCCACGTGATGCTCATCCGGACCACCTGTGACTGTGGCAGCTTCGAGAACTCCTGGCCTGGACCCACTGCTGCAAAGCACCGGCTGAACTTCATGATGGAGGCTTCCTACATACTGAAGTACAATCTTTGAATAGTCAATAGTCATTTGGATTCATTCCATCTCGTTTCTATTCATAACAACATCTCAGAAGAAAACAATTCAAGTGAGATCACCACCGCTTAAACAAAGCTGAAGTCCGGGCAAATCTGAGAGGCGCCGGCTGAGTTCTGACAGATCCACCCACCTGCGGCTCACGCGGTTGAAATTACTTGGGGATGTGATGTAATAAACGCAGCATCTTTGCTACGCCTTTCCAGCTGCATTCTAAAAAGCTGTTTTCAGAAAAGGTCACAATATTTCACGATATTTTCAAAGCTCCAACTAACATGCCATGCCCAAGGTCATAAATTCACCCAATTCACTTCCACCACCAGTCCCGCAGTGTTTACTCCCACAAGGCGCACTTGCCAAATACTTTCACAAGTTGGTCTCCACCTCAGGAAACAATTCCAACGATGTCCGAAGGCCGTCGCTCTTGACTTCACGGTTGTGGGAGTGACAACCAGAAAATATGTTGTTCATTCATGGGCGGTCGTCGCACGTTTGTTTGCAGGGGCCTACTCTGTCAAAATGTGCAATAGGTGGCTGCATGCGTGAGACTGTGACTGAGTTATGAAATCAAAGTGTTTCTAACGATTCAAAACATTATGTTAAACAAGTTCTGCTATTTCGACTCCACCTTGAATGTTGCTCTCTCCACTCATTGTCATTCGCGCACAACAGAGTACATATGAGTACATGGTCTGGCGCAAAACCCTTTTTGAGGAGCGGGAGTTCTGCTAGACGGGTCGACAGCGTAGACAAGGTAGTCAAGCCCAAACAACATTCCATTCATTTCCATTTCGTCCGTTCAACCAAGGGGCGACCAGTGAAAACAATTTGACCTCCTTCACTCCACTTTGCCAAGTCCCCTGAACGGTAGAAGCGTTGACCTGGAGAGTGGTTGGCACGTTACACTACTTCCCAGCGAGCGGGAAGAAAAATGAACCAACTCGCAGCTGCAGGGTTTGACTCCAATTTGGCAACTCATTGCACATCCTGAAATTGTGCTAGAAACCGTTTCTGCTGAATGACTGGATTCTAAACCGAGAACATGGTCCTTAGACAGAGCTGGTACGTGATTTGCTGTCTGGTACAAAACAACAACATGTCCGCCAAAGGTCGCAAAGTATCGAATTGCAACTACTGTGCCGCGAAACACTTCAATCAATTCATATGTACAACAAAAATACATATTGCATGAATGTAAAATGTAAATAGATGTTTCAAATATGTATGCAAAAACCGTTATATACATATTTGCATATGTTTTTATATGGATATCAAAATATGTACAATTAATTATGCAATAAAAATACTTACAGACACTGCATGTTTTGGCTGCAATGATTGGTTTTGGGTGACAAATCGCTGCTCTTTATTACGTTGACTGAACATGTTGTTGCATGTGTGTAATATATTGCATATAATAATATATTCTATATACCTTGACCTTCTGAAGCCAAGAAAAAATACGGGCCGTGGATCGTCAGGTACCTATGCATTCACCCAGTCGGCCAGCAAGAAACTGTGCATTGGCACATGTAAAGCCAGTCTGGCAAAAAGCATGTCCTTTTCTCAGGTCTCACACACTGACAGCAATGGCAAAAACAGGTTTTGAATGGTTTTTAGCATTCTATGTCCTTCTGCTCCGTCACGTCACATCTACCTATCCCTGCTAGAAGCATGAAGTGTGCTCAAAGCTCGAACAATAACTGTGTCGTCTGTATCTACATAGTCTTTCATTGCATGACTTGCTGGACATTGCTGTCTTCTCCGCTGCAATGTGGAGACAAGGACTCATCTTCTCCAGACAAAAACATGTGGAAACGAGGCAATGGTGATGCTGGGCGCCTGGGCGCTGTGGCATTCAACCTCCCTGTCTTACTGTCAAATCTGCCAATAAATCTTCGATACTTCCAACAGGTGATGCGATGTGGGCTCTTGCAATGCCACAGCAACAATATCAGGCAACAGGCAAATACCCCGTTCGTGTGCGATTGCACAGTTCTGCGCAATCTTTGTGTTTACAACGTATACAACGCATATGAAAACAGTGTGGTTCCACGATGTAAAAATCAAAAAGGTCCCAGGCAGACGAAAAGAATGGAGAACAAAAAATCACAATGGAAACATCGCCAGCAAGTCTGTAACATTATGTAACATTATGTAACATTATGTAACTATAGTCCATACTAGAAAAGTCAATTCTTAACGTTTCGCCTGGGAGCCTTTCTGACCACTCCGAAGCGGGGCCTCAGAGTCAGTTGTCTTCTGGCCTGCAAAATGAATTTGGATTTCTCTACTGGACATCTACTTGACCGATTAGGCCTTTTTGGACTGCTTAATGTGATTGGATTGTATTGACTGGACCTGCTGGAAGATGCTGTTTCTTTCATGTAAGCTGCTCCTAAGCAACAAGCCTCTTTGCAAAGTAGGCATAGCATCCACTGGCACAACTCGCTTACTGAAGGCTGTTCGTAGAGTCAATTGAATGGAAGAAAATCAACAAAGCGTGAACAGCAAGGACATGCGAACCTAAGACAGCCAACAACTCAGCATGGTTCCTCGGAAGAGTGGGGATACTAGTATTCTGATCGATTCAAAGATGATTAAAGCTTCCATTTCGGTCCGCATCCACAAGCCCTATCAGCCACATGCCCTCAGCCTCACAGGGCCCGGCCTAGATCGACTTCCAACGCTTGAACAAGGCACTCGGTTGCCTTAGTGCGAGGACATTGCAATGAACCCTGGAAACTCTGGAAACTGGAAACAATGTGCTGAAAGAAATGAAACAGAAGGGGGTCCATGATTCCAAATCTGTCACTGGAAAATCACATCTGGTAGCCTTCAGCTTCAGTACCAAGTTATTGTTGGCTGGAACCAGTTCTGACCCTTAATTCACTGTCTTCTTAAATCTTCTTAAAGCGCAACTCGTACCTTTGGTCCTTTCCTGACATCCGTGCCGCTTTGATGCTTGGCAAAGTTTGCCTTCTCGTACAAGCCCTTTACACGATTGGCCATCTGCTGATATTCACCTCAAAGTTGCATTGCTGCATTACAGACTCCTGTTGCGGGCGAATCAACAGAGGGGAGATTCCTAACGTTGGCATACTTTGATGATGATTTTGCCGAGGATCTTTTTGAGGGTGATGCGCTTGACGCCCACTCTTCAAACCAATACTTCACGGTTCCCATCATGGCCTGTCAAGCGGAATTCAAATGATGATATCAAATCAGTGGCTAGAAGTAGTTGATGCCTGGAATTCAAGCTCCTTTCAACACCAGTCGGCATAGTACTGAAGAGAATCTATTGCTTTCACTCCTAAAAACTGGAGCAGATTGCTCGCAGCATGAAACTGAACAGGCGTGCAAACAAACCAGATTCCAGACAGCTGCTTCTAATGAGTCGTTTGAGTTGTTTTACACAGGTACCGTTTTGTGGGATGTTGTGGGGCTCTGCTGTGACGCCTGCTCCGAAAATGCAAGTGGAGGAATAATCTTCACCTAGAATGAGAGCAAACCGCATCATCACATCCTGCTCTGTGCTTTGCAAAACATCAAACAATGCAGACTTCCCATTTGTATGCTACTAGTATATGCTGCTGCTACTGAAGCTGCTTTCGATCTGCGAGTCTCATTCCACCAAGAGGCAATTGTGAAGACCAAAGGTGAGACAATGAACTCAATGAAACCAATCTGAGAGGTTGGACCTCACAAATCCACTTAATCGCGCTTTGTAAGATCATGGCAATTCAGATTGGAAGCAGCAGTGATCTCGACAACAACAACAACAACAACAACAACAACAACAACAACAACAACAACGACAACAACAACAACAACAACAAGAAGGGGACGAAGAATATGAAGATGAAGAAGATGAAGAGGAAGAGAACATCTCTCTTGATGGAAGCAATACGCTTGCGAGTAGTCCAGCATCACGGTACTATGATGTTTAGAATATGATCTTTAGATCCGCCAAGGGTCGCTGCGTCTTCTCCCGGTCATTCAGCGCTGGGACTGGAAGGTTTAGTTCTTTCATCTTATCTCCTTGAAGGAAAAACCTCGCAGAAAAGAGAATTTCACAAAAGCATACAAAATCAAGGACCTGCTTGAACACACGCCATGAAACAAATGCTGGACAACACAGGCATGTCAGTGATGTTCATTTAGGGCTGTCTTTCCAGTCAGTCCCAGTCCACAACCACCACGACCACCACGATACCATTAGTAGGACACATATCCATGCACAAGAAGACACTTTCATTGTCTTGCATTTCAAAGTTTCTGTTTATCAACATCCATTTTCAGACGGATTCTTCAATGCGTTCAATGTCAAGAAACTCCTCTAGCACCAAGTCAGCCCAGACTCCTTAGACAGCTGAATCTCGGTTCAAAGTTGTTTGAGCTGGTCTGTTCGATAAAGCTGACATTCAGAAGTAACCAGGGAAACAAAAGATTAAACGATTCGACAAGCATCGTGCTATAGAGAAAGGCTTCATGGAGTTTGAGATGTCTGCATAGTGGAGGAGGACGTTCCTGCAGGGCAACGCCAGGCTTCGGACAATCAAGCTTATCTTCGACAATCGGAAAAGAAGGCAACCTCAACAGTGCACGCGCAAAACCAGGAAGTGTGGTGTACTGGCATGTTTCATACATGTGTTGACTTTCTATGGTTACGGTACCAATAGACGCATTCGTGGTGTTTTGTTTCTACGGGTATGTATCTGTTTCTGCCTGGCTGTCCATCCTTCCATCGATTTATGGTGGTCTATCATGATCTATCCATCTATCCCAGCTATCCATCCATCACAAATTGTATATTTCCAACTATTCTTGAACCGGGACTGTCTGATATCATGGCCACCTTTGCTTGGGTTGTTATCCTCAGGCTTCCACGGGCAACTTTGCCCCTACCATGCAAAAACCCAGGTGACTCTCTGAGACTCTCTGAACAGTGTCAAATGCATAAACTGTACAGGCTTCGTTTCATGCATGAAAATCCTTTCGGGCCCAAGAGGTCAGGAAGACCAAGCAAAATCGCGGTGCCTGATTGTATCATGGGTGTCCTTCTCTGCAAAAACGTCTATGACCTCCTTCAAATTTCAAACACATTCGGAGAATGCATGCAAGTGAAAAATGTCTCAATTCTGCAAACGAACAACAGAAATGACATCTCTCATCGCTAGTGGCTCCACTCTCCTCATCGGGCCACTTGCTTTCGTCATCGCCCGGGATATACCTAACAGTCAGGCATCGAGAATTTTATTTCCTCACTATGATAGTTAGCAGATTGATGCGACAAAACCCAGTTGTGAGAACAACAAGAAACGATTTCTGGCTGTGAATCCATGAAGTTGCTTCACAAAAGAGGTATAAAAACACTCTCTTGGGAAGTGACATACATGGCCTTTTCATAGGCACACTCGAAAAGTCTTCTGTTTTGTTTGGCCGAGCAATCTAAGTGATACGAGTCACTGTTTTGCCTTGAATTGAGTTGTATCTTTGCTCATCCTTTGCTCAATTGCTGGATTCTTGCAGCTTTGCTCCTCTCGTAGTTTGTACATATGTGTTTGTTAGTTCCTCTTTCGCCCTTCGAGTTACTGGCCTTTCTGCAATTTATTTGCTGCAAGTTGCTTCTCAGTTTCTGATCGGTTTCTGCAGACCTATTCCGACTTGCCTTTTATCTTGCATTCTCGGTTTTTTCTCTATGGACCACGTGTGCTTCTCACTTCAATATTAGTCATTTCATGACCTCATCTCCTCTAGATAGCTCTTGGAGCTTCAAACATTGCCACTTTGTCCATGTCCTGCCTTTCATTATGTGTTCACTATTTCATATCTATGCAATTTTCGAAAAGAAACATGAGTTGCACTTTAATTCACTTCGGACACCGGTTCAACAAAATGGCCAGGATCCTGGCCTGTTACAGATATTCCGAAATTCCTCGTCATGCACTTCATGAATCATCTGCAGAGCTTTCACTTCCTGATGCTGCGGGTGCTGCCAATGCAGGTCCATTGAAGCACTTTCAAAGGTTTGTTTGCAACAAGGTCATACAGTCATACAGCAATCAAGTCCCTTGCATTGATGCAAAAGGATAAATAAAAACAAAAAACACATTACGTTCACGTTGAAGAATATGAGGAACCTGCATCCGAAGTCAACCGCAATCTCTACGTCTGCAGTTCTTTTGTTGTGTTGCATCTCAGTTGTTTTCGGTCCCTGGGTTGCACACGTTGAAGTGGCAACTGTTGTCTGTGTGCAGGATGGCCTGCAGTTTGCCGGTGCTGCTCTGAGTCATTTTACACATTGCAGTAATTCCAAGCCTTTCTCTTCAAGACAGATTGATTTGGCAAATTGCAAAGGGGGTGGAGGCAGGACAATGCAGGACCGCTGATTTTATAGAAATTGAAATCAGCACGGTGCCAGCACGCCTCGACCGACATCTTGCGAACGTCTTTTCGAGTTGCTTCTTCCAGGCGACCAATGATATTGGTAGCAGGGTCTCTCAAGATCTCCTCGGAAAAATTCATCTGTCGCACCACCATACAGTAAACAAAAGACATTGAAAACATGTTTGCTCGTTTTTGTGCACCCACAAAACGGCGAATGGAGTTCACACAAGAAAGAAGTTATGAGCCTACGCTGAAAGCACCATGTCGGTGGAAGGAAAAAAACTAATCCTTGGCCTGTTCGCAGGTGAGCAAGAGTCTGACAGAAAAAAATTGCCTGAAATGTCCCGCAGCTGCCAGTCCGTTCTTTGAGGATGACTTCCACAGCAGCAACCACCATCTCCACAATACTAGTGTATTCCATTTCATTTGCAACTAAACAGTCAGTTTCAAGGCCAAGTTTCAAAGAGCCTGGCAGAGTGCATGTTTTCTAAGGGCGCAGAGTCATTGTATCTCAACGCCAACTCATGCTGCGTCAGCACCAGAAACCTGGACTAAGGCAGTTTGGGTGGTCATGACTATGTGGTGTGATTCCTTTGCCAGAAAACCCAACAAAAGATACTGCTGGCTGAGGTCCCAAAGAAAACACTGTCCTATGAGCAACAATGTTGTGGGCTCACTTTTGAGGTGATTCCATGATGCAAGACTCTCGTTATCATTCTGTTCACGTCAATAGGTTCAAATCAATCTGCTACAATCTGAACAATCAATAATATATGCAGGAAGCTCATTGCTGGAACCAGGATGTCCAATATCATGGGCAGCTGCGCACATCAACAATGTATACCTCAGCATGTCAGCAAAATGCCACACGGCTTGCGAGTTTCAATACGCTCATCAAATCTGATTAATTCTCCAACTGAACTGAGGTTTCTCCATTTCAAAATTTTCGGGTAGGTTTCTTTTTGGCCATTGGGCACTGAAAGCAGCACAAAGCAGTAGAGCCTTTGAAGAAATGATTACTCCGAAGCTTAAGGAAGCGGTTGTGTCGCGTGGTATTCCTGACCTTCCAGACAAGATACACCTCCATGGCCGAGAAAAGAGGTCTGCATTCTTGCAGGATCACGTAAACCTGCGAGGCTTGCCAAGCAGATGCTCTCGCACGAAGCTCAAGTGTACACATTGTGCAGCAATAATAAAATCAGTTCCGAAGTGCTGGATGTATCACTGCAGCTCGGGTCTCTACAATCATTTTCCGGACCATACAATATCTTTAAAAGAGAGAAAGGAATGGAGGTCCCTTTGGAGAGGAAACATCCATAAACCTCAACATAATCATGATCATAATCATTAAATCATTAAACCTCATTCAAGACATGACAAGATGGCAGCAGCATGCAATGGTAATGAAAACTGGGAACTGTAGCGTCATGGTTTGGCACCACACGAAGTGACAACCCTTCAAGCCAAAAAATCTGCTTTCCGAGGAACAGAGTGCATTACATCGACTGCATGATTGAAGTTGTGGTACCTAATTGCACAGAGACATCACGATATATACGTACAAGTGAGCTAGTTGGAAAGGGATTAGTATTTGTGATGCATATCACTTGCATATCATTGCATGTTGTCAAAACAATTGTCGAGCCTATGGCAGCTTATGAGCTTTTTGCGAGGTCTTGCTATTCGTTTGAGGTCACAGTCCGCAGAAAGAACGCTGCAGAACTCTGCCAAGATACGGCACTGTTTTGGAGTAGCCGGCCGAAACTGTCTCAGCAAATGCAGAGATCTCCTGAGTAAGCGAGCACACTTCATTTTCACATTGATCAGGTCGTTTGCCATTTCCGAAATGCAAGAATTTAGCTAACGTAGTGAATCTGAATCAGTAGCAAATGACGAAAATTTTGCAGCAAGGGTTTTGCCTTTCCGGCTCTCTGAGCTGCTGACCATGTCAGTGACACCAGCACCTTTCATGGGAAGTGGAACACATGTAGTGAGCAACTTCGCACAGACCTTGGCAAAGCCATTGGGCCATAGGGTTCATCCAAGCTCAAACACTTCGCAGCCCTGGTGGCTCAGTTGCTTTCCAAGGTGCAAATGGTGCTGTACTTGGATCTTCAAAATCGATGGGATTGAACCTTCCCGGAATGAAAGGTCCCAATACGTCGTGGTGGCTATACTTTGACGTGTGTGCATTCCTCCGTTCAGTGGAGAGGAATATATCTACATGCGATGCTTTTGTCTGCAATCAAACGCCAAACGATCTTGGAACGTCAGCAGTAATGTGTAGTCGTCTATGGTGGTGCCCTTCTGATGGTGGAGATGAGAGGAAATGTCGCTGCTAGATAAAGCACTTAAAAGCTGACTCCAAAGCAACATTTGTCTAAAGTCTAAAATCCCATCTTCCCAACAGCCTCCAAGTGGTGATGTTTTCAACCTGTCATGGCAAATTCAATCCGTATACACGATGTTTGGGTAAAAGTGCACATGATTGCATCTGGCCTCCAAGCTCTCCAGGTCAAATTGTATCACAGTTTGCAATCGAACAGCGAGTGCTTCCCTGAAGCAGGGAGGAAAATTACAATGCAGGAATCCAACGGATTTGGTTTCTAGCCATACTTCATACCTTTGATACCTTCACCACAAGATGTTCCTTAACCATGTCATATGGAAGCTATAGGAAAGCCTACAATCTACAAAGTAGCACAATGCCAAATCAGAATGATAAACACGTCGGAGTCTACGAATCTGCAAATACAGGTTTCAATGTCTGGCGAATGGTGGATCATGATGACCTGCCTTTGGAGGACGTGGTCCTCCTCCTCGTTGAAACCGTTTTGATTGCTTTCAACAACAGCGCCAGTGCCAAGGAAAGCAAGCGCCTCGATTGCAGCACAGACTGATCATGATTTTGGACAAACGCGGACAAACCATGTCTTTGCTTGTGCATTATTGAAACGGTGCCTGCTTGATTCTTGTCACTGTTTTCAACTGGTTTGTCCGCGATCCTGTAAGATGCTTCATGAAGTATGCCATCTTCCCCCAAGCGACACAGGGAAGGAAGACACCTAGAATTTAATGCCTCTTTCTAAATGTCCATGCCTGCAACACAAACCAAGCAATACAAACCTTCCTACTAGTCTTCTTCCTCAAATCAGCGTTTAATGAGTGATGTGAAATCTGAGTCGTTGCTTTTGGCAAGTGAAGGTGAGATTGCAATCTGTGCAAAGAAACTTGAGCATCTTCATCAGGCCGCATAAGCCTCAGCTGTGTGTCTGGAGCAACAGACCATTCCACTTCATCTCCTCTTCATTCCAGGTGGCGCGGGATGTCAACAATTGCTTAGTGCTCAGGAAATCGGTCGAAAAATGCGAATCGCGGAAGTGTCACTAGGAAAAAATCACATGGTTCCATAATAAATTCAAAGCGTCTTGATGGCGCTGAGGACGCCAATCTTGCCCAAGACTTCGCGCAACAGTACCTTCAAATGCAACAGGATCAACAGATTCAAAAGCCATGGATCAATATACGTGAATGTCCACAAGACAAACCAAACTAAATCGGCCCTTTCACAGTAACCTCTCGTAAGGTTGCCTGACTCCCACTGTTGAATCATTTGGAATCCTGACACGTAGAATGTGGACTCCCATCAGCTTCCATCTCTTGCATATCAAGCTGCTGTCTCATCCTCATCTTTGAAGTCGTTGTTGGCACTCTTGTTTTTCCCATTGCCTAAGCGTCAGGGACACTCGCAGGGAAAAGGCAAGGACTGCGGATGCAAAGCTACATTAACACCGGCATAGAATGAAGATGAGTGTTGCAGACTGGGCAACAGGTGTCTCCAATTGAGTCAAGAGTCTGAAATGCACCTGAAGGGATTCGACTTGCAACCAGATGAGTCGTCCGATCTTCCTGCTGCAAGAAGCTGGTCACTTTGCTCCCAGACAATTTGACTCTCTGTTCGATTCCGTGTTTTCATCCTTAAAAATCACTTCATCGAAATCGCAATCCAAAGGCTTGAAGCTGTCAAGAGCGAATTCTTCAACTAAAAGCATGGATTCTTCCACTGCACTTCCTCAACTAGGAAAGGCGGATTCGTCAACTTGGGTTCGTCAACTTGACCGACCGGTTCGTCAACAACCAGGATTTGTCAATTTAAATTCATCAACTTATATAGTCAACCTAAGAAAGACGGGTTCAACAACTAGGACACATTGTTAAACATCCTGTCTCTGAAACATCTCTGAAATTAAAAAAAGTAGGTGTAGCGGAAAATCTTTACCGACCCACAAAGAAATGCATGTTGTCAACCCTCCACACACCAAACACTGACAGAGCTTTGGAATCGCGGAATCGACTGGTGCCACATGGTACATGTGTAAGGATGGTCGTGACAGGTGCAACATGGGGCAATCAAAACAAGTACGCTCGCAACTCACCCCACCCCACCCTGACCCTATCCTAAAAGTTATGCATGCTCTCAACCCTCCAAACACACCAGACAGTGATGGACCTTTGTACTGGCTGTTTAAATCCGGCGGTTTTTAAGTTGCTGAATCCAGGTTTGATCGTTTGAAGCATGTGTGAGTCTTCCAGGAGTGTGAAAGACATAATCAGGCACAACATGGCACAACTATCTGCAGGCTTGGTTCTTGTTATGTTGTTTCATGTAAACATCCAGCTGGCTGCAGCATGTCAACTGCATGGGCCTGACTTTCAGTAGCAAGATTTCCAGCGGTGTCAGCGCGTGCTTGGAAACAGCTCTGGAGATCAAAAGCGAGAACGTCACCATCCTCAGTAACTTTGAGATGTCTCCGCATGAAGCACTTGTGAGTTGTCACCAAGTCTAAGTTAAGAAGGGAAATGGAAAGAGTATGATGTTATACCATGTTATACCATGTTATACCATGTTATACCCACAAAGAAAACCCGTCGCCGATCAGCTCTGATTTCAATTCTTGACGGTGTCAAGCAGTCCACATGTTCCATCCTGTTGCCAGCCAAAGCTCAAGAGTATCGTCAAGGTGATCACCTCAACCAACGACATGATTTGAAAGGGAGTTGGATGCTACAGACCGAGAAAAAGGACCATTGTTTTCCAGTGGAGCTGTCCCATCGTCCAAGTAGATCTAAGCTGTTCTTCCCTTTGAATCCTGATGACATACAACGAATCCTGCGCTGTAGCTCAACAAGTACTTGACCGGGAGTTGCTAAGAACTGATGTTTGTTCTATCTGAAATCAGGGTGGCTCTCCCTTTGTAGATGTAATTTTGATGATCTAGGGCCTTCGGCACCAAGATGAGCGTGCACCACAAATTAAAGTAGTAACAAAAGTCGAGAAATACAAACTCCAAAAAATGTTCGATAGCTGTATTCCTGACATGGACGGGATATTTCCACGCAAACACAAACACATTGACAGTTGTACCTGGGTATGTTTGACCGAGTGCTGGCAGCCTGCATGCCTCCAAGTGACTATCATGTTCATACCGGCTTCCAAATGGACTTGATGGCTAAAGTCAAATAATACAACAGCAGGTCCGTATTGGATCCTGCAGAGGTTTGAAGTCAACAAGAACAAGACATGCAGTTTTAAGGTGGGTTTACCATGTGGATCCATTAAGTAAAGATCGTGCATGCTATACCTGCTATGCTCATGTTACTCATGTTCAAACGTTCATGTCATTATGCCAGGTCCTCATACTTCGATCCTCCAAAGCTGGACCTCGCCGCTGCCACAGAACCTCCGAAGCATCTTCATAGATGATACTGATGTCATACCCTTCATACATAATTCAGAAATCTTCAGGTGTACAAATCCATTGCAACTAGGTTGTGGCAAACAAAAAGGTATGTAGGTAGTATGACCAGACCAGCCAGCAGCCAGCTATCCATTGTACCCTTGTTACTGTTGTGCAGATACAAGCTTGCTTCTTTCCAATATTCAATACAGAGTTCCTGCATATCTGGGATCCAGCTGGCTCGGTTGTATTCGAAGGCCCCCACCTGTGTGCCATTGAGGAAGGAGTAGGGCTGGTACGTGGTTCTGGAGTCGTAGAAGGCCTCAGTTGAAAGCATGTGGCAGCAAGTCTTTTTAGCACGCAGAGGTGTTACCAGTACAAGGTATCAAAACAACAATAATAATGATAATAGTAATAATACGTCATAGTAGTACATAATGATAATAATAATAATAATGATGATGATGATGATGCTGATAATGATGATGATACGAGTACTAGATAACAATCTTGCAGGTCAAGTGACTCTGGCCAATGCTCAACAAGTATCAAGAGTATTGTTCATACATAACGAGAGACTGCTGTTGTCTTGGTAGCCTTGTAGAATTCACTTTGGCCTATCATGCTGACCTCGTAGCTGTATGGGACCACTGAAAATCAAAATTCTCTCCACCCTCCAATTCTCAATCCACAAACAAGACTTCCCTGTGTTTGTTTTCGATTGTTTACTCTGATTCTGGCTTCCTCTGACAGGCTCACTGAACAAATACCTCCAGGAGCTTCGCTGTGACTTCTCCAATCATCACCGAAGCCGAGTCTCTCGAAATGCAGAGACAAGGTCATTGACGACTGCTAAGTCATCTCCAGCCTGCCAGGTCTGCTCGCTAGTTCATACCGAATGCACTTTGGCTTGTCCATCAAAGAACACAAAGTCAAAACGATGATGTTTCAATTGAAGAAAAAAATGCGCTTAGCAAGAAGTGCTGTTTGAAGAAACCCATTTTGACTGATTTCATCGACTTTCAATTTGGGATGCCCTTGGACGTGGCACTTGTTTTGGTAAGCTCTGCGTTCTACAAGCAGCTTTTTGTGGGTTTATGTTGCAAACTCATGCTAGAAAACGCTTTTTTTCCTTCTGGAAATTTCATGACATTTGTGGAAGATATTCCCAGAATCGTCTGGCCTCCAATGATCCTCTGAGATGCTCTGTCCACATTTGGATGGAGAAGTCCTGAAAATCGGCCGAAAAAAATGGCTGACGTTTACGTGTGACAGGTGGCCACAAGGGAATAAATGTCATTTTTGAGGTCTTTCCGTGATAACTTCCAAACATCTTCAAGAATCTGCCCATGTCTGCAAGCGACCTATGGCCCTGGCTGGAATCAGAGATAGAAAGATCTTGGCAATTGATCCACTCCCCAACCAAAAGCGGTAATTGCGTAGTCTTCTATGCAATGACTAGGAATCAAAGAAACAGGCAAACAGAATTTCTCCTGCGCGGGCATAGACAAGGTCCCTGGCAAAGGCAGTACCTTCACAGGATGCCATATGGATCAATTCTCTCGAAGTATTTGCTGGTCTTTTGAGCTCCGTATCCCCGTCCGTTGCAGATGCTGTCAGTTCTCGTTCTAACACCATTGGTCGTACATTCTCGATGGAATGAACTACACCTGATAACAGTACAGAGCTCCGGAAAAGATGTCCCTCCCTCAGTGACTCAGTTCTTCGCGGAAACGCCAGGTATAGAAATTTCTTTTCACAGTCTGCTGTCCCGCTGAAAGCTGTTCAAGCTCCTTCCCCTTTGCCCCTTTTGGGGTGCCCGTCTGCCTGCACAGAGAAGATGATAAGACATGCCACAATCGAAGACACTCTGGAGATGAGTCTTGAGCTGATCACCTGTCGCCCAGAAAGGATTTTTGATGATTTTTGACTCGACTTGTCGGTTGAGGTTGACCGTCAGCTCAGGGAAAAGCCGAGATGAATCCAGACTCTGAGTGTACCAAATGTCAAATGTCCCAAACACATAATAGACAATGAATGAGGAAAAAATGAGTGAGGGATTGGCTGCATTGCCAACTTGTCTGGCATGGTAGCATTATCAGGAAATGGGAAAACCAAGGAAAAACGCCGCCTTTGCCGTGCTCTCCTCTGCCTCAGTTGGATAGTGCCCCTCTGCTAAAGTGGAGTGCAAACAGTAAGGGAGGCAATGTCTATGGGTTTTGTTCCAAACAAGACTTAGACTTACTTGGGACAAAGTCTGAAGCACACCATTGCAAATGCTCTTGTCTTGTTCAAACCAACGGGAAGAATGCACTTTTTGAAAAGTGAAAGCTGAGTGGGATGAATAGATAAGAGCTACAAACATACAAATCCAGCTACGAGTAATGAATCTCATTCCAGCTGCTGAGGTTTTTCTAACAACGAAGTTGATCACCTCTTGCTTTCAAGAGTAAGCCAAAAAGTAGTGTCTCGCTGCATACTGTGGTTTTTAGCTGGCTGTTACATTAGTGTAATTTGGGTTTGGGATCAGGGATTGCTCCTGCTTCAAGATACCACTTGCTTGCGCTTCCTCAGGAATGGAAGGAATCTCATCCTCGGTTGCATGTGGTTCTGTGCAGTGCGAAAAGCAGCAATAAATTACGACAGGGAATTATTGCTTCGGTATGGTGTAAGAGAGACAAAGTATCTTTCAATCATGTGCTTCTGGTGCTTTCCCTATGTCTCAAGAGCCAGAACATCCAAAGGAGATTTTTCAGCAACAGCCACAGCCTGTTCAAATCCCCGATTCCTGCTGACGGGGATCAATTTCACCAGCCGTGTCAAGCGCCCTGCACGCGCACCGATTTTGGCAGCTCGCGTGGCACGCATCACCACTGAGTTTTGAGTCAGGTTGTTCCTGGGCGGCAGAGTGACATTGCTTCGTAAAACGTGCCGAAGCTTTGGGTCTGCCCGTCAGAAGGAGTTTAGACTTAGAATTCTTCAACGAACGCAATGTGTATGTAACATTCTATAACTGCACTGTCATTGATTTCTCGGAAATTGATGGAAATGAGGTGATTGCAAAAACGATATGGATGAGGACCATGCAGTTGGTGAAGTGGACATCATCTGGCTCACGCTGCAAAGGCACACCCAAAACGAAAGCTTGGAATCATCATGAAAGATCAAGCATCTCTAGTTTGTACCCGGTTGGTGAAAAGTCATGCAATCTTCTCACAGCCACCTCTTTTATGCCATAAATTGATCTTTAAAGATTTTAGAATTGGTCAAGTCGCCAAACCCAAACACTGTCTACGTATACTGGCTGCATTCTTGCATATCATCGATGTCGCAAATATTGAATCTCATGATGTTTCATGCGGCTGGAGCCAAGCGTCTCTGACATCTGTCTCTTTACAATTGAGAATTCGACCAGGAGGGACGCTGTGCCAACAATGTCCATGATGAAGAAAAAGGAGAAACTCAATCGGAGCACATGCTGACTGCAGATCCTTCCTCTTTCAAAAAACGTATAGAATATATGTATAATGAGTCTAATGTATCATTTATGTTGTATATCATATAGAGTGCAAAGAGATGATTAAAAATGACTGACGTGAAGGTTTGCAGCCTCACATGCAGCCTGCTGAAAAAAGAACTGTCCTTGTAGCCTCGGTGCCTCTTCCGTCACACCTTTAAAGTAGGGAAAATGATAGGAACAGAGATACTGAGATACTAAACACTATAAACAAACGATTCTATTTGTCAACTGAACATTCATATCTTCAAATATCAGATGAAGGATAAAATGCGATATTGTTGAGATGTTGATATGGGCGCTGTACTATACGCTACTGATATTTGCAATTGCATCACATTCCCATCATTCAAAATCAAAACAACCAATGCAGAGTCCAGTCGCATGTAGGTCTTTCCAAAGCCGACCACCTGCAGAAGCTGAAAACTGGATGCAGAACTGCAGAACGTCACACGATCGGTCCACGGAAACATCTTCTTGCAATACATTGCAGCAACATCAAGGTACAAATATCTACAAATCATAAATCACACCTGCATGATGCAGTCTGTAGAGAAAAACAGGAAGATGAGTGTCAAAAGGACATCCTCGGCGGCTCCAGCCATGGACGCAGAATGGATTCGTCCGATTGGTCTCAGAATCTCAAGCTAATCTTGGTTGATTTTCATTCAAGATCTCTGTGGGTTCCTCCAGATCACAAAGAAAATAGATGAAAATAGCAAAAATCGAAGATGCAGGCCAGAAGGAAATGATAATCAAAAGCTCTTCTCTTTCTGGACTATACTATCAAAAATCAATAGAAACAGTTTGAAGGAGGCCATTCAAAAAATCATCGTGATCTCAGCGTCTAAGCTCGTGTAGTCAGAGTCTGTGATGACATAAATGTCTGGCAAGTATAGAGCCATGAACAGAACCAGGAAGGTGGTACACCTCAGTGCAATTGACGATTCAAACGTTCCAAAATCTTCAAAGCTATTCCCTGACATCTGCTTGAAAAGGTGCACTGACATCATACAAGATTATAGATCATTAGATCATCATCATCATCATCATCATCATCATCATCATCATCATCATCATCATCATCATCCTCAAATCATATGTTGCCATCACACCATGTTCAAGGTCACCTTGCCAAGTGACTGAAAAGCATTGGTTTCAAACACTTTGCGGCATTTTGCAGAGATGTACTCGAACATTGGAACCCACCAATAACTTCCTGAAGCAAAAGCATGGATGCTAGCTTGGTCACAATTCACTTCAGCCAGCTCTAGTGGAACGGTGTTTGAAAAACTTGGAAAGTATGTCAGTATGTCGAACAAACGATTCAGACATATTCAGACCGCTAGGCTAGTACCAAAGGATCTGTTTCAGACTCCAAAAGCCTATCAGACTCTAAGGCATCCTGCCAAGAAACTCTCGCTGGAGTCCTCTGAGCTGTCCTGACAAGTTGATTCCCCAACGTCAAGCAGCAGATTTGACTAAAATTAGAGCACTGTAGATTAGATACGAATGGCCAAATGGATAATTATCAAGTAAAGAAGCTGTTCAGAAGAGTTTTAGCTGATTCTCCAGGTCAAAGCAGTTTTTGAAGCATCTTGAGTTTGACAGCCATGGAGCAAGAAACATTTCGGTCGAGGTGGCAGGTACACAGAACGAAAGATGCACCTCCTCCGGGCTGCTCTTTGGGCTTCTACTGCGCAGAAATGACAAGCTCCGACTGCTGGGTGATCGCGGTTCCTTCATCCTTAGAGCATAGCGAGTAAAGTTGTAAAGGCCAGGCTGCAAGTGCACCAGGATGGTGGAAGCCGAGTGCTGGAATAGGAACTAAGCTGCCGGCAGCGAAACGATAGAAATTGCAGATGCCACACTATACTTCCTTCCAGGAGGAATGGTGCCTTAGCAGCCACCAACTGTAGAACAACCGATGTGATTTGCTGCTACTGAAGAGTTCATCTCCGGAAAAAGAGTCCTTTCCTGTCTGACTCAGACAAGGCACTTTCGGACACTCTGCGAGTCTTGTGCACATTCTGCCTGATACCGAACATGATCGAACATGCCAAAGCGACACTACGATTGGGCCAAATCATGATGGGATATCTCGTACTGTTGGTGGTTTCTGCACCAGTAATTATCCCACAATTTATGGGTTTTTTGGATGTTTTTGACATTTCGGAAATATTCCACAAGCCCGAGGTTTCATGAAGACCGTGACCCGCGCCTGAGGATCTCCACAATTTCCATCGGACTGCCGAGCTGAACCTCGAGATCCAAGAGATGCTTTGGATTCCATCATTATGTTTGCCGAGAATCCACAAAAACTGATGCAAACTTGTTGCTTGAAGAATCTTGAATTCACTACCAACGAAGAAACGTCGCTGAGATGTCGCCCAGAATGTGCATGGATGTAAATTCAAGTATGCAGACACACAAATTGCCATCCAACAGCCCAAGTGCTCTAAACGGAACATCATGAAACATTTGCAGTTGGAGCTCATCAGCCCTGCACTTCAATTCAATATGTCTGATGTTTGGCCTTGGCAAACTCCACCGCTCTACAATTACAAGGTACCGCAGTGTCTATAGAGCTTGCGCCATTGGCGTCCTGGAGTGGCACTTGGATCATGGAACATCAGTTGCCAATGAGAATTTGCACAAAAAGGAGCTTTCTCAAATATGTTCCTGCAAAAGCCACAGGCAATAGTTTTTAGAGCTGATTGTAGCTGTTCATTCAAATGGGCAAAATCACTTCTTGACAGTCTCGACAGATTGATCCAAACTAATGACAGTCTTCAAGTGAACTCTGCTGATCAACCATGGCTACCTAATCAATGTCCTGCTTCGCTGGATCTGCATCAAAGTGAAGCAGTGCATGGACCAGCTCCAAAGATCCTCAGATACACCGACAACAGGAGAGTCATTCTACAAGGTGGAGTCCATCTTAGTCACTTGGGATGACATGAAGTCTCGAAGGGAAAGGACACATGAACAGTGGGAACAGTGACATACACGAACCCGTATGTGATATTGTTGAATCTGTTACAGTGTCTCACTGGAGCTGACCCAATGCAGGCAAATGCTATTCATTCGGTATCTCTGCGAAACCTGCAATGAGCAAATATGTATGAACACAATTGACAATATCTTCCAGACTTCATATAGCCTTGTATCTCTCCTTTGAGGCCAATTCTTCAGCGGTTCCTGGAGATATCCTTGACAGCCAAGCAGCCTACCCGCACAGCATCATGAAGCCAAATTGGGGCAGCACCGCAAGCCATCATCACCAAAGCAGCGGAGACATTTTCCCTGGTCAAGATGATATATAGATGTTGGAATCCCGCGTTCACTGATGGCATCTGATAGTGCATGGTCTGTCTACTTCACAGACTCACATCTAAGAAGGACATCTGAGATGAATTCTGTTCGCTTTTAGGCCTTGAACACTATCAGACTTACACACCTTGGACGCTACTTGTTTGTTTCTGTACATTATTTACCCACAAAGGACGTCTGCCAAAGGGACTGCATGACGGCCATACGCAAAGGTGGGAAGGACTTTGGCTCAGGCATCTTCAAAGCTTGGCTGTATGCAACCAGCTGTTCCTGAAAAAAACAGTAAAGAACTGTAATGCTGATTTGCTTAGACATTCTTGAATCACTTACTTTCTGCATTGTGTATTGCAAACCATCCAATATCTCTGGTTCTTCGCTGGATTCGCCGGTCCTCTGGGCTGGAATCCTTAACCTCTCCAAGACTAAGACTTGTTCTCCGTTTCCTCGGCTCTGAAGCTTCACATTTTTTCAACAGCCATTCAAGAGGAGGCCTTACAGTAGCACGTCCTGTTGTGGCTGCCATTGTCAAATAAAATCATATAAGGTTAAAGAGTCCTCTTTTGTGATGATTAGATATTGTTAGCATATGGAGGATGTTGGATGCGCTCAATCCTGAAAAATGTATTGGACACCCACCTTTCAAGAATGTGGGTGCTACTGAATGCCTGGCTGTTTCTCTTAAGATCGCCTTGCAGGATTAGGGACTCATGCACTCTGTGTGGACAAAATAGGTGGAAGCATTTGGATGCGAAGGATTTTGGTGAACTGCATGGTCAAGAAAGAAATTCACAAGAGAGTAGTATAAAAATGAGGCCGAGATGCGTAGGATGTGCTACCGCTGTTGCCAATGCCCTCAGCAGAAATGTTTGGCGGTGGTTCAGTGGTGTTGAGAAATTCCGCCAAGTACTTGGGGAAATGGTCTGATACGTCCAAGACCACTAGGAGGTTGGAACACGTGTATATCGCGAATATCATATTCTCTTTATCTTTGGAAAGACATACAGAACTAAAGAACACAACCTTTGACCTTTCCAACTTTGAATCTACAAAATCTCGCTGGTGATAAACATTGAGTTCATGCGCTCTTGACTGGTACAGTCCGCTTGACATCTCAAAGACCTACTTTGACTGTTGTGAAAACGGTGCCAGTGGTTGTCTTTCAAACAATTGACCCAGTTGCCAGCGCCGACACAGTCGACAGACACGGTTGACCCAGTTCACACACTTGACACAGTTGACTGGAAGTCTTATCGGTTCCACTTTGCGGTCGCAATGAAAAGGTTTAAATCTGTGTCCCTTTGAGGCTTTTGCTTCCTCGTTCTCTCCTTCTGCTCTTGCACGGTTGCAACCAAAAGAAGCTCTACCAAATAGGAGCTCCGTTCTTCCTTACGATTCAGTGACTTTGCGTGCAAATTGAAGAGAGTTGATGAGAATTGAATTATTCACTATTATAGTGTTATAGTAGATCTTGGCATTCGTATGGTTCTTTCACCAAGAGCTTGCTTTGAATGGCCTCTTCAGGTACTTTCATGTTTTCTCAGGTTTTTCCTCGTAAATCTACGTGCTTTTAAATGTCCATCAGGTCAGCGCCATCAAGGAATTTTCTCTCAAGGAAAATCTCTCTGGTTCACTGCTCAATGCTTCTTCGTACTGGCTATCAACATCTGTTCACCGGGGCTGTTCAATCACCGTGGCTTCAAATTCTGATCAACGCCATGATGGATTGCATATCTGATGTCTCTAAATCTTGCATTTCAGCATATTTCAGCCCCCAAAGTTGTCCCTACCAACATCCAAAAAGCTGCTCGACAAGACTCATCATCTGGCCCAAGCACACGAGGGCTGCTGGACTGCAGTGGGTCTGCCTGACCAAGTTTCCACATGCCTATCAGCCCTTTCCATCCATTGGAGGATTCAGTTTTAAATAGTAATTTCCAAATAGAGATGAGGTGGCTACCAGTCAGTTGCTCTCAGTTGCCAGAACTTATCACAAAATACTCTTGATTGTTGTTGGTTCCTCGGTCTGACTGCTTTGCCAATATCTCAGTGTGGAATTCAAGACCTAAGCGGAAGAGTATTGAACCCCCTCAGCATATATAAGCTGGGGCCTCTTCTCTGAGAGCAGCAGCCCAGTTCAGACAACTGTGACCGCGCTCATCGCAAGGGTGGATACGTGCACTATGACTTATCAACCTCAGCATCCATGGTCTTCCAAATGTCTTGGATAAATGGTTTTTCAAATTAGCGTCAGGAGAAATCGGGAATGATTAATGAATCCATTCCCGTCAAGAAGCAAGGTCTACTAAAAAGTGTTTCGCACTTCGATCTCAAGATGTTTAATTGCCGCATAGATTAGGGCATTCCGGCATGCCTAGGCCTCTCCAACTATTTGATCAAACAAACGAAAATTGAAATACAATTGGAAAATTCCCAGCAAACCAAAAGTGGGCAGAATCTGTACAAGGAACAGCTTCACCACCTCGACATTTTTGTGACGGCAGGCACACCTCGGCTCAACATGTCAACTCTCAACTCAACTCATTAGGAGTTCCAAGTTTCAAGCTATGAATCCAAACAGTTGCTGGTTGCTATCTTTAACAGTTTGTTAGCATACTGCTGCCACCTAGTATGCATAGCCCATCATAACACAGTTCACAAAGACTCATCCAAGCAACATTAAAGGTGTTGAGCCTCTTGAGTTGCGAGGGTTCAAATTTGCCTTCGCCGAAATCAGCGTCTGGATAATCTGAACGCAACGGCTGCGGACTTCTTCATCCGGGTCTGCGGGAAGGTCACAGACCTGAGGACATCCCCGAAATCATAGACTGAAAGAGGCAGAATCGAATTGGAAACTCATGCAGATTCTGGTGCTGACAAGTCGCTGTATGGAGCAAGGTTGAGAAGTGCACGGTGCCTTTCTTTCCTTCCTGAAAAAATCAAAATAGTAGGGACACAGGAGCACGAGTGGATCAATTCTGCAAATATGCCAAATAGATCTGCAAGCAGATAAGCCGTAGCGTGGTTTAGCTGATGAAAGCATGCAAAAAGCAGTTGCATATACAAGCTGATATACAGCAGACTCAACAGCTTGATCCAGGACAAGCAATGGAAGACCCCTGCCTCTCTTAAGGCCATGTTCACAGAGATACCAGTATCAATGAGCTCTTGCACACGCGCAAGATCCATGCTCAAGACGCTCTTGACCAACATGTCAAACTCTGCACCTCGAGTTTGGCAAACTATCTGTCAACTAATCCAACATGCATCTTAGTCTTAGTATCAATGATGCATACTTGACAACAATCATACAAATTCGTTCTATTTCAACTACTCTACATTCTACATATTCACAGTTAGTTTTGCTCGGTCACATATTTTGCATATCTTGAGTTGTGCACGTCAGTCCTCAAGTGGCCGAAGGTGAAAAATGGTGAACATATGAACTTATGCCAAGGTGCTTGTAGCCCTTCGACGAAGATCCTGGCATCAACCCAGAGAATCCCTGTGGAGATGAATTTCTGTGGTGCTGTTTTTCATGTTGTAACACAGATAGTTTTGTTTTGTGTAACTGTTGTAGCTGTTGAGGCTGCTCCCGAAACTGTCTGCGTCAGCCAAGCCTCTCCAATGCAAATCCTGCAAGGTTTACTATTCGCGGCCTCCTTTCTGGCCTCAGTTCAATCGAATCCATTCCAAAGGTATGTCCTATTCAATTAGTCAGCTGAAAAGCAACAGTCACGACTTGTTTTCAAGTCTTGAGAATGTTTTTGTTATGGATTTCTTTAACTTGTTGCTGCAATTCCTGTTCTGTGCGTGTCTTGTTTATGCCTAGCAAAGTAACCATACGTCGCAGGTTTTGCTGGAACTTTGTCAGATATGAGCCACACCAGTATTGGAGTCACAACATACAGCTAATCAATCTCGACCATGCACACCAACGTTGGACCATGAGCAGCTGCAGTGAGTCTTTGTAGGTACTTCACGGTCTTACATGTCTTACAATGCATCTGTAGCGATGCCTTACAATGTCTCTGAAGTTCCAATCCACTATGGTTACAACACACCCCTAGAACACCCCCATCTCTTTGTGCCTCTTGGTAAAGGTTAAGGCTCTCTGAGACTCCGCACACTAAGTTCCTCTGCCAAGGCATGCAAGTTGGTGGTCAAGCTCTGCACACTTTGAGATCGCACCAATTGTGGCACTTCAGAGGAATCGCTCTCAGCGCTCTTTTTCCTCTCGGAGTTGATGTTTGAAACGGACAGCCACGTTGAGGGTTGTGTGGATTGAAGTTGTCAGCACCACAACCACAACCACCACATTTACCACACCAATCGTTCTTCAAAATCCACTGACCACAATGATTTACGAGTTTTATCTATCCATCTGACTCAGTATGATCCATTATTTATGATTCAATGTATGACCCGCTCCTCTCGTTCAAGGTCTCCAATTTTGCCATGGTTGCGGGCATCTGGTAAAGCGGGTCATCGTTGGCAGAGTCTTCGGTTTGTAAATCTGCATCAGGTGCTGGCGTCACCGTGACCTTGTACGCTTCCACCTGCTCCTCCTGCCCATGGATTGGTTGACTTGGACAAATGGAATTTCTTTCACTTTGAAATTCAAGTTTCTTTTACAACAACAGTTTCCCACAGTGCACACAGCCTCTACAGCCTCTTCCTCTACTTCATCTTTGCTGCCAAAGCCTGGAGTTTGCACTGACTGCTGGGTTGCTACTGCCAAGGGAGAAACAAGCTGTCTTCTCGTGCGATCTCCGGTAGGCACCACTAGAGCACAAGGAGTCAGCAGATATTCACAAACGATCACAACTCTTAGTGGGAATGGGCATTTGGTTTTTGTGTTCATAATACAGGTCCTACACAATTGAGACTCAAGGACAGAAGAGCATCCTCGTGTTGAAGCAAGTGCTTGCATTCCACACTCTGCTTTCTGCGCATTTTGTGCACTCTCCAACATGTTCCTAACATCTCGACCTTTCTCAAAACCAGTCCGCAGGGGCGCTTCTGTTGTCCATCCATGCTTTCAGTGCCTTTTAAATCCGCAAGCCCTGATGTGTTGTCTGGTATCTCATTTGGTCACGCTTCAACTATCTAGTCACCTACAATACAAAGGTATTGTCTTTCCGCCGGAATGACGTTTTTTATTGATCTTTTTGGAATCAAACTTGATACTCTGCAAGCATCTGCAAGCACTATATCATGCAGTTTTCTCAACAAGTTCCTTGTACTGTGCACATGGTATCACAGCATCATATCAGCACATCACTCGTTATCAGTTCTCAAGCTTCACTGAGCCGCAGTCGTGCCTTCCAGGTCCACATCTTCAACGGGTGCTGTGTGAAACCGTCTGGAGGGTCGCCGCTCTGGCTGTTCATCCTTGCACGCTGGGCCAACGACCAGCAATCAGCGGAAAGGCAAAAATCATAAATGATGACAATATAACAAAAATTTATGCTGCAGGGTTTGTATGCTTTGTATCAACGGTATCAATATAGTAGTACAGTACATCACCAGTATGTCAATGTATGTCAGGTATGCTGTAGATTTCAGGCAAAGTAACTTAATTCATCACCCAATTGAGTATTTAATTGTAGCTTTGCTTTGTTCTCAAGAGTTTTTTTTTCAAAACCCACCCCAAGGTCCCATAAACTCTACCAAGAATCATCATCCGTCACCCAGCCTTGCCCAGTTTGCTGGTGGTTGAACCTGAGTCTCCCAAAATCAGAAAGTCACTCAAGATATTCAACGAGTTCCAAAACCTAGCACAGAAAAAGAATGAAAAAGAAACCCTAAGGCAAATTGCGTAGTTCCCCCCCCCCAAAAAAAATGTGACCTTCGACACGCAAAATGCCCTGTCGTCAAGATACGCGCGGATCTCGCTGCTGTTGGGTCTAAAACTGTCAACGGTGTCAGAAAGGCTACGCACACACCTGAGACTCAGCCACGAACGGATATATGAAAGCTCCCGAAGTGTCTTAGAGCTAGACTTCAGGGCGGGAAGAGGTTATGTTGTTTCCATACATCTTAAACCTTTGTCACATTTGTCTGGGGAGGTTCCAATAATGAAGAAAAAAATAAATTTCTAGGTCATAGACGATGTTCATCGATTTTCTATCAATTATATTAGATTCAAATACCGTAATCATCCATCAGCAACATCAGTCTCTCATCAAGAACCGTGCTGTTCAGAGGGTTCCAGGAATTAGAATAATTAGAGTCCAGGTGCAAGAGTGGGGCAGCTTCCGTCAAACGCGCTGGATGCAGAGAAGCAGGAGTTTCTGGCAAGTCTGCCTGAAGTTCCTGAGCTCAGCTGTCTTTCCTACCAACTTAATATCAACGGAAGTGATTCAAAAAAACTCAACGGAAATGGAGGCATCATGGCCATCATGGCATCCAGAATAGTATTCCACACATGCAACCGACTGCAACCAGCTTTTGGACTTTGCCAAGAGTGCCCTGCTCTGCTCCCAAGAGTTCCAAGAGTCTGGAAGGGTGTCATCCTCAGCAACTTGACGAAGGCCGTACTGCGCCTCGTCCACATGACACATCCAAGGAACCGAATGCTGCTCCGTGCTTTCCATGCTAGGAAAATGGACTCTGAACAGACGTTTCACACCATTACAAGATACCATCCATCATTCATATCATGAGACTTTGCAACAGGCATGCCGGTATATTACACCACAAATCGCTCAAACTCCACATATATACAGTAATGATTGTTTTATTCAAAATTTGAAAGGTAGCATAGTTTTCCTTGCAGTCCCTCTAGATGCACCAACGACGGAGCATGAGCCACTTAGCAAGGCCTAGCCATCCATCACATGGTTTAAACAATCCTAGGTCTGGGCCTCCTTCGAGTCTGAGACGTCTGTCCTTGGCTACCAAACCGTGGCATGTTTGTTCCAGCTGCCCAATGTGATTGGAGTCCAAATTTAAGGCTTAGACTGAAAAGCATTGGAAAAAGCATTGCACCCAATAGGGTGGCTTTGTTTATTCGTGAGACTTCTGTGGTCGCAGCAAAGCTAAGGTCTACATATGTTCTAGATTTAGATGTGCTGGGGGGGGTTGATGTACCATTGATCTTAACTTTTAACAATTAATATATCAATCTCAAGCAATTTTGAAACGCCCTGCATGGACCCAGACTCGAATTGAAGAGAAGCTTTCCAATTCACGCCATGGAGAATGCACAAATCTTACCCGCACCTAGTGAGGCGAAGTATTTTTCAGAGAGCTTGGACATCTTAGCTTTCCCTCAAACCACCTTCACACAGCTAGCTTTTGGCGATTCTCGCAACTCGCAAGTTTGGCTTTTGCCAGGGCCTCTCTCCGCGTAGAAGTTCCAGTCATTCGAAGAACCGTATCGTTACCATGTTCCAGCAGAACTGCAAGGCTTCGAGTCAGTCTGGTGAAGGGTGGAATTTCTCCTTCTCGACATTGCCTTTGGGGGACACTCAACAGCGAGAAAATGCTCAGCCCCACAAATGCTCCCCTGGCCGTGCAGCACGCAAGTTTGTGGGTGCCCCCTCTTGAACCGGCATTTTACGCTGTTCTTCACGCATTCGTTGAACCTCGTCACGAAGCAAATCAACATTCATTCGCTCATGGGTCAATGTCTCAGATTGTCGTTGAAGCAAAGCCTTCTGAGCAGCAAGGCTTTCTTCCAATTGTTTTCCACTTTCACCCAAGGCGCGGAGCTCTGCTTGGAGTCCTGCTCTTTGTGCCTTAAAATCGTCACACGCATTTGCAAGGCGTCCCTGCGTGTGTCTCAGTCGTTTGCGGCTGTCCTGCAGCTCTCGGTTGCGGAAGTCTAAGCTTTGTTTAAGAAGCCGCAGCTCGGAGAGCGCATCTACCTTCGGTCGAAAGGTTCCAACATCCAGTCCGGTAAACTCCGCCATGGCCCTGGTGATTTCTTTGGTGGAAGATCCAGGTTGCTGCGTGTCTCAATTTCATAGTAAATTAAACAAGTTGTCAATAGTGTTGCAAATGCTTTCACTGAAAAGAAAAGATTTGATTGGGTCGACTGATACAATATCTGTGAAGGAAATTGAAGTGAATCAAAATATTTCATGTTTGTCTTTCTCGTTTCTGAGCCAACATCTCACGCCCAGCACTGGCAGGCCATTGTACATCTGAAGTGTTTCTGGGGAAATCAACACTGCCAAAAACCTCACCAATACATCCAATCTGTGGGACGGGACAAGAACCTGCAGTGCAAAAATCAGGCCCCGCAAATTTCAAGAAAACGAGGTAGAGAAACATACTAATGACCAATGTCTTTTTGTTTGGTTCTCTTCCCAATGGCGGACTTTCCGGAAAAGGCTGCCACCCCTCTCAATGTCAAAGCTTCATTGCACTCCTTGCATCTCAGGATGCAGACAACATCATTCATGGCCGAAATAATTCCCCAAACGCAAGCGGATTCTGCGAAAGGACCTTGAGATGTTAGGTTGGCTGGAGGCATCACTAATTTGTTTTGCGTGCTGGAAACTTAGCCTTGCTAGGTTGAAAGTTAGCTTTTTGCACTTGCGACAGATCTATAGTCCAGCTGCTGCATGGCAAACATGTAGAAAACCCTGTACTGATGATATCTTTTTTCTACCATGTTTGAGTTCAACGGCTGAGCACACTTGAAGTGAGCACAAAATGTCAAACCGTTTCGTGTGATGTGGTTTGGAAAAGACGGGTCAAACACTTCAAGGAGAACCTCACTCTTCTCCGAAACGCAGGGGGTTTTTTTGTGAGGTCGGTCAATCTAAGGCGAAGCTGCTTCGCCCACATCTGTGCTTCTGTTAACCGCTCCCTCCCCTGGGCTCTGAAGCTAGCACACACTTGTTTAGGCTTGTTACATTGAACTATCATCCATGCACACCACTGTAGAAACATGATATAAAATGTTTGATTACACAAAGCAACACTCACTTTTCTTATACAAATTGATGTGAGTGATCCAAATAGTGGTCAACAATCAAAGTGTTTTGGGTAAGTGTTGTCACCACTGCTGGTGGCACCAACGCTCACAAGAGATTGAGAGTTGTGTTTGTGTGTGTGTGTGACCCAAATTGTGTTCATCACGGACCCTGCCAACCTGAAATGAAATATAATGACATCATGTGCGTTGCCATGCTGGCATCATGAGAAAGCTGGTTTAAGATGACCCTTCCCGGCTAGGCGCCTCGATGTTCCAAGAACACCTGCCGAAAGTCACAGCGAACGTTGCTTATGTGCCTAAACTCTTGTTGTTCCTGTACGCATGGACATTCCAGGTGTTTCAGAACCTCAACAACCTCACCCCCTGAAAAGCCTCAGGCAGGTCAAGACCTTGGCAGGTGCACAATGTTCGAATCCTCAAAAAGCTTTCCAAAACCTTCCGATCTTCAAAAATCTTCGGGAACTTCAAGAACAAGCAATCTGGACCTTTCCTATTGAAGCGCGAAGGTTTAAAGAAATTTCTCCAGTGCAGAAAGGCTTATGATGAATCTCCATGAATCTCCCAAGTTGGGCCAAGAACCATCTGCTGTGCAGCTTTCACACACACCAGGACCACAGAGGCAGAGCTCCGAAAACTCGGTGTCATCATGGATTCCATAGATATAAAATGAATTGAAATGATGAAATGAGCACATCGAAATCATTGAGATGGGTTTCCTGGTTCCTCATCCATGAAACCGGCAACTGCAGGGCTGACATTCTGCGAAACGCTTTCACCTTCTCAATTCTTATGAGTTCTAACTGGGCTGTTCAGGATGGTTCAAGGAAAAGCAAAGAGCAAACCAGAGTTCAAGTCTTCTTGCTAGCAGGAAAAGAGAAGAAAAGCATCCCTCCAGCTCTTCCACAATGTTTGTGAAGTTTTGTGTCTCAGGCTGCAACGATTCCATCCTCTGCTGTTCTACCTGGCATCAATGGGCCACTTCTTGGGGCTGGCAACAAGGACATCGGATAAGAACAGCATAAAGATTGATAAAGTATAAAGTTTAAAGTACAATGAAAATATATATCCGTTTGCATCGTACAGTATCAAGAGAATTGTCCACACATTCCTTGCTTTCCCGATTTTGTCAATACCTGAGTTCGCTGAGGGCTAGGCCCAGGGGATGAAGGTAAACTTCCAAATCCTTGACCTTGTTGGGTCAAGTCTGGAGGGGTCACCCACATAACTGCTTCGTTTAAATGGTCTGACAGACTTGGTTTAGAGGCTTCTTGACTATGAATTGTTCTGCTCCCATTGAAGCAGGACCTCCAAACCAATCCCACTCAAGACTTGCGTCTCGAGAGACGCTCAATGCTTACAAGACCTGCTTCTGGTCAAAGTCAAACACATCTCTGAGTCTCTGAGTGTCTAACAGGTGTGAAAAGACTGCGCCCTTCCGGGTCTCTCCTGGCAAGTCTTTTTAGATTGAGCATCTAAAACTTTGCAACTGCCAAGCTGCTCACACCTTGCGATCTTTGAGCTCTCAAGCCATCACGCATTTAATGATCCCAAATGGTGATGGTATGGAATCGATCGCGCATGAGACTGGCTGGTTCAAAGACTGAACTTGAAAACCAGGGTTCAGGCTCTGAGGCAACGAAGGATAACCAGTACCTACTGCCGAAAATATGAGGATCACAGACTTTTTTCGGAATCGTTTGATCCCTCCGCTGTCACGTCACCAAAAAGTTGCCAAAGCACAGGGCATCAGCAACCTACCGCTATATAGACGGTGCAAAGTGAATCCCCCTGTCACTGCTACCCAGCCATAGCCTCTTTTACCTTCAAGCTTCAGCTCTATCTGTCGATGGTGGCTTAAAACCACAAACTAAAGAAGCAAGTTGTGACCATGCTTCGCACGCTTTGGTGCTAACTCCTACTGGCTGCCATGGATCTCCGGTGCCTCCACACATGGGCAGCAGCCATTTTACGGAGGGAGAGGATCCAAAAACTCCTTCAAACTGTTCCACACAACTGCCTCTTTGCCCAAAGTGCCCAGGATCCAAAAATATGCCCAGTGGATGCGTTGGCTCCCATGGCAGTAGAAGCACCTCGGAGAAAGCTCGTTGCAACGCGTCATCACCGGGCTGTGCATGTCGGAGCTCCGCGCCGTGTTCACTCGCAGCGACTTGCCACTGAGAAAGCTTCATTCGGAGCACACTTGAGCGCCAACCAGTGAGGACCTCCCAGCACGCACAACGAAGGAAATGCCACACTTTTCTCCACCACCAGAGAATGTAGACGGTCCATGCTGCGACACAAAGCCAGGGAAAGGAAGGAAAAGTCGGTTCTGTCCACACAAGCACTGTAATTGAAACCAGGTACGCACACATCAAGTTTCCATAGACCAAGGCAACGATAAAGCATCGCATGTTTCGAAAGCCAACACACTGTCCAAAGAAGTTGCAATGATGGTCCATCCAATAACAGCAGCGATTACACTGCTTGCAGTGACTTGCTGTAGCCGGCTTCTCTGCTTCACAAACACGGCACCAGGCATCCTCCGCGCTCATCGGTATTTGCAGGCTATGCCCTTCTGCCAGCAGCGAACGGAATGCGCTTGGCAGTTTTGAGTTGTGCTGAGGCTTGGGTCTCCCAGGACCGTAGCAAACCACAGCAGCCCAGCTTGACAAAAACATGATCAACAGAATCAACCAAATGGCCATAAGCATTGAAGCGTAGACTTCACTGACCAGCATCGCCTTGGGGACCGTCCAGGAGTGGCTAATAACAAGGACAGCGATCACATTCACCACACCAAAAATGTCTGCTTGCCGTCGGAGCAGTTGTGCTGGTTGAATCCACTTCTGCACACCCTTCTCTCGCGAGCGAACCATTTCGGCTGCTTCCTCATGGTTTTCACCATGGCGGCGGTGTGCCGACTCCATCTATCACTTTGGACTTGCATAGAAAGCTGGCAAAGTGGATTGTTTGAGATCCAGCTGCCAAAATACATGTATGAGGGGTCACACGTCATCTCCTGTGTATGTTTCATATGCGGTTTGGGTTGCAATCGGATGATGGCCCAAAAGCCCAAAAGGCTTCTGTAAGGTCTGAAGTAGTCTGCTCACTAGGTCGAAAGTAGCTTCGACACACGTTCAAGAGTTCTTAGAGACCGCCCAAAAAACATAGGTCTATCAAAACATAGAGAGCGTTTGGGGGGAATACTTTGTGATGGTGCAACTCTGTCTGGCAATTTCATAAGCGTTTTGAGCCGTGCCGGCTGTGGCAGGATCTAAACTACACACATTGCTTAGGATCTCTTTCTAATTGAAGAAAATAGAAATCAAGTGAGGAGTGTTCTTCACTCGCTATTGGCAAGGCGGTAGTTTTTTGATCAAAGGACATGCACTCTCGCAACGTTTATAATAATCTGTTCACAAGTTCAAAGGCTACCCTTTCATCGGCGGAAAGCTCTTGAATAGTAAGCTTTTCTTGCTCTCCTCAATCGAGCTGTTTGCGTCTATGTCATTATCTACCTCTTCAGGAATCCTGATAACCCTCAAAACATCCGGAACCCAAAGGCTGTGGCACTCGGTGGAGATCAGGATGTCAAGAAACCGCCAGGGCCATCTGGAAGCTCCCCAAGTTTCTGAGATAGCCTGAGGCACTGAACGGATCGACACTGGTCGACACGATCAAGACCGGTCCCACCAGGTGCACCAGGTGCGCCCCACTGCTGGACATGGTTCACCCCAAGAGATCAGTCGACCTCGGGTGTCCATTGCTTGAATGGCTATCGGAAGGAAGAAAAAACGAGATTGCTCAGGACAAGGCGTACATGACAGTACCCACCTTGGCTCCTCAGGGAGCTGGTAGGTTGCATAATTTGAAGGGACGGCTTTGTTACTTCCTTGACATTTTGAGATTTGGCAGTGCTTCCCAGTCAGGGCTTCTTCTTACAGCTTCCAGTCAGACACAGTGACCTAGCTGAATTATATTATATGTTTGCACACAGAGTACGAGTACAAACCTCCACAACGAATCCGTGGCAAAAAACAGTGTCATTTGGTCCTCGTATCAATCAAGTCTGTTGGCTCCATCAGCGATAGCATCGATGGCGGCAGTCCAAGAATGTTGACCTGATGCAGCTGTCCCCAGAATTGCAGTGCAATGAATCTGCGGACAACGACAGACTTGGAAAGTACCATAACTGGTTTTTAGTTTTCTTGATTAAGTAATCCCAAGGCCTTCCAAGCATAACCCCGTGCTGTGTGCTCTGGCTAATGCAGCACTGTCTTCACACAGAATGTGGCAATTGGATGCAATTGGCAACTACTACGCCACTATGCGTGGATTGAAGGAAGGTTTCGAACATGAAAATCAAATCAATGTGTTTGGAATCAAGTCTGAAGCTCTGCTGAGATTTTAACTCTTTGTTCTCGAACGGTTGAAGCCAAGTCCTCTGAAGCATCATGGAGCTGTCATACCAGTGACACTAAACTTCAAGAAAAGGTGTGAATGTATGTAGCAAACACCCCCCATGCGTGGCCAAAAAGGACAGAAAATTGAAGTTCTGGAGCAGAAACTCCTTCCATCTTAACATGGAAGATCATGGAAGCAAACCGAAACCTGTGGAAGCCTATTTGGCCGTTTATCAAGCCACACAACCCCCTGTTTGTCCTTGACATCGATATCCTCCTTAGGGAAGCCGCTTAAAATGGGACTACCCAGTAGAAGGGTATAGAAGGGTGTGGAAGCCAACCGGATCACTGGAAAGATACCAGGACTACGTGTCTTCTCTAGACGCAAACGAAACATCTCACAACTTTCACATCACCATCCCCGGTCACCATTTCTGCTTTTTAGCTGAGGTTCTGAAACGACAGCACAACCCTGGAGAGCCAAAGCCAGGTCCAACTGTCCGAAGACTGCGCTGGCCCAGTACAATGAGGATGCTTGCAATACCCGAGCCTCTGACAATCAAATCATCCCAAAGACGTATTGTGAATTCATCATGAGTTTGATTGCTCGGCCAGGAGACAGGGAGCATCGCTCAAAACAACGTGCACATCCATATGGCTCAAGTAAATCAAGAATGACTCATCAATGAACTTGATTATCTTAGCCGTTGTGTGAACTAAGTCTTTGTCGACGTGATATGTTAAAAGCAAGATCTCTACTAAACACACATACAAAGACTAAGCGCGCCCCACACACTCCATCTCGCTGCAGCTATCACCTTCCATCCAAACAGTGCATGAAACTTGACCCGCACTGCTCCGCTGTTGAACCGCTGCATCGTCTTCGTCTATGCAAAAAAGCTGATCCTACATCACACCGCGCCTTGCCAGCGCAGTGCCTCTGGGTACTGCCGAAGTTCATGCAAGGCCATGCCATGGGTCACTGGAATGCAACGTTGGCGCCCAGTTGTGCCACCAGTAAAGCCTCACAGATCCCGCACTGGAAATCGCAGCGAAGTTCCAGATACAGCAGTACTGCAAGTCTTGACCGGCAAAAGTTAGTGCAGCATTCAAACGTGTCGGCGTCACAAACTGCTTTTGATTGGTCCATTTTGGAAAGCAGCTCAACGGAAAATGTGTATATTTCCATGTTCTTTCTCTGGCAAACACAGCCTCTTGCCGAGTCTACTGCATTTTGCTGGTCTTGGTACCCGGCAATAGCACAGCACATCCTTTGCGGACACTTCTGGCAACTCCTTGGGACAAGACTTCTCAAGCTCCCATCCAATCCAGCTTCTAAGGCATCCCTCCTCTCCTCGTTCAGCATTGCCCCTGTTTCCAAGACATCCTTGAAGAAATGTCTACGGAGATCCACCTGCAGCACCAGATCCGGTGCAAGCTCTTCCAAGGCTAAGAATGCTACGAATGCATACCAATGTATAGACAAACTCACCATGCTTGGCGGGCAAACAAAGGCTCAGGTTCGTTCTCATGCTGCACTATGGCCATAGACTGGCTTCGAAAGCGAACTATGTGATCTCATGTGACCTTGTCATCCACTCTAGTTCCACAATGTACAACAAGAATTGACAAGATGACTTTAATCTATATTTAGGTGCGGTCAAAATGTGTGGTTCTCCGAAAGGGCATTGGAAAATTATTGAGTCTCCTATCGTTTTGCAGGTGTTTGCAATCGTTTATCTTTATAGGGCATGTTTCGGTATCGTTTTTTGTGAGTCCCCTATCGGTTTGCATTGTTTTGTGCAAAATCGGGGAGATATGCATGATCACTCGGAGACTACTTACATGAACGCACATTTTGAAGGGATTACATAATATTCGATAGCACATCGATATACATTGGACATCTGTGCTAGCCTTCACACTGGAAGTTGTTCATCTGTAAACTATTTGGACTTCAGTAGCAGGCCTCGAGTCTTCCATGATGCTTCATTGTCAGTGTGTGCTTTGCCACCGAATTCATATCAACCATGCTACGCCGTTACATCCCCCACACCTCTTTTGGCAACTTCTCCTCATCTACCTCAGTACCGTAAAAGTGTCTTGTGCAGAGTTGGAAGGAGCTACAGCTAAAGAAATGGAAATACAAAAGACAAAAGTGGCAACTTCCTGCACCGCAGATAACAGAACTGAGCAAGCTACAACCAAGAGTTGTGGTTTCAATGCCAACAATTGCTCCCAGCGAAGGTTTCGCAACTCGTGCAATTGATCGTAGTCCTGCACTGGCATGGCAGCCTTGGTGAGAATTTCAAGTACTTCCATGGAAGGGATGGTCGAGAGATGTCCAGAGCAGCCTTGTTCATTCAAAGTGTCGGGGACTTTCATGGATAGAGTAAATTCAGACTGACGAGGCGGCTTGAGCTTTTGCGCTTGAATAAGGAAAAGAACAAGCATTCCACACAGTCACACAGCATTCAATCCCTTGACTTTGAGCATATCTGTTCTAAGAGTAGGCTTTTGATGGACAAGAAGCCAAGGGTACGCCAAGACGGGACGCGGCAACATAGAGGACGTACCAATCACATCCTCTGAAATGAACGTGAATTCAATGTCGCATTGGTCTTTTTCGAACCTTACTTACGCACAGTCTTATGGACATTACCTTGCGGTGTCTTTCTAGTCGCTGTCTGTTTCGCAGATTCATGTGCTTACTCAAAGAGGCCTCTGTGCATGTGGCTAAGCAGCGGCTCTCTCGATAAAACTCCCAGCGCACGAAGGCCTCGACGAATCTCAGGGCTGAACCGGTGCCTTCGTGTGTTGTGTAATCATTTCAGAAGATGTGATGGCGAAAGGTAATCAAGCTAGAGATGACCGGAGATGACCTTGAATTGCCATGTCTTGCTATGCATGCTAACTGCCAAGACATGGAACACACAACAATCGCCCATCCTTGCGCAACTACAGCCGATCGCTCAGCAAGGCATTGATAACTCAGCGAGGATCCGTCAGATGCCACAAGCATTGCAAGGCGACCGGGTACCTGCACTTTGCTATCCGTTGGAGTTGAACTCTGGAGTCTCTCAAATTCACACAGATTCAATATGAGTATTGAATAGTCCATCATAATTCTACACCAAGTAAGGATATGGACAAACAAGCGGGTTGTTTAAAACTTTACTGCTATCCTTTGTTCCCGTGGCCGCTCGGGAGTATGGATTCTGGTACCAAACCAACACCATGCCCCATTGCCCCACAACATTACAGGTCATAAGCCTTGGACGCCACAGCATCGAGTGCTTCTGCAAAGCTGGCCATCCTTCAGATCATTGCAATGTCGTGGAGATGAGTGGCCAATGACATGGAGGTTCTTCAACAAATTATGTTTCAGAAACAACACGAAAGAGCATTGACTGCAATGACATGGAGGAGCTAAGGAGATGGCAATTCTGGGTTGCAAGCACTGCTGCCCCAAGCTGAGAAATTGTAGGGATGTTGTAGGATACAGTATTTCTCAACAAGTCTTGAGCCTACAAGCAAAATGTGGCATCTTGTCTTCCAAGTGCTTGGAATTTGAGAAGATGATGGCGGCTGATGAATTGGGGATGCAATTAGTGAATGCACCCACGGCCCCGCCAGTCCCCAGGCGACAGCTTTGAGAAGGCACGGCCAGCTGAGTAGGTTGACATGTCGTCAGTCGGATCTCAACGCTCAACCATGTTCAACCCTTGAACATCTTGCCGTTTTGCATCATGTTACATCATTGTACCACACCCATCAGCGAGTGAGTCCTGAGTCCTGGTGGATTCGTGCAATTTGCACGGCACGACTCACAGACTTTTTCGTCACAGCGTCTAGTCAACGTTCGACGTGAAAAACTGGCTCCCACTCACTTCAAGCGAGCATTGGGGGCCAGAGATTTAAGCTACGAAAGAGGAACTGTTGGCTCTGAGGCTGCAGCAAACAAGAGCAATCATGCAAAGCTAGTAAAGGATTTCGAGATGAGTGCAAGTGGAGGTTTAGTGGTGTACAGTAAATCTAGCAACCAGCTCCAGCCAGTTTGATTGCAGCCCATCTTCGGCTTTGCCGAGAAGGGAACTCTCGAAAACTACTCAGAAAGGCAATGGATGACAACACATCATGTTGATTCCAGGATTTCAGCAAAGGTCTACTGAGAAAGATTCCAAGTTATTGTTTCATACAAGCTGCATCCACTGGTGCATTCTTTATCAGCTTTGACGGCTGCCACAAATTTAGTGTCACCTCCATGCCCCTCGAGATATATATTTTCAGCCTAATCGAACTACAGCTGCTACTTTCCGGGCGATGTTTTCCACGGAGAAACCTGTGATACTTGCAGGTAATTCCCATCATGGAAAGGCCGGACCAGGGCAAAGCAAATGCTACCAACAGCTCTTTCATGATTTCCAAAGCTGCATTGCTCATCTCTTTTCAGTGTGCCCAAGAGACACGAAACGCAAAACACTTCAGGCCAAATGCCCTGCCACGATCACAGGAGGAAGGATCGCGATTTTACCAGGGTCTTCGCAGTGGGAGACCTCATTCAACACATGGAGGGATTCAAAATGTTCAGTTGCATTAATTTGCATGATTCCTGTAAAATGGGAGAAAAACTCAAACCCCAACTTGGATATGGGGAACGTGGACAGATTTACTATACACGACTCAGTGGCTCAGGTTTGCAAAAAGGAACTGAACCTCTGACATGAAACAGTGACAATCCTGTTTAGGATAGCTGCAAGATGCCCGGCAAGATATCAAAAGGTAAGGAAGGGAAATTTGTGAATGTATGCTTTCAATGCCCTTGAACTTCCTGAAGCTAAACATGGGGGACCTGACAGAGTGACCTTTGGCGTCAAGGAAAAGCAATCCCAACGAGCCAGCTCTTGAGTACCGGATGTCAGAAGTAAGAAGTAAGAAGATGTAAGAAGTATATATAGAAGCATACGTAAATGTCTAGTATATATTTCTATCATCTACACAATTGGCATCTATAGCATGCCCCTCATCTTCCTTGCTGGATCCTTGAGAACGTTGTGTTTGCACTTCTTTTCCACTTTGATTGCACAGAAATAAAAGGGAGCAAAAGCAAGCTGCCTTCTCTGATGAAAGCCTGAGGGCTGTGCTCTGGATCAAGTCCTATTTCACTGGCACCATCTTTGTACACGCCTCAAGCTGGCACATTGCTGAAGTCTGAAGCAATTTGGACATTTGGACGTGCCAGGGCTAGTGGCTGCGAAGTTGTTGGAGCATTTACCAACCCATTGGACTGCACAGCTAGCCTATTTCACCCCTTGAACTATGGGTGCCTCAATGTACAGAATGTCTGCTGTGTCTCTTGGATACTCCACCCACAAATTTTGAGCTACAGGCGGCCACGGGCATTGCCATTGAGCCCTGCCGCGTCAAACCTGGCAAGTGGCTGTAAGTCTGCCAATTTCTGGGAAGCAAGTGTGGAGAAGCTCCTTCCTCCACCCTTGAGTCCCAGCTGGTGATATCCCGGTGTAGGAAGATCTTGAATTTTGACATTGACCAAAGTAGCTCTGTGCAAATCATTTTATCCTAGAAAATTTGCATGTTCAACAAGCCCAAGTCCCAAGCCAAAAACAAATTCCACTGCATGGACACCATTCGAGCTGGAAGTGTGGACTGTTTGAAAGAAACGCTCTTGCACAGGTACAGAGCCCCTGGCGGACGGGTGCTGGGCGCTACCCAAGCAGCTGCCTGCAGGGTGGGCAGAAATGAAATTTGGTGAAAAAATAAAGATGAACACACACATATCTAATATTCAATTATCATAAGACATCTGTATATATATATACACATATTATATTATTACATAATATATTACGTGTTGGACATAGTCACATAGTATACAGTAGGGCCAGATTTCATTCGCTCAATCCTCATCTCTGCTTTCGGTCGGCACCTCCGGAAGACTGCCTCAGAGCATGATAAGCGCAGAACAAGCGAGACATCATTGCATGCGTTCATGTCCCCCTATCCCATTTGAGAAACTATAAAATGTATCGATGTATTGAGCTAGAAGATGCTGGCAGTGTCTGTGCAAGTCATACACCGCGCAAGGTGTGGACAGATACAGTAAGAGTTGGCACACCGAGGAGCGCCAAACCAGTGGGCTTCGCATTGTCTGGACACTTTCTGATGGCCCCATATACATTGCTAAACTTAATTTCCAACCTCTTTTACATTCTTTTACCCACATCTAGCTTAAGTGACACTTCATCAAGTCTCAAGTGGTTCAGTCTACCACGAGCAGGAAGACCAAACATAAACTCAATGCCCATATTTTGTTTACGTCTGCCATGTTTCTCTTTTCGTGGATCCGAACCAACAGAAGGAAGGCGCGACATTGATCTCGCCATCGAACGTTGCGGACTGGCACCAAACAGCAATTGCCGTATAGTGTGCTTGTTTGTGTGTGTACAGAATTCTGCATCCTTTGGGCAACTCCTCGATCTACCGGGTATGAAACTGATGAAACAAAGATGATTTGCAAAAGTCTAACTCACATCAACTGACTGTGGAGGGATCTTGAAATTGGTGCTAATGGAAATGAAGTAGCAGAAACTTCACACTCCTATCTATGCTTCTGCCATTGGCTATCATTAATAGATTCTTCGCCAGCTGCTTCAGGTTCTATAGGGAGTAACAGCTAAACTCCAGCACAAGCTTCATTTCTTCTGCAATGTCTTGCCTGAACGTCATTGATAGCTCTTGTTGCCTCATGGTCCTGCAGATCGAGCTTGGAGAACTTGTGCAGAAACGGAAACCGGAAAGAGAGGTCAGTTCACCTTCAAGGAAAGATTTCTAATAAAACATTAACAAATATATGATTTTGGTTCAAAATTATCGATCTTTCTTAAAAGACCTCAAAAACAAACTTGCCTCAGAATGCCGGAAGGTTACCATGGCACGATCTCATCCCCTCCTCTGCGCCAGAGTTTCAGCCAATGCCTGCATTGCGGCAACAGACTTTTGAGATCTTCTGAGGATCTTTACACAATGTTACAAGCATGCATCCCATCATACAAAGCCCTGCCGAACATAATCTGGTCCGCCTAGAACCGTCATACTGTCAAAATTCAGAAGGTCATTCCTACAAATCACATTCTTTCTTTAAAAATCTGAACATCCTCGGGTCATCTTGGCATGCTCTGTGTGGTAATCGTGGCCTCTTCATGCCGATGGCGGGACTCATTCGCACGTCTGTGCCAGGCCTTAGAGCAATTACACCGATGTCTCAAAGATCCAAGACATTAAGCGACCTTTGAGCGCCGGACACCTTCAAACATCTCTTTTGCCCGTCCACCACCTCTGCTGCAAAAGGGTTGAAGTAATTCTAAGTTCTATTGCCTCTCAGGATCTAGTAGCTTGTAGAGCTTCCAGTTGCAAAGAGAAATCCATTTCGTTTCAGGGGAAGAGAGAAGAGAAAAATCCGAACAGAGAAGTTGACATGGAGCATCATGCAAGACGTATCGAGCTCTGGACTTATGAATGGAAAACATCCCCCAGCTGATGTAAAGCCACAACTTAAAAGACTTAAGAAAAAAACAGAAAATAAACAGATTGAAAAAGCAAAACAAAATCAGGCTCAGATTGATGACTCAGAAAGAAACTCGGGCAAAAAAACAGAGAGACGATTCGGAACGTGAGAGGGGAGGAAAATGAAAGCCAGCAACCACTTTTTGCACTGCACCCTGGTTGCCAGCATATTTAAGAACGTCAAAGGACAACAAATAGCAGCACTTTGGGAAGCATGGTGCTTAGCAACATTGCAACCTTCTAAGCTAGACTTTGCTGCTATTTGCAGTATTTTGTGTCTTCATGTTTGCCAGCGCTTTTAATGACTGCGCAAAGACACTGTGAATATTGACATGTTTGGCTGTGTGATGCACTAAAACATCGCACAAAGCGGTGTTTTCCACATTCTTGCCAGGGGAATGGATAGGGTATATCGAGCAACCAGGTACTTTCGGGGTCGTCGACTTTTAATTCTCACGTTTCTCGCACAAGTACAAGCCTAGCCTCACGGCTGGTTTTCGTGAAAATAATCATATTTGAGTGTATTGCTGAGTTGTTCCTGGGGTCTTGATGGCTGTGCGGTCTAATTTGCAAAAAGCTGCCAAAACCTCGAAAACAAATATGTTTTGAAAAAAAAGCAGAAAAAATAAAAGAATAATAACTATAAGACTCCGAAGAAAACAATTCAAAGAGACACAATTCAACAATCACGTTTGAATGAGTTTTCCCTGGAGCGTTGGTGGCTGCTACTCAGAAACAAATAAAAAAACACTCAGAAGGAATCAGGAGTAAAAAAACAAAAAGAGACACAATTCAGAAAAAACATGACATTTATTGAGTGTATTGCTGACGTCTTTCTTGAATCTGAAATTGCTGTTGTTTTGCCTTTTCAATCTGATTTGTTCTTCTTTTTCTTGAGTCACGTTTTGTTCAATTTTAGACTTCTGGAAAGCGTTTCCAATCGTATGCAACTCTGGACCTGAGATTTCCGAGAAAAAAGCGAAAGAAGAAAAGTTCATGAAGGAAATGAAGATCCCTATTGGGCTCCACCTGAATCTGCACTCTATAAGGCTGAAGGCCAGTGAAACATCTGAGACCAAGGCTCTTGTAGGGCTGGATAATGGTCGAACCTCCAATGGGACTTTCAAGAATGCTGATTGCAATGGAAAGGTGTGCCTTATGCACCGTCTTCAGGTGCCTGTCTTTCATTGGTAAGAGATTGGTAAGAGATTGGTGAGTATCATCAAAAAAGAGAGCCACCACCACCACTACTTTCTACATGTTATATATCATATATCTAATAACTGACTATACACTCTATACTGTATACACCTCACTATATACGTATGGACTAGATTGCTAGATACTGGATAAGCTCAGCACAAAACGCATATCATACACACCAGCAAGAAGCACAAAAAGAAACAGAACAAAAACAAAAACACGCAAGATCACAAAAACATACAACTACACAACAAAACCACAACAGAACACGGCAGGACACAGGATGGTGCAACACAATCTGCTTGTTTGGACAAATTGTCGCTACGAGATGGTCCCAGGCTGACGAGCAAGCACATCTGTGGGTCCAGGCTCCAAAGAGCTTCAGTGGGTGGCTGTCTCCGAAACCTCATGGCTATCATTGGAACTTGGAATGACCCCGCTACAACAAGGGAGACTGAAGCGAAAGCGCAAGAAATTCCATTGAAAATTTCAATCGCTGTCGGTTGAATAGTGCTCAAGTAAGTGCTTTTTGTCACAGACACTTGCATAAATACCAACTATTGCCAACAGCAATTCACTTGCCACATAAAGCAATCAAAAGTTGAACCCAAACAGATTGCAGCCACTCACGGAAAAGATGACTTATCTTCACTGAGGCTTAGCACTGTGGCATCGTTTGGGCATGGTTTGGCCCTGACTGTCAGAAACTAGGTCCACTTGCTGAGTCAGGTGTATTAATACCCTACTGTCGAATACTGTCGATAGGTGTTGTTGTCTGAATGCATGTGAGACTAATGGCAAGGTGAAGATGTGAAGTACATTCCTCAATTTCAGAGATCTCCAGCACTTCGCTTCTCTGAGGCTATGACCCATAGGCCGAGCCACCCTGGTTGCATGAATACTCAATTCAAATCGGAAGCACAGAAGCAATTGAGCAAGCAGGTTTGAACGATTTAATGTGTTTCTGTGCAATTGCGCTGAAAATGCTATACTTCAAATGCAGATTGCTGAAAGCATTCGAATCCCTATAAGCCCCCAGCAAGTCACGCTTTAGTGGTGCTTTTTTAGCAATCTGATTCTCAAAGATCGTGTTCGTCGGGTGCATCTTGTTCCTGGGGAAGGCTCTACTCAACGACGGAGACGCTGGACGAGAAACTTATGCATGCAGGCAGACATATGCTAGTTTCCGACTCTGGCCATCTGACTCTTCAGTGAATTGGGAACTCCCACAGGAGCTGGCAATTATGTGGGCGCACAGTGTAGCTACCATCGTTACCAGTTCGGCCCCCCGACTGATCGCAAAAGTCAATGGTCGTAGGACCTGATTTGCTTTGCTCCCAACTCCCTGCTTGGACAGCCTTATCTTCATGGTCACTGCTGGCACCACCGCTAAGCCAAAAGCCATAGTCAGGCCACCAAATACCTTTCACATACCTCAGTGCGGGCAACATCCTCTGTCAACAATTCAAAGAGCACGAGCTGTCTCCGACACGTGTTCATGTTGAAAATATCATCGTCCAATTATATCATTCAATGCGTAGCATTCAGTATATCCCATGCATCCGTACCACAAATGAACTCTTTAGCCTGCACTATCCAAAGTGCCTGAGAATTTAGTGGAGAAACCCAACAACTTTGAATCTCAGCCTCATGATACGGTGCCTGACTCTCACCTGCATGCAGCCATAGGGCTGGTTGGCCGCTTGTGGCGCATAGATGTGCTTCACATCTCCATACCTATCCATCGTAGTATAGGACCTGGGGAAAGCTCTACCAGACTCTACCCAAGGCAATCGCTGATGAAAAATAAAAGCGCATTGATGCAATATCTGATATTTGGTTTGTAGGAGCTCAGCCAGAACTCAAACACACGTGTATACAAACATACTCGATGCAATAACTAGAAAATCCCATGAGGCTGCGACATGATGTGAACCAGGCCTGGACATACACAAAACATCACAAAACAGCAGTTGATCTTTGCACCCGAAGGATCGAAGAACCTCGCACTTATTGAAGGATCACATTCTCCACTTCCTTAATCTTCCTTCATCATTTGCGCAAATGAAGCTTTGCATCTAGTTGCTAGCATTGGCAGAACGTGCTTTCTGGTGTGGAGTCTCCGTGTGAATTTTGAACCAATATGTCCTTCAATATGCCAGCAGCCGAGGCAATGTGAGTGAACTCTTGTCTGAAAAAAGTCCCTATGCCCCCCAACTCGGCCTTCAAACTTTCACGAACAGAGCACAGAGCCAGATTTCGATCGCTGGTGCAGCTAAAGTTTATCTTCACTTTTTCATAAGTAGCCTAAATTGCTGATCCCACACATTCACACATGTTCTTTTCAATTTCAAAGGTTGAGTCGGTTGAGTCAACGTGGAGCTCAAATGGCACAAATCAAAATTACTGGCTTGGACAACTGCAAAAGCAAAGGCATGGGTCTTCAGAACATGTGTAGCTACTGGCTCAACTTCTTCAGCGGCTACTTCTTCTGCTTTGAGCCCAGTTTACAACATAGAGAGCGACAATTAGGGACACCGCACATCTGAACAAAGCTGGAGAGGTTGCAAAGGAAATATGGGGGGACTCACTCGGGGACCCTTGATTCATAGGAACCATCTTCCAACCACTAGTGGCTTGAGAGATTGCAGACAGTCGGCTTGTCCAAGTGGAAGTTGACGATGAATTTGCATCAAGGTGAGGCATTATGGGTGTGGGCACAAGACCTGCACCTAAGCGCAGCTTTGTCACCGCAGGTTCTGTAGTTTCTGATTCACCGCGTCTATGGTGCGTATGGTCGCCTTCCGAAATCGGAGATTCGAAGCTTTTGAAGCTTGTCGCGCCATCCGCAACTAATTGCCATAAGGTGAAACTGGTCACGCTTTCCAGCTGAGTCTCTGTAGAAGTTGCATGAACAATTTCTAAATGAAATGATAGAAAACGCAAATATTATATACATCATATGAGTCTGACACATCTCTGCAGAATCTGGAATCTTTGAGCAGATTGTGTCCATGTATTGAATGATAGTTCAATGAGACTGCGCTGACAGTTGTTCAACGAAAACACTCTGGCTCAAAACAAGTTGGAGTTGTTTGTTTCGTCTGATTGTCAATGATATCTGACAACCATATCCACAAATGGCTTCTACAGTGACAGGAAGCAGGAGCGGAGCTGGTGGTCCAAGTAACCAGCTCTCAGCCCCTCTCTGCTTCCCTGATCCTTTGTACAAATGAGAAGATTTTACACTGCAAACGGTATGTTGTGGAGATTCCTGAAGACCCTGCTCCGCAGGGTAGAACCCCAAGGACACTCTAATCGTCAGTCGTCGGCAGGGGTCAGGGTTTGGCAGAGTTCCTGGCAAGACTTGTTCCAGTCTCCATGGTGTGGATGTGATGTGGTGCTTTCTTGAACCACAGCTGAAGGAACTGAAAGATACAGCTGTGTCCAATCATGTTCTTGACCCAACAAACTCTGAGACGTCACAAAGGCCAGAGAAATGAGAAATGAACACGAGTGCTCAGAAACAGAAAGGGAAATCTCCAACCATAGATTCCTTGGTCGCATTGAAATGTACTGAATCTCTGGTTGTCGGATTGATCCGGACCTGGCTAGACTCATCTGCTGGGCTTTGTGGGCGTCTCCAAAGTTTTGCCACCCTGGCCGCGTTGCTGCGGGGCTCAGTAGGTCTCAACTTGGTCTGCATCAGTGTTGCAAAGGTACTTTGTAACTCATCAAGACTGAAACAAATGACAACCACAAGGACAAGGAGGATGACAATACTGAATGATGCTAAATGTGTTGGAGTGCTTGTGAAGTACGCTACCACGATTGGTTGCATTCAGTCAGACTTCCAAACCTATCAATTCCTCCTATGCCTGTCTTTTGCAACTGTCTCAACAACATGGCAACAACGTATGGCGAGTCATGTCAGCAAACCAGGTTTCCCTTCGCAAATCAGTCCTAGAGTTGATGACTTGAATTCCTTTTGACAGGATCTGAAACGCAATTTCGAAGATTAGATGCTTTGCTACGCATGAAGAAGGGGAAGGAGTGCTTTCCCATACAGTTGTCATCCTAAAGCCCAATAAGTTCTGCTGCCAGATCAGCTGTGGCCTTTCAAAGAACGACTCTTGTGTGGAAGCCTGAGCAAGACGACATGCTTCCACCAAGGAAACATTCCAAAGACACCAACAATGAACCATCACGTCACTATCACCAGTATCCCCTGTCAAGAAACGGAGAAGTTCGGTGAATACCAGTTGCAAGTAGAAAATCTGAAAGTCTTTGCATCAACACTATCAACTCCTTCCCGCCAAAGAATTTACACCAAACAACTTGGCTCACAGGGCCTCTCCAATCACGCGCTCTTCAGCAGAGGGGAAGAAGCAAAACACAACGCCTTGGTGCTGAATGGAATGAAGAGCCCCAGGCGAAAGGGCTCTGCTTTGAAACGACAGCTGCCAGTCTGGGACTCCTTGCGGCTTGTCCCAACAATTACGCCCTTAGATGGCTATGCGATGTCCACAGCTGCAATACCGGATAAGAGCCACAAACAATCAAGTTTCAAACCAGCACCGTTTTGTTCTTGAGCCAACGAGCACGGTAGTAGAAGAAATATGTATAGGACGAGCTAGCACTATAAAATACAAAACATGTTCTTTGCTGAGCTTTTATTGACATGCCCTACCAATCCAGAGCTTCACCAAAATGCCATGAACGGTGAGCATCAATAAGCACCCGGCAGATGCATAAATGAGACAAGAGATAATGTAGAATGCCGTGTGCCTGGCATGAACAGGTGTTATCATTGTTATCACCAGTCATTGACGACCAAAGGCCCATCAAATCAAAGCCAAGGCCAAGAGAAACTTGCCTTGCAGCAACTCGACCAAATAGAACGGAATAGCTACGCACCACCAGCATACCTTTGCGAATCAAACATAAAGCTCATGACAATCTGGAATCAGGATTCGCTGTTGAGATGGTCCGTTTTTGTTAACTCAGTCTTCGACCCCATTGGAAGCACACGACAAATCCCAACACATCGTAGACCAGCACTGACCTGGTTTTGGTCGTCATGGCCAAGCGGACTCAGCATAGCGCATACTCCATCGTGTAAGCAGCAGGAAAACTCACACGACATGTAGAGTATCCTTGAAAAGCTTTTGCATCTCGTGTTCCCTGGGCATTTCAGGCACGCAGATTGTACTGGAGATTGAGCCAGGATTGAGTCGCAACCTTAGCAACGGTGCAGGTCGCACGTTTTATTAGTTTCAAAACAAGGCAAACAGGTTTGGGTTCAAAATCTTCCAAGGGGAACTCCACAGACTCAAACAATCTCATGACCTGACCAAGATGAATTGAAAACACTGTTCTTCAGCTTACTGATTGCGATAACGCTGCACTCGCTGCACTCAGAAATACTTATTGAACCAGTGAGACAGAATTCCTTTTCAAGAGCTCTCATACCTTTCGCAGCCCCAATATGTAATTTTCCTTGAAGATTTCCACACAATATTCACCTCCCTGGCTATCAGGATTTCTGATTACCAACCCACATGACTGCCTCTTTTCGGTCCGTGGTCCGCGTGGATTTTGCGTTTTGGTCAACTGCTGAGCCCACGAACTGCCTCTCCGACTCCACTTCAGAAAGTGCTTCCTGTCATCAAGCCGTGCTTTTAGAGACAACTGCAATTTGAATCACATTGGCTCGATCTCGAAATCGATTGAAAAATTGGGCACAAGGATTGCCTCATCGGACATGGAGGCATAGAGACAATGAGGACCCCCATGTGCCTTGGTTGAACACATCACTGAACAAGATCCCGTATAGCCTCAGAAAGCTCACCCTTCCCTATCCTTCCCCAAGTTCCCCAAAGAAATTGGAAGGTTCGGCCCCCCGGCATCCTTCACTTCCTCACCAGGACAATGTGCAATATGCAGTTTCGAAAGTGAAGCATCTTGAAGGCTCAAAGGTTGAAGCAACAAACAAACTTTCACAACAAACTACATGCTGGGCAAGCTTTTATTGTGGACGTTCAATTCATTGCGTCAAACCACCAACCACGAATTCCACGTGGGAATAGAAAGAATGACATCACAAGCAAAAAATAGCCCTACTGCTCCGACCGACTGTCTCAGCTATCCCGGTCCTCCAGTTCCGCCTGAGCACTTGGCTGCTCACGAGGTGTTGATAAAATTCAACTCATTTACTCATTTCATTCAAGACAAACTCACACATCATGATAAAAAGAAAATAGATTAAGTATGATAAAGTAAGTAAATGACTTGAATACAGGAACATGGGCTTTGATATGATATGAGTAATCTTGTCTTATTCCGAAGCATCACCTCACACTGACCTGCCCTTGGACAAAATCATGTAAGTCGAGTAAGTGTTGGACCTCCATCAGGCAAGCATCGCTGCCAGCCTGAAAGCGGTGAGGCAACGAACACAGTGTTGTTGTTATAGTGGTCTTCCGATTTCACAAACCTAAAACACCCAATGAATTGGTCGCTTGACACTTTGCACCCATGCCTTCTGTACTTGTGACAGCATCTCCCCGAACTGGGATCGCCTTCCAGGTATATACTTCCATCAACAAGTTGACTGCAGTCAGCATACTCGAAGAATGGTTGGGTTTCTCACAACAACTGAAACTGGTAGTACTTGTAGTAGGAGAGTTTTCAAAATATTGGCAGCCATGATTGCTTTCATTACTGAATAAATTGCAAACTCAGGCAGCTGCAGATCAGGCAAAACATATATAGTCTTACATAATGGAATTCTTGCGGCAACCTGGAGAGCTCCGGAACAGAAGATATCTTCTCATTTTCACCATACTTCTGATGCAGGAAATCCTGCACCGGTTAATAGGTTCAGTTTATCCAACTACTTTCCTGAGTTTCCAATGCTCTACATCCCACAACAACTTCGCACACAACGCATCGCACCTTCGGTTCACCATCTTTGTGCACGCATCGTTCACCGAACGGGAAAGGCGCATAGATGTGAGAGCATCGACCTGGAAACTTCTGGAAACTTTGGCATCCACTATCATCCACCGCCAAACAAAAAAGACTGCCTCTGTTAGAGCCATCTGTGAAAATGTGACCAGTCCAAGTCAGTCCAAGTGTCCAAGTGTCAAAAATCACTTCAAAATCATTTGAGGCTGGAGATGGCTTTATGTGGCCATTTGATGTCATATGGATCATGCTCTTGCATCCGGCCAGATCCTGCCTCAAAGGCCCAAGTGATGCCAGCAGAGCACCTTTCACAAAGCAGGTTGTTCTTGAAAGCCAGGTCTTTGCTCTCTAGCAAGGCGAGTGTGTCCATGCAAAAGATGGTCAGTCGGCAAAACCAAATGATGTACAGCACCATACAGTCATGTAACACTACATGTACGCATTGAATGGCAGCAAATTGGGTGTCTGGGGCTTTCTCAACTAGATAAGAAATGGCAAAAACAGGGTCTGGGTCTGTGGGGTCACCAGAATCTACCAGCTTTACCAAACTCTGTCTCTAGCTACACAAATCCTAAGCTCGCAGGCAAGCAATCAAATAATATCACACAATCAATCATAATCATATCAAGGTTCCTTAAGATCTAACTCAGAACTTTCAACTGAGTCGCGGGCAATGCACTGAGCAGAGTCACAAGAGTGGCAAGACTGCAAAGCACCAGAAGTGCCTGAAAACAGGAAACATCCATCGAAAATCGTAAAATGGGGCCCCAAGGCAGAAGCCGAAGAGGTTTTTGCTCGCCCTCAAGGCGCTATGGCACTGTGCATGCCACTCTCAATTGCATCTTTGATATTGCTTGGATCCGACACCCGAGGAATGAATGGTATGCAGTTGAACGGTCGTGGCTCTTCACCGCTTACTGGCTTTGCCAAACAACCCCTTGTAAAACCTCTAGGGCTAGCAAAGTTTGAGTGTTGCCCTATTCAGAACATTAAATCAACTCAGGCTTTGAGAACAGAATCCAAATGATATCATCATCAATATTCTGGTAAAACCTGTCAGCAAAATTCATGGATTCGCGACATTCCAGAGTGCCCTAGGCGCGGTCGTTTTCCAAAGCAGCAGTTTCAGCCTGCGCATCAAACATTGATGAGGTTGACGAATAGACCTTGGACTGCAAGTAAGGCAGCGGCTACAGACTCGAGTGAAGATAGTTCTATCAAAATCTAGTATCATGTTTGCCGTGCCGCGTTGCCTTGCAAGCATTTAAAAGGACATTGCTGACTGCTTCTTCGGGTAAAGTGAGCTCCAAACCCAGCTGGCTAACGCAATGAGCAGTCCATAGGTTGGATCGCAACCTGAAAGAATCTTATCAAACAAGACCATGTTTGAGCTGTACTAATTCCTCCATGTGTTGCAGCATTCTGCGCAGAAATCTTTCAGTCCAAACTCCTTGGTATGACTAGTTGTCCTCTTGTTCCGTTCAACTATACTCAACCACCAAAGTTGCAACAAACAGGATTCAAGAAAGTAAGGCTTCCACAAACCATCACCATGCAAACGACACATGAGTAGACCTTGAGTGGCATGGGATCAGAATGGAGGATAAGAAGAAAAGGTGCTTTCAGAAATTACCAACAAGTCTTTCTGATATCAGGTCGTTCATTCAAACCGAAGCATTTTAAAAAGGACTGGCACATCAGACACATCCCCTGCAAATCTCGCGGTCGCTAAAGCTTGTCAACTGTTTTGCCAACCGTTTACACAACGCCAGCAATACCATGCGTTTCCAAATCTGAGGAGCAGGGCAATATACGAGACGAAGGCTCGCTGTACAGAACTGCTGTAACCTCCGCTGAGTTGGAGCATTTGCAGATTTCAAACACTCAACCACTGGGTCCCCCGACCATGACTGTAACAAAGATGCTGAAGTTGGGGGTCTGGAATGATCGGCTCAGGTCCAAACCTGCCAGAGAAAACCAGGTTTTGACCTTCACAAAGAGTTCATCCTTTCGAGCTATTTCCATCTCAGTATCTCGGAAGCCACTCAAAAAGTCGCAACCCAGTGCCTGAGATAGAAGCAAATGCTCACGACCTGAGAGGATCAGAGAGCTTCCATTAACCACAAAGAACCAAAGCTTCCAGTCCCTGAAATGTAGGTGCTGAGTGATGTTGATCTGTTCTGGATTGGGTGCAGCTTGATACTAAGTATTGAAATTTTGCACACCGTTCCAAAGAGAATGTGCAGTTTCAATGTCTGAGGAGACTTGCAGGCATGCAAACAGGTAGGGCAGGTCCGCACGAAAAATGAACAAACTAGAAATTCGGTGTTGATTGTCAGTTGTCACGGGATGTAAGGATGATTCAAACAGTCTAAGCTCAATCAACGAGCGATTTAATTGGTGGGGAAAGGTATACAACATCCCACATCAGCCCCTATCCTTCTGGGTTTCTGACCAAGCAAACTGCAATCACCACTCGCACCAGGGTTAGATCATGATCTGGACGATCTGGCTCTAGCCTCAGGCTCAGTTTCTGAGAGGAAATCCCATGGCTTTGGTGGTGGATAAGACTGGGGTGATTTGGCAGAACTTGTGATAGCAAACCTATTTGTATGCTTTTCCCAAATCTTTTCCCATCTTTCCCGACGTGCGATCACTTCAATCTACCGTCGAATTCTGCAACCCAAAGGCGAAAGGCAGTATTCGCCAAGTGACGCGTCCATTAGGGACAGAACTAGCTCCCAGTTGCTCCAAGCCACTGCCTTGACGAAACTCCCAAAGAATCATAACTTAGGAGCGGAAAAACTACAAAATGCTGGCACAAAGCTAGGAGACCGCACCCAGCCCAGGCAGGTAATGGTTGCTAAAAGGAAAAAACGTAGGAAGCCACGAAGGCCTCCAAGCAAAAGAAGGCATTGATCATCACTCATCTGATGTCTATTTGGTTGCTTTCATGACATCGCTCGGAGCTGCAGTTCGATCCAACATGAAAAGAACACCAAAGGCACCACCAGACTGGTTTTTTAGCAACTTTTTTCAGAATGGTTCGACGCAAAAGGACAGCCATGCTGTTCACTTCCTTCAATCCCTTGGTGCCAGAGCTACCTTGTCCTTTCGTGTCAGCCACCCCTCGACAGTACTTCATGGCCTGGGCAAGAACAGAATCAGGAACCGCAAACCCTAGATTCGTCCCACCTATTTGCGTGCTCGTCTGACACTGTCGCAGGGGCAAGTGTCGCATTGCAAATGGGTCCAGCTGAAGGACAAACATATTTCAAATACAGCATACAGCATACAACTCTTTTCGCAGCTGCAGCAATTGTGCGGAACGTAGCTGTCTTACGGAATGCCCCTTTTTTGGAGATATCGTAAGTCGTAAGTGTGCTGATATTTTGAATGCCTTCTTCGTTATCACACCAATCCCAGAGCAAGCAAAACTATCTACACTCTACACAAGTGCCCACGCCAAATGAGTCATGACGGCACAGCTGAAAGTGAGCCTCACCGTTGGTGTGCAATATATTCAGCACAACTCATTTGACGGGCAGTTGCAAGTTTCACAAGCAAATCACCGAATGTGTCTGCAATCATTGAGGCTACAGGCAAAGCTGCAAGGCAGGAGGAGACCAACGTCTGGCAAGGCAACGCAAAGTGGATAGAGAAGTGTAAAAAATGAGGCGTCCAACTTTAGCAACCTTTGATAAGCACTTTTGTATCGACAGCTAACAATTTGTTGTAATCAGGTCTAGTCACAGCTAGCATGATTCACAGTTCTTTTCCACTGCTCACAGGATGTGATAAACACCGACAAAGGGAACAACCAAGTCCTGGGAGTCACATGGAGGGATTGGCCACAAAGTCTGCAACACTAGCTGGTTTTTGGCTTTGGCGCTTTTAGGGATTTCTCCGAATCCAGAACTCAAACAAACAAGTGGCCATCTATGCAGTTTACAAAAGTGGACATCAGGATGCCGAGTCTTCAAAAAGCATATGAGGATCAATTTCTAACGAGAGTGTTCACTATCACTCACCCTAGGTAATCCTGTCACCTCTCGCAAATGTGAAATCAAAGAAATGCACCTCAAAAGTCGCGGACAGCTTGAGATTCATAGGCATGAAATGTGCAAGTACAATGACTGCATATGATATACACGTAGTGTACAATTAAGAAATACATCGTGCATATACACACTATATACTATATATTATCTATCTCTTTATAAGAGGGGACCCAGTAAGACAGATACTGTTTTTCATGCTACATTGCAGCTCTGCCCACCCCTCTGAACTGCACCCTCCAATCGCTCAAGCGTAGAAGTGGCGCTGGGAGCACCTTCAAGGTCATCATGGCGTTATTTTGATCGTGAGCACCTTCAAGATCATGCTAAGTCATGTTGCTGTTTCTGGCCTGCGCAAGGTTGTCCTGCGCAACATCCATGAACCTCTAGCAAACAGAGACCAGAAAAAAGCTAACAAGTCCGACAAGTCCCTTTCTTTTGTAGATGACCTTTGCTGATTTGAATTAAAAGCACCAAAAAACGGCTCCATTTTGTATCTCGTTGCTCGACAGTTTCCTTGTGTAAGGGCTATTCTGATTGTCAGATAGAACTCAAGCTATCTCAGGTGCACGTTAAGCCTCCAGGAGCTGTCTGCTTCTAGGGGCCATGCCATTCAACCAAAGCATTGGTCCTCAGCCGAAAAAGCGAAACGAAATCATGAGCAGAGAAATGATGGGAAATGTACTTTGTGCTTTGTATCCCTTCAGTTGAGCCACGAAAAAGACCCTCTTTCTTTCCATTATGCTGGTTGTTTAATAGGGATCCTTTCAATGATGTATTGGAATCCCTATATACCTGGGTAGCACAATCCCCTATTTACCTTTACCCTAAACAACCGGGGTAGCTTTTTACAGACAGAAAGCAGGTTTGTGTGGTAGGTTGTCACCTACTTGCGACCTTCGGTCATTAGAAACTTGATTCATCAATCATGGTTGATGTGAAGCAAAGAGACCCTGTATAATTGCAATATGTATGGGCTTTGGCTGGTCCGTCCAAATATCAGTCTGCTTTTCCAAGCACCAGACTTTCCCACTGACACAGAGATTGGAATCCACGTGGCAGCATCCACGATTATGGAGAAGGAGAACTTCCTCCGAAGGATCGAAAGGACACCAGCACAAAAGAAGGATGCCCTGGAAAAAACCATTGCAAATTGGTCCATGTTCAAAGCTTAATCGAGTGTGTGGCAAGTCGAGATTTTAGCAGGATGACTTGGTGCATATCGGCATATCCCTAATTCCACAGGACTGCTCAATCGGATTCTGACCTTGCAAACGGATTCCGCATCGGATCTGTGATCCAGTCCTGACCTTGAGCGGGAAGTTGTGAGTGGCGGCAACATGGAGGTGGACGCAACCGCACTGGTGGGCAGGAGCTTCGGGTTTCGGAATGACAAAGTAAATTTACACTTGCACAATCATTCCACTATCAAATGGATTGATGGTAGCAAGATCCGTATATTTGCAATACATAATACACCTCACATATTGAAACTTGAGGCATCCACAGGCCCATCCAAAGAGGGAGCACACTGCTAGGGACAAGAAGAACAGAAAACATCCTGTCAAAACCTCGGCTGCAATTTGCAATGCCACCCGAGGCCACAAATCCTGGCCTCCCCAAATTTTGATCAGTGCGGCTCGTTTGACTGGGAAAGACAATGAAAGGACTTACACAATCACGATACTCGATACTTTGCAAAGTATTTTTGGCATTCATGGACCGCTTCATCTTTACGAGTGGAAAATCGTTTTTGAATACCTGGCAACTCTACCTCACCCAGACCAAAATTCCTTGGCAGCCGGCACAGGTACCATCCTTGTGGCAGTGTGCAAACCTGGACGGCCAGCAAAGCACGCTGGCAAATCTGACAAGCCGCTGACAGCATATTGCTAAGATCCTTTGTTGCAGACTTTGTCAATTTGATTCCTGAGCAAAGTCTTTTGCTGCGACGTGGTAATGTCATTTGGTTTTGGTCAACTTAGTTGACCTCCCAGCAGGCCAAAGCCCACTTGCAAAGGGTCCATGTTTCATTGCACTGTTGGAAAGAAGTGGAAAGTTGTCTTAGGAACACAGCTTTATGTTCATTTCTATGACTTTTCCTGACTGTGGGAATGCAAGATATTCACCAAAAGCCTTTCTACAAGAACACCTTCGTTCCATTCCTGCTTCTTTGAAGCTTTGAAACGTTCAAGAGGACCCCGGTGTGTACAAAATGCCGATAAGGCAACTCAACGGTCAAAATCAGCCACTCATGCAGCCTGTGCAATTTTTTAAAAGATGCCAGCCCATCTGACAGCATGGTATGTGCTACATGGCAGCGACCGGTGGTATCTTCTGGAAGATAGCACCAGCCATCAAAAGATCATTGGGTGTGGGAGTCAGTTTGGTTCGGCAGCTCTACTGTTGTTCCTTGCAACTTTATAGCCAGCCCAACTGCACTGACACTAATTTTATGCTATGCGTACCAAGAACCTATGAATATCCAGGATCCAAAAGACCAGAAAGCTTTGAAAGTATCAGCGCCTTCTTGCCCTGACAGGTGTTGATTGTGCTACTGAGTTTGGAGAACTCGCTTTCCAACTCACATACGTATTCATGGAGAATCTCATTCTGCTGTTCAATTAAATTCTGCCGCTGTTCACTCTCGCGCTGCACATGCTGAAAGTACTGCGTGCTTGCTTTGTTCTCCAGAATTTGAAGAATCATGTCCAAGCGCTTATAGAACCGCAGGAATATCTCGAGGGACTGACCCTTCAATTTCTTTTGGGAGCCATCTTTCAAACCGCTGGTGCGGAGCACTTCGATAATTGGAGACTCCGACTCCGCCGCTTCCTCCAGAGCTTGAAGCAAACAGTCCAGCCACACCTCCTGCCCAGTGACTGGCTTCTGCTTTAGCACTTCTGCAAGCTCCTCAACATCCCAATCATCCTGGAGGACATCCTCTGCCGAAAGCTCGACATGATCCTGATCCAAAGGACCCAAGTCAGTCCTCTCAGATAAGCTTGGGCTTCCTGACCATCTTGAAAAGAGATACCTGTGCAGCCTCTTCGTCACTTGGGCGCGTGAATCACCACCTCTTTCGAGGGGTTCAAAACGAGTCTGGCGTTGCAAATCAACATGGGGTAAAACTGCCACTTGCTGCTCTTGATTGCTGTCCACACGCGACTCCTTCTCCACTTCCGCTATGGCACCGTGAAGTCTCCAAAAGTTCCGCACAGTGGGTCTCACAGCGTCTTTTGTATACTTGGCATAGGCCTCTTGGTGTGATTTTTGACCTGGCTTTACTCTCCTAGTTGTGCAACACCTGCAGCGCAAGAGCTGCATGATTTTTCCTAGCACGGTCTGCATGGAGCCATGTTTGAAGATGATAGAGATAGAGCCATCCGGCCCTGGTGTGAGAGCACGCTCCACATGTTCATACTCCTCGAAGGCAAGGGTGGCGTGCCATTCAACCTTCTCCCCGTTCACTTTCAACACGACATCGCCAGCTTTGAGGTTTGCTTGCAATGCCTTTCCAGGTTTCAAAATTTTCGCGACTGTCACCTGGTCTGCCTTCAATTCCAGCTCCAGCTCACTCTGCAATTCCCGCTTGTTCCGATAAATAACTTCCTTCAAGCCCATATTGGCTGCACTCTCCTTCTTGGCCTTGTCAATATCACGCTCTCCAGCCAAGGCTGCGAAAGTGTTCAACTGGGTGGCTAAGAACATGTTGGTGCTGATGAAACGAAAGACAATGGTGAACGCCACAAAGAAGAGAACAGCAAAGACTCGGCTTACCGCCAACAATGGCCTCAAACTCGATGAGCCACACAAACAATATAACAGAGCTCCCATGGCGGACAATGGGCTGCTGAAGTCCTGTACCACTGTCCCAAATATCACAGTCATGGCCAAAGCAAAGCCAAACATTTGCAGCATGATGACAATGATAAAGTACACGTTTCTGCTTTTGCCGTTGGACAAGGTATTGCCTGGGAAAGGGCATAAATCGAAATCATTTGGTTTTTCAAAATAACTTCTGATTTGGCAAAACTTGGTTCCTACAATTTGTTTCCGTTCCTGATTGCGGATGTCTCAATTCAAACAAAATGATAAAATGACCTCTTTTTCAAAATACAAAAAAACACAAAGCAGTTGCTGTTTCGGTTTCAGGTACTGAAAATGCCGACTAACTTGAAGCGATTGATGGTCTTGATGGTCTTAAAGCCAGCCCAAACACTATTCAGAGCTGCCAACTCCAAAAAGACTCCATAAGTAGCTTGCACTTCTTCGAACTCCTTGAAGAAATACCAATCGTCCTCCAAGTAGCGGACAGGGTCCGTCATATGAGCCATGTTGTAGTACCCCACAGCAGCAGTTGGCACCTCATAGTCATTGTAGCCAATTGCGTTGCCTGTGCTGAATCTGTACTGGGCCCTGAAACCATTCAGCGTGAAGACAACGAAACAAACAAGAGTTGCAACGGAGATAAGGACAGTTACAAGTTCAATCAGATTCCATGCATCAGTGAAATATTCTCCGAGGAATGCAAGCAACGGACGCTCGCTTCGCTGTGACCTGACATACTGCTCTCTGGCTTGCCGGAAGATGTCCAGTATCTGATACAGCAGCAAAATCGTATACATACCGAACAAAATCAAGACCAGGGTGTGAAGATCGAAGTAACCACCTCCAGCAGCCACGTTCATTGAGAAGGAATGTGATTCACTGGACCTCCTCAGAACACCAGTCTCCAGAAGACTGAAGCCCACAATGTTGTGGGTAAAGAGATCCATGTTTCCATTGTACGTGAGCCAGTCGAATACCATTGAAGCTGAATTCTCAGTGAACCATCGATTCTCCTTCAGCAAAGCAAGCATCTGTTGGCATTGTTCTTTAGTGACTCCCAAGCTAAATGCAAGGCCGCCAAGCATTTGGAATGGCCCGAGGTCCTTTCGGGGAGCCTCATATCCGAACTCTCCAAATGGTAGGAGTGTCGCATTGATTCTGTTTGCAAGGTTTGACGCATTCAAAAGGTCACCGTCAGCTGTTCTGCATGGCTCGGAGGAAAGCACATCAGTACAAATGGAATTCCAACACGCAACATCTGGCGTTTTCCTCATAGTAGGTGAACCTGATGCCCATCTGCCCTCTGTCGGCACAAAGCAGGCAGGCTGAATGGTAAGGCGTACAAATGTTGTGTTCAGGAAGCCAATGTTCCAACTTGCAATTCGATTCAAAAGCTGCTGGGAATTGCTGGAGCTGGTGCAAGATGCGTTGGTACTCCATTCGCTGCTGGCACCGGGTGCAGTTTTTTCTGCACAAACTGGATCGCTGTACAGTCCAATTATAGCAGTGTCTGCCCAAGTCTTCACATCTGAGAATGTTTTGATTTGGTTGAAGTCTTTCATATCATCATCTTTATAGAATCGTACGTCAAGCACACTGTTTCTCAACGTGGCTTGCCCTGCCAGATAGGACTCTAGCCCCCGGAAAGAGAGAGTGACTAGGCAGATCCAAACTCCCAAGAACATGATCATAGCGAGAAAGGACAAAAGATTCCGCATGTAACCTGTATTTGCATCTTGGACATGTTCGTTTGATTGGACTCGTGACATTCGCTGGTCCAGAATGGTGCCACTTCGAAGATTTTCCCTTCGTTTGAAGCGTGCAGTGAGAAAGGAAGGACGAGAACAACTGAAGACGGCTTTGGCGGAGACAAGGATTGGATCCAAACAAATGCGCGAATATTTGATGGCTGTGCTGCCATATCTGAGGATGGTGCCAACCACATCGTTCTTCAATTCTTCGAAGATAAGAACGAGAGGGTTCTTTTCCCCTCCAGTTTGACCACTTTTTTGAAGCTCATAGTCAACTATATCATACCCACTCATGAGAAGGGTGACAAAAATGTTGATGAGCACCAAGTAAAATAAAATGTAGAACGAGAAGAAGTATATTGGAGCCAGAATGCTGTCCACCCGGTTCATGTTGCCAAAAACCACGTCGCCAGTCAGCATCGCAAAGCTCTCGTAGATGCACAGGCCAATGCTACTCATCTCTGAATACCCAGCTCCGAAGGCGAAAAAACTCGTCAGTACAAAGCCAGTCAGAAGCATCCCAAAAAGCACCAGAAAGGACAGGAAGTTGGGAGTTGAGACATGAAGGACTTTAAGAATCAAGCCCAAGTTGCTGTGCAGTCCAGAGACCAAGCTGATGGTACGAAAACTCACCACCAGTAAATTGAAAGCAATGAAAAGTCCCTGAAATTGCAAAGTTCTAGCCACATCACACAGGGAAACATATGCATCTGTTCTGGTATTCACGTCCTGTAAGGCATCAAACTGAAAGTTCCTATATGGTGGCATTTGCTCAATGAGCCAGTATGAAAGCAAGACACCAAAAGAGGTCGTGATGGAAATCAAGTCCGTCACTGCTCCGTTCTGTTGCATGGCTGCAACAAAACCAAGGTCCCACATGCGGTGGATTTCGATCAGAGAAAAAAAGACCAGCATCACAATACAAGAAATTCTCATAATGTAGATAAGCAGGTATTTTCCCACAGACGTATTGAAGACATTCAAGTTGAAGCTGCGGGCATCGTTCAATATCCGAATGTGGCCACAGAAATCAAATGAGAAGCTTTGGATGTACTGCAAGAACATTTCGACATTAGCGTTGTAAACAATCATATCGACAGTGCAAGTTGCCATGAGTGTGTCAAACAGACCAGCTAGGCGCATGTCTTTCAGTAAAGCATCATAAGCAGCTGGTCCTTCCATTGGATCAAAGAACTCCGTGTAACCTCCAGCTCTGTTGAAGCTGTGAGCGGTTTGCCAGTGGAAGCATTGACTGGTGTCATTGGCATTTCCAGGACACAATGTGGCTCGATCCTCGTGGTTCAAAGTATAAGGGCCGAGACTGATACCACCTGCAAGTCGATATGGAGCAACCTTCTTGAACACACCCTGTGTGGGTTCCACAGCCCAGCGTTTGAAAGTAAAGCGAACTAGGAGAATTCTGTTGAAACTAGCAATAGTTGCAGGAGTAGTGCTATAGTTCCAGGAAGTTGTCTCCCAGGAACGCTCTGACACTGTTTCTTGTTCCCCAAATAAGATAGGCTTGAACGAATATGACAGCCAGGAGAACACTTGCTCCGGGTCTTCTACCTCATCCAGGTGTCTTGTCCAATTCACATCTTGTAAGGGGAATGGATAGTCCATGACTGCCGATGAGATTGTGCGGTAGATGGCATTTGCATCCCAAGTTCCAATTGACTCCAGGTTCAGATAGATGGTGAGAACACCAAAGATAACATAAAATATGGCTAGAGAAGCTTGCCCCATCAAGCAAAGTAGCTGCACCCAGCCAGGTTGAATTGTCAGTGTGATTTAAGTTGCAAAGCGTTGACTCGTGAAGTTCTGGATATTGGATGATATTGGAGTATATTATTCAATGACGCTAGACATCTGGCATATCCTTTGTTTTTGAACAGGTCTCTTGTTTTGCTCATTGCTGTAGTCACTTTTGATGCACTGAATGGTAACATTGTCACGGATATTTCAGCCGAAAATACTTCGCAAGTAAAGGCAAGTAACACACTACTTGCTGGCACACAAAACTTGCACATAGGTTCCAAGCTTACCACAGCTTCATTCCGAAGTTCCCATACCCACCACTTTGAGTTTGGGGTCGGGGCCAAAAGCTCGCTGAAAGGGCATCTTGCCGCGTCAAAATGAGCCCCACACAATCCAAGCCTTGCTGACCACGAAAACTCTGACAAATGCACATGCCGCACATGCCGCACATGCTTGATTGATGGCTGTCTGGCACGAACTGTCATCTATCTGACCTGTCAAACATGTCAAGATCTAAATGACTGATGTGATGTTCCTTTGGAATCCTCTTGACAATTGCTAGCAAAAGTCAACGAAACATGCTGGGGACAAGACACAAACGCACCACAACCGCGATGATCACAGTTGCAGCCATGCGGATGTAGGCCACCTTGCAATCTTCGCTCAAGTTGTGGAGGAAACTCTGAGACTCCAGCTTTCAAACCGTTAGGAGTGTGAGTGGATAAGGATAAAGATTGCAAGAAAAACACACAGAAAGTTTGCAAAACACACGGTTCGGTCTGCATTTTGCTGCAAAAACCATCAAAAAAGCAGATTCTGCCAAGCCACGATTGTGCGCTTAGCCAAAGTGCAGAGCTCTCCCAGCTCCTCATCTACTCTCCCACAAAGCCACAGGAAAGGTCAAACTTGTCTTGAATGGCTTGATTGTCTGGAATACTTAGCGCCACACAAAGCAAGCCAATCATAAGGGATAGATTATACAGCAATCACACACATGTTCTTGTAGCAAATTTGCGAAATTGTGCACACTTCCGCAAACCCTGGCTCTGAGCTAAGGAAGTGCTACTCTTGAAGTAAGATCGTTTGTAGGAATCCCTTGTTTGCTAGGATTAATGCCGATTTCACACCGGAATGCAAGCCACAGTCCTCCTTTCCCCACAGCATGGCGCTGAATGCATGCTTTGTCGCAGGCAGGCGCTAATACGTTTCTTCCCGACAAGGCTGCTAGCCTGATTCACGCAAGAAGTCTTTGGTTTTGGTCTCCGATTACGCAGCCATTTCATACCTACTCTCTTGCTTGCCAGTGCTTCCTCTGTACTGTCCGGGCTCATCATCTTAATGTCTAGTCTGCAGCTTTGCATGAGAGACATGAGTTCAACGTTGCTTTCCGCATTCACTGGACATTCGGACTCACATTCCTGACCATCCATTGAGCATAAATTCTCCGGAAAGCCATAAAGGTCAAGAGCTGTCTCTACTATTCATGTTAGCTATGGCCTATTGAAGACCGATGTCAGCCCGTTCGACTGTTGCACTCCAACTCAGCTTCTCCAGTCAGCTTTTTTTCAGTGCCACATTCCAGCACTACACCATCCAAGAACACATGTGCTGAAAACGAGGCTTCACATCAAGCATGTCTAGCTTTTTGTGCGGATTTGTCCAATACTGAAAATCAGCTTTGTGAGGGAGCATGCTTCGGCTCATGTGTTTTGGGCAAGGCGGTGAAATCTATGCTCACAGGCATCGCGCGCACATCACTACATTCACGAAGGTCAGCATCCTTTGATGCTGGATTGGATACCAGCGCTGGCATCCGGGTCGACAGATTCATTGGTGCATCGCAGCCTTCAAAACACAGAGTTAAAGTTTTTCACTAGTGCAAACCACTGATCTTCGCTCCATTCCTACTCAGCCATCAGCCCACCTTTTGAATCCTTTTGAGTTCAGGAAGCAGTTGCTACAAGTTCCAAAAGTCACACAGCTAAAAGATGGGCTGAAAATACATTTTTGGCAACTGTGCCTTCTTCAGCGAGCTGTGAGTGGTACAGGCGGTAGCTTTGGTCGTTTGGCAGGGGACCTCGTTAAGGCTCTCCGGGTTTCCGTTGAAAAATGGCAAGGGCTTTGAACGCTTCAAGTGTATCAAGCCGGACCCAAGGTGTGTCTGTTGAAAGGCAGCATAAGTAGGAGGAAACAAACGGCATGGATCAGGGTGCTGGGTTTCTTACAAATGCTTACAGTATTTCAAACTTACAAAGCATTCGGATTCCGGCATCTTCACTTGGCGTGGAGGTGATCCTAAGCCACAAAAAGGTGATGAAACGCTGACAACTTCAGTTGGTCCTCGTCTGAGGCAACCACCCAAGGCTTCTGCCTGACAGGTTGGTCGACGTTGCAGTAATGTGGTATCCAGGCAGAATGTTGCGATCTGAAAATCAGAACTAAAAGATACTTCGAGATGATATTACATCAAGGATCAAGGTAGATGCGACCAGCTTGGTCTTGCCGCTTGCCCTTCTCCTTCGTCTGTACCTCCCTCTCACTCAAAGAAATCCTGCCTGCGGGATGGGCATATCTTTGTATCCACCCCTGCCGAAGAGGTCGCCTTTTACCCTCGTTGATTGGGACAGGGAGGATCCACGGTGCCACTCGGACGGCGATCCACGAGGCTCCCGTGGCCGCCCGAAGTCCGGAGACTCGCAGAGGCCCCGGTTCCGATGAGGCCGTTGCCACAAGGCCAGCGGCGCCAGCGGCGCTTGCGCCGAGGCCAACTCGTCCGAATGGCGCCGGGGAGCAGGTCGCAGCTCTGATTCAGAGGGCGGAGCCGGAATCACGGCCTTGATCGTTACCAAGACATTCAACACAAACAAATACTTGACAACATCTCAACATCTCAACATCGGCATGGAAGCAAATTCTTCAGAATCAGACAAGCTCCTGTTTGTAGGCTTCCATCTTGATTTCACAAGCATGCAACCTCAGGAAGGCAGAAACCCATAGGGCTTCAGACATCTTCAAACCCTCAAATCACTATGCCGGGAAAGCAGATGGTTTTCTTGCGATGCGACAATCCCTTGTATTGCTGAGCTTTCCACTCTGCCCGAAGTCGAGAGAGGAGTGGCCTGCACGAATATTGCAACTCGTCGCATGGGCGGTGCTTGCCGGTGGTTCTGCGTTTTTCCAAAGAATGGGGATATATAACTTTGTTTCTGCGGCGCCTGTCGTTGGGATTCACTGAGTTACTGCCATTGCTCTGAAGAACGAGAATCCTTCGAGAGGGTATGGACAAGTACAATGTGTGTCTGCCGCAGCATGGCAATACAAGACAAGAGAAATGACTGCACGGCTAACTTCAGCTATGTGAACTTGGTGGATAATTTCCTACACAACACTGTCCTGTTTGTGAGCCACTTGTGACGCTCCTGCAGGACGGCCTTGCCCCCAATTTCAGACGACAGCGGAGACATAGGCAGAGAGACTGTGTTTTGCAATTGGCTGGTAGTTTCTGCTGGAATCCATCTGTACTTACGCGTGATGCGGGTGCCAATCTACAAATGATTGAATGACTGAAACGATTCCGGTATATCAAAAATTGTTAAATATAATATAATATTATTTTATATCTCACCTCTTTCAGCAGATGCCTGCAAAGTGCCGTCACGAAGTCCCCTCCATCTCCATGTCGCCCCACCTGTTCGGCCTCCTGTACCTCCCGCTTGTATTGGATCAGCTGCAACTCAACATTCTCACTCACCTCCAGTTCTTCAAGAAAAACTGAATCCAAAATCAAACCAATAATGAAATCAAGCAAAATGTCAGGCTGTTTGCAAAATCAAAGCTTCTCCAAGGCCCATTATTTTTTTCACACAGTGGTGAATCCAATTTCTGCGGTTGCCAAGGCGAAAGGCTTCTCACACTCAGCAACTGGCATCAAAGGAATGTCCGTCCCTTGTGGTACGGTAAATCTAACAGTGAAACATTGAATTGCAGCCGCATGTTTCTGCAGTGCCTTCCAGGATTTTATTCTCCCGCAAATGACTTGTGTAATGCTTCCAAACATTTACAATGGATGTCTAAACGAACATATGTTGCAAAAGTGAAAAAGAATGTCAACACTCAACACGCAACACTCAACACATCCTCACATGGCCAAATATGCATGCCTTGAAATTCTTCTGCTTCCTGTGTAACCTCCTTGGGAGGTTGTAGGTCCCTAATTTTGAGACTTCGGAAGTCTTGTGACGGTGCAAGAGATTCGGCCTCAGGACTTCTTGGCGCCAAGGTGCTTGTACTCTTCAGGATCTATCAAACCTGCAAGCTGTTTGATCATCTCTGTCTTCTTGGTACGGTAGTTGTGAATGGTGCCACTGAGGTCAGAAAACTCATTTTCAAGCTCACACACATAATCGTGGAGAACTTCATTTTGCTGTTGGAAAAATTGCTGTCGTTGTTCACTCTCCGTCTGCAAGTTCTGGAAATACCTCTTGTATGCCTTGTTTTCCAGAATTCGGACCACCTGATCCAAACGTCTATAGAATCGCAACAACTTCTCCCGAGCTGGACCCTTCAACTTCTCTTTGGATGCATCTTGCAAGCCACTCGTGCGCAGGACCTCTACAATTGGAGACTCCTCAAGCACCTCTTCCTCCAAGGCAAGAAGCAAACAGTCCAACCACACCTCCTGTCCAGTGACTGGCATCTTATCAATAGCTTCTGTGAGCTCGTCTACATCCCAGCCATCCTGCATGATGTCCTCCTCCAAGAGCTGCGAATCATCCCTACCTAAAGATTCGAGATTAATGCCACTTGAAGACCTTCTTTTGGATGTTCCAGCTGGCCATCTGGAGAAAAGGTATCCATGAAGCTTCTTTTTTGCCTGCATTCGGGCCTGCTCGGCTTCTGGCAGAATCTCCATGACCTCATCCTCACGATCTTGATCGCTTCCACTCTCGCCTTCCTTATCATCTTGAAGGCTGATAACTTGCGACTCCTTCTCAACCTCTGCGACTGCACCATGAAATCTCCAAAAGTTTCGCACTGTTGGTCTCAAGGCAGGAGGCTTTGCATATGCCTCCTGCTGTGCTTTTCGACCAGGTTTTATTTTCCTTCGCTTGGGCACACAACAATGTATCACCTTGGCTAGAACTGTCTGTCTTGGAGGATCTTGGAACATGATTGTGATAGAGCCATCTTGCTCGGGCACAAGGGCACGTTCAATGTGTTCATACTCTTCGTCGCCAAGAGTGGTTTGCCATTCTACTTTCTGCTTGTTGACCTTTGAGACAACATCTCCGGGTTTGACATTGGCTGAGAGTGCCTGCCCAGGCCTCAAGACTCTCTTGACAATCACCTGGTCTTCACTTTGACGTTCCAGTTCCAGCTCATCCTGCAACTCTTTCCGAGTCTCGTATTTGACTTGCTTGACGCCCATCTTGGCTGCAGCCTCCTTCTTGGCCTGATTTATATCACGCTCTCCAACCAACGCTGCAAAAGCGTTCAACTGAGTGGCCAAGAACATGTTGGTGCTGATAAAGCGGAAGACAACCATGAACGCCACGAAGAAGGTTACAGCTAGGATTGGGCTGACCGCAAACAAGGGTCTCAATTCCGATAGGCCGCAAACCCAATACAACATTGCACCCATGGTGGACACTGGGCTGCTGAACTCCTCCACCATTGTCCCAAAAATCACTGTCATGGCCAATGCAAAACCTGACATTTGCAGGTTGATGACAATGATAAAGTATAGGTTTCGAGTTCTGCCATTTCCCAGTGTGCTGCTGAATTTGCTAACGATGCCGAACTTGTTCACGATCTTGATGGTTTTCAGGGCTATGAAAATGCTGTTCAAGGCTGCAAGTTGCAGAAAGGCATCATACGTGTTTTGGACATTTTCAAATTGCCTGAAGAAATACCAATCATCCTCCAAGAATCGCACTGGATTTACCACTTGTGGCATGTTGAACAGTTTGACTTCCTCGTTGGGCACCACATATTTTGACGAGTTATTCATGCTGAAATTGTATTGGCCTCTGAAAACGTTGAGCACCCAAACAAGAAAAGACACAAATGTTGCCAGGGATATCCCAATTGATAGGCACTCCACTACATTCCACGGCTCTGATAAAAAGCCCAGGACAAAGTTTTGACCATGCTTCTTGGTGCGTCGTGACTGCTCAAACTCACTTGCAACATGCCTGCACATTTCAAAGATGTGATACAGCAGAAGGATGGAATACACCCCAAATAGCACAAGCACAAGTGTTTGTAAGTTGAAGTAGCCACCTCCAGCATCCACATTCATGGGAAACGTCAAGGACGCACTGGACCTTCTCAAAACACCAGTCTCCAGAAGACTGAAGCCCACAATGTTGTGGGTAAAGAGATCCATGTTTCCATTGTACGTGAGCCAGTCGAATACCATTGAAGCTGAATTCTCAGTGAACCATCGATTCTCCTTCAGCAAAGCAAGCATCTGTTGGCATTGTTCTTTAGTGACTCCCAAGCTAAATGCAAGGCCTCCAAGCATTTGGAAAGGACCCAGGTCTGTCCCTGGATTCTCATATCCAAAGTTGAAAGTGTCTGAGACACTGGACCCGTTGAGGGCTGCGAGGTTTGATGCATCCAAAAGGTCACCGTCAGCTGTTCTGCATGGCTCGGAGGAAAACACATCAGTACAAATGGAATTCCAACACGCAACATTTGGCGTTATCCTCATAGTAGGTGAACCTGATGCCCATCTGCCCTCTGTCGGCACAAAGCAGGCAGGCTGAATGGTGAGGCGTACAAATGTTGTGTTCAGGAAGCCAATGTTCCAACTTGCAATGCGATTCAACAGCTGCTGAGAATTGCTGGAGCTGGTGCAAGATGTGCTTGCATTCCACTGGCTGGCACCGCCGGAAGTCGTTTCTGCACAAGCCGGGCTGTCGTAAAGTCCAACGATGGCACTTTCTGTCCATGTTTGCACATCTGAGAACGTGAAGATTTGGTTGAAACCTTTGGTCTGCTTGTTTCGGTAGAACATGATGTCAAGTGCAGCATTCCCCAAGGTAGTTTGCCCAACCAAGTAGGAGTCCAGTCCACGGCCTTGCAAGGTCATCAAAATAATCCACACAGCCATGAAAGATACCATGGTGGCGAACTCGATCAAACCACGTCGCAGCTTGTCGGGGTCATGTGTTGCCATGTTCTGCGATTTGGACATTTGATTGTCTGCAAGGGTGGTACCACGCATTCCCCCTCCTCTCGGCCCCCTGAAATTTGTAGGCATTGCAGGAGCAGGGAAGCAACAACAGGCTTTGACCGAGACTACAATCGGATCCAAGCACACTCGGGCATACTTTACAAATGTGCTACCATATCTCAATAGGTTTCCAATGACATCAGCCTTCAACTCTTCGAAGATGAGAACAATTGGATTCTTTTCAGTCTCATTCAGACCCTTTTTCTGAAGCTGGTAGTCAACGATATCGTACCCACTCATAAGGAGGGTGACAAAGATGTTGATCAGCACAAGGTAGAAAAGGATGTAGAATGAAAAGAAGTAGATGGGACCAAGGATGTTGTCCACTCTGCTAATGTCATGAAAAATCATATCTCCGCTGAGCATTGAAAAGCTCTTGTAAATGCACAGTCCAATATCGCTCATCTCTGCGTACCCTGGTCCGAAAGCGAAGAAACTGGTCAGAACAAAACCAATCTGAAGCACTCCGAACAGCACCATGAATGCTGCAAAATTGGGTGCAGACACAGCAATCACATTCAGAATCAATCCCAAGTTGCTGTGAAGACCAGAGACCAAGCTCACAGTGCGCAGACTCACGACGAGCAAGTTCAATGCAATGAAGAGCCCCTGAATCTGCAATGTTCTAGCCACATCACACAAGGAAACATATGTATTTGCCCGGGTCTCCACATTTTGCAAGGCTTCAAACTGAAAGTCTTTGAAAGGCGGCATTTGCTCAACAATCCAGTATGAGATGAAAACACCCAGAGAAACTGTGATTGACACCATGTCTGTCACAGCACCCTGTTGTCTGAAATGTGCAAAGAAGCCAAGGTCCCACATACGTCTGAACTCAAGCAGCAGGAAGATTGCCAGCATCACCACACAAGTCACTCTCATAATGTAGAATGTCAGGTATTCTCCGACTGATGTGTTGAAAACATTCAGATTGAAGCTTCTCGCATCCTTCATCATTTCTACATGGCCAGAGAAGTCAAATGAAAAGCTTTGGACATACTGCAAGAACATTTGCACATTTGCGTTGTACACAATCATGTCAACTGTGCAAGTTCCCAGCAGCATGTCAAAGAGGCCAAGATCGCGCATCTTTATCAATAAAGTTTCATAGGCATCTTGCCCCTCTAGTGGATCAAAGAAGAGGGTGTAGCCGCCAACTCCATCGAAGCTCTGCGCAGTCTGCCACTCCAGGCAAGTGTCTGCAGAAGATGATTGGTTGCTCGACGTGCATACACTTGCTGTATCCTCGGCGGAACTCAAGCCCCATGCATTGAGACGGCTCACACCTCCCTTGAGCTTGTATGGAGTTGATGGTCTAAATTGACCGATGGTTGACTCCACTGTCCATCGTTTGAAAGTGAAGCGAAGCATGAGGATGCGATTGAAGCTGCCAATGGTTGCAGGGGTCATGTTGTGGTTCCATGTCATGTTGCCCCATGCACTCATGGCTGCCATGTCTTCTTGCTCACTAAAGATGACAGGCTTCAACGAGGAGCTTAACCAGGAATACAGCTCACTGCTATCCTGCACATCATCCATATACTTCGACGCATTCACATCCAAGACATTCAAGGAGAACGGATACTCCATAAAAGCTGCAGAGACGGTGCGGTAGATGGCATTAGCATTCCAAGTTCCGATGGACTCCAGGTTCAGGTATATGGTAAGGATTGCAAAAACGACATAGAATGTCGCGAGAGAGGCTTGGCCCATGGCTGAGATACTGCTGAATTAACTTGTCTGCCCGCCAGACTGTCCTTTCTTGACTTTGAAGGTTCCTAAGCCATGAGAAGAAAAGGCTCTTGCCCTGTTGTCTTGCTTTGTTTTGCTTCCGTGCTGGAGTCCTGACAAACGCACAATGATCATGATGTGGATGCCTGTTGTGACAGAGTGATTTGGGAACAACTGACATGGTGAGAGCCAAGGTCCAGGATGTGACTGAATCAGGAGATCAGTACCACCAAACAAAGAAATCTCTGGGCAAAACAAGTCTACTGATAGCTTCGCCTTACCTATGAGAACTCCATCAAGTCACTGACAATATGCGCTCATTTAGGCTGGTACTCTGCCGCTTTGCTTCTTGTGCTCTTCGGTGATCTGACGCCTTGATCGGTTTGGACATGATGTTTCTCATTGCAGCACAAACCACAAGCTTCTGATCCATCCTGTCGTCATTACACCGGGTACCAGGCTCGACATCCGTTAGAAGTCGAAGGGTAACTTGTGTCTCAAACTCCTTCAGGTCCAGCTGTTGTGCCTACCAGGTAGTTGGACTTTGAAGTGCTCTCAACTCCAACGAGTCTTTCAGCAATACTGGCAAATGCTTGTAATTGGCGGTGAATTGCTGTATCTATGTGTGTGTGCCTGTAAGTGTCACTGCATAGTATCTTGTCCTGTCATGTCATTATCACACCACATCATATCATATCATACAATGTCATGGTACACTATGATATATCACATCACTATAAAATGAGGGTTGGGCAGGATCCCCTTTCCCAACTCTTTCGTGAACCTTTCAAAGCGCAATTTGCCGTCCCATAAAGGTCATATTTTCACAACGAGAGATGCGGTCTCCTATCCTGTGATAGTGTACCCAAACAGGTCTTTCTCGGATCTTTCGCGACTCTTTCCCGCAAGTGGGATTACCGCGAAAACGCCCTTCGCGGTTATCTTTTGAACGCGTCCTGTGAATGTCGCTTATGTGAAACTTTTCATGGGTCTTCGCTCAGCCCTCATGTATCATATCATATCATATCATATCATATCATATCATATCATATCATGTCAATATTCCGTCTTTCTTGAGATTTTTTTTCCCCGTTGTGACTCGACTTCACCTTCTCGATCTGCTCTGGCTCGAGCTGACAGAGCTGCCTGGAGCAGAAATCATCCGATTGGACTCGAATTGGACTCCAATTCGACATCCAACGAATTTATACAAATTTGACAACATGAGCCGGAGTCACTGCAAGGTGAGCCGCTGCTCTGCCACATTCCTAGGCAGGGAGGGTCTAAACTGATGGAACTCAGAACGCTTCAGCCTGTGGCCCGGACGCGCGTTTCAAAGCCAACAGTTCATCTCGATGAAGGTCGCTCAAGATGCGAAGCCTGTGCGTAAGGACTCAAATTGACAGAACTGAAAGATCCACTGTCAAAACGATATTGTGGGAGGGCGGTTGGAAATTGTATTTATCTTTCTCCATATTTTCCACTCAATTCGAGAAGTGATCAAGAACACGAGCACAAACGTGCAAGAATACTTAAGACTTAAATTCTCTGGGAAGCTGAGGTCCAGGGCGATCGATCAAGCAGATTTTGGCATAAAGTCCGGTACCTTCAATGCTTGCAACAGGCCAACAACAGGTCACCAGGATCCAGTCCAGAAACAGTTTGGAGTCGAACCAAGGTTGGAATATCAGACCAAGAAATCTCTTCCGAAACGATTCTCAAGAAATAAAAACTCTGCACTCAACCATTGAATCCATCACAGTCCCACAAAATCACCATGGCTCTATGTTTTCTTACGCTGCAGTGATTACTGGATCCATTTCAAAGAAGTGAATTGAAGGTCATTGGAATCTCTGTTGGTGGTACGAGTAGTTGGCCACAGAAATAGCATCGGCTGAAACTAGAGCAAATCACCGCAAGAGACTAGCCCCCTGCGCTGCAAGTTCATTCGATTCACCACACACCCCGCATTCAGCAGGGCTGACAGGAAATTGCTCTCTGCGACATCAGCATCCTCAGCAGCCTCGCAGCATGGGAGTAAGGCCTAGGCTCTTGCTATTGCATGATTCATTGAAAGCGAGCATTCGGCATGCTTATCATTCCTCATCGTCGCAGTGTCAGAGTCTTGTGGCAGGCACAGAAATTGCCAGAGGGTAAAAGATTCCAATCAGATTTGGAGCCACCAGAAATTTGGGAAATGATTGGAAAAATGGGGGTGTGCCTTGTTTTCCCTTGCTGTGTCATTATGCATACTCTTGTAACTCAAGAATTCAGACTGCCCAGCCAACCCTCAACTACATATGGACAACAGCCTGGCATGGAGAAAGTATTTTGCCCGACCCTGAAACTACGGGCCAGCCTGGCTCCGGCCTCCAGATACAAAACACGAAAGGTCAAGAGCTGTAAGAGCTGTGAGAGCTTGACTTTTTGCAGCTGGCAGCTGAACTGCAGGATGGCAATGGCCAGCCGTTGAAGGTACTTCTTGTGTCTTTGAGAGCAAGAAGCCGGTATCTTATCTCAATATACTAGACACCAGTTGCACTCATCTCCACGTTGACGCAAAGGCATCCCTGGGCCTGCGGAACTGTCAGACCTGGGATAACATTTCAAAAAGCTCCCCAAGTTAGAACAAAGAGGTCAAATGCACAAATGCAAAACAACAGACATTCGACATTCCTTTGTTTTTTATATGCTTGCAAAGCTTGGAAACTTGCCCAGGAGGGTGGAAAACCATGAAACCTGTCGATTTGATGGAAGGTGGCACTCTGTGCTTCATACGTGTCCAATTGCTGCGGCAGAGGTGGTAGGTCCTCGCTGGCAGGCATCAAACCTGCAAGCAGCAGACTTTCTGAATCAACATGAATGGCAGGTGCAAGAAATCCAGAGGTCAAACTTCTCAACTTTCAAGTACCACAAGTGGATCTGCACCCACGGTACACAATCGCCACACCTGGAGGTAGCAACCATCGGGCGGCCAGTGAGCAAAGACCTCATGGAATTAATGGAATTCATCATAGAACTCTGGGCTTCGTTGTGTGCCACACATTGGAAACAATAGATCAGAAATGATGGCATAAATCTCATTTTGTGTCTCTTTATACACAATCAAGATCAACCAGATCTCTCATGAATGCAACTCAACAGGTCAAATGCTGTTGCTGTGGGCCCGCGCGCAGCACCATGAGGTAGTCTTGAAATTGTCTTCGCATCACCTTAAAATGGACAGACACCAAGAAATTCTGTATCTAACCACTGACGCGGGTCGGCGTCCCTGAATAGCCAAGAGTCCAAAATCCCAAATCCAAGCCAAAAACTTGGATTTTGGGCTTTGGGATGCGGATTCGGGGGTGTCCAGGAGAACTACCACTACACAATTTGGTGACGGTGGGTGAATGGTCCAGAGCCAGGGCTTGACTCACCCCGGGGCCTGTTTTCCAGAAATTCGAGAGAGTCACCCGCTGGGGCATGTTAGTGAGCTTGAGTGCTGAGGGAATATCAATTGAAGCAAGGCTAGAATCATGAACGGACACCGCGATTGATCATGATTCGTTTTGTTGTGGATCAAAAGAAGATTGCCATCGCGAGCATTCAGCACAAGTTACGATTTAGTGAGGTTGCAGCAAAGGGATTCTGTCGCTGGTCATGCTTCAGCTTGGTTTGGTTTAAGAGCACTTTCTGCGCCGGGTGGATGGCTGACAAACGTTAGCCTGCTGCAAACCCTCCAACGCCTGCGGCAAACTGGATCGCAAGACTTTAGACACGCTAAACTTTGGCGTCCGCAAATACCGTCGAAAATGTTCCTAAAAGGGGACGGCTTTTCCTGGAAAACGGTTCCCTCGATGTGGCATTTGTGTTTTTTTGTGATTCACATCCGACGTATTTTGGGATGTCAAAATTGTTGGTTTTGAGGCTGCCAAAAAAATGAACTGTATCATTTGCGAAAACGGGGTGGACGGGGTATCTCATTTTAGGCGGCCTAGGGCCAATTTGGACGACGACGACAACCACAACCACAATGACCACCTCAACCACAATCACAACCAACAAGAACAACAAGAACAACAACGACAGGAAACTACAGCAACCGGACTTTGACGCAAACATGGCCGACCTACGGGACTTTGACTCGAAAGCCCTCCAATAGTAAGACTGCCAGAGTTTTGTGCGAAAGCCTTCAGAGTTAAGCACGGCAAAGCTACCGGACTTTGACCTCAAGCCTTCAGATAGCAAACTTATACAAATTATGACACAAAGCGTCTTGTGCCCAGGTGCATCGCCGGCTTTGCCGCACATGACAATATCACCAAGGAACTTTGCAGGTTTTCCATTGTCACCCCCAAGATTTTGAATCAATTCTGAGACAATGTCCACAGGCACACCTGAGCACTCCCGCATCTGCGATTTGCCGATGCTGACGTATCTGCAACAGACCAGCCATACAGGCAGCCTGCCAAGAGCTTTCCACCGGCCAGAAGCTAGCAGTTGATAGCTGTTACTGCGCGATGAAACTCGTGGAAGGATCAGCTCTGAGTCCTAAACTTCTCCATGCACTTGAATTTTTGGGCCATCAAAATGAATTGCTCACGTGCAACTGCCGCCAGGATTTGCGACTGATACTCTCAAGCCTGCTCGCACGGAGGTAGCTCCTGCAAAGCATCCAGCTGGCACTTCACATATAAAACCTTGCTTCTATTGCTATGATAACGAGCATCGGCTCCATATTGTTCAATATTTGTTCGCACAATGATTGGTATTCAAAACTAAGTTCTGATGCTGGGAGAGTGTTGCTTTGTTGAAGGGGGTCTCAAATCATTCAAGCTCTCAATTAAACTGCTGCTTCAAAAGCTGCAATCTACCTGTCGGGAGTTTGCGGAAAGCTTTTGCCCTCCCCGTCTTGACCGTCTGGTTCAATCAAGTCCTCTGCCATGTCTTGTTCACCCTCGCGCAGTATGAACCTGTCCAACCAAGGCAAAGCAAGAAAGTGAAGGCAAATGTTCACATAGAAAGCAAAGGAATGCAATGGAATGCAACGCAATGAAGTGGAACGTAGTGCAACCTAGTGCAACGTACTCGAAAGTAGTGGAATGTAACAAAATCGACTTGAAACAGAATCGACTTGAATACAATGGAATGTAGTGGAAGGTAATGGGATGGAATTGCTCAGTGCATGTAGCGCAACATAGTGGAATGTAATGGAACGGAAATGAATGCAATGGAATGAAATGGAACGTAGTGGAATGTAATGCAATGTGGAGGACTGCAGTGGAATGTAATGGAATGCGATGGAATGTAGTGGAACGTAGTGGAATGTACTGGAATCAATGGAATGTAGAGAACGTAGCGGAACGTAGTGAAATGTAATGGAATGTACATGGAGAGGACGTAGTGGAATCTAGTGGAACGTAGCGGAATGCAATGCAATGTAGAGGACGTAGGGTAATGTGCGTAGTGTAATGGAATTGAATTGAATGGAGCCGAATGGGACGGAATGGAATGGAATGGAACTAAATGGAACGGAATTGTAGTGACAAACTGCCGAGGATTTGAGAAGACTTGAAAAGCCGAAGACATGAGACTTGCCTCTCGACACAGCCTCGCAGCTGCTGACGAGACCTGATTGACACATCGCATTGGATACAACGCCGGTTTCCTAATCTCACAGCCCTCATTACAAGGCTCAACACATCTCAAGTGACCATACTCCAAGCTATTTGTCGATGGTCGACATATCACTTGCAGTTGAGCAACTGTTGCTCCAATTCCTCTCGTAGGTGTGAGCGCAAGAACGCACGGTTCTGCAATAGATCCTCCACCTGCAAGTACTGCATCAAAGGTTTATGAGAACCATTAGAATTATTAGAACGCTAGTCCACAAAACAAACACCGACCGATGTACACAATGATAAGGAACCAGCTCTGAATTGATCCATTTCTTGCACCTTTTTGGAGACGTCTTTCCGTCTTTGCATCAAATGATGACGGTTGGAGTTGAGTTTGCTAGGCTCTCGGTGGGCTTGCAAAGACATCCATGTCGCGTCACACCAACGCAGCCATCCAAGTCATGGCAGTAAGCTCGCACAGGAGCTATCTGCAAATCTGCTGACAAATTGGCCAACATCGCCGTCCAAGCCAAGTGAAAATCAGAGGGTTGCAAAGAGGAAATGCGGCGTTTTCTCTTCAGCAGCCACCAAGAAGCATTGAATATATCCAAGTCCGAAGTGCTGATGCTCATTCGCCATGGATCAAGCCGTAAGAAGTAGGGATCGATTAAACGCTGCTTGTTCTTGAAGGGCCCTGTCATATTGAAAACATCCCAGAAATGTGGCATGCCATGATCCGTCGAAAAGCCAACATTGAGTCCCAAGGACCAAAGAAGTAGCCAGCCATTTCTTTGGCACCAACTCCTAACCCGAACACCACGGGCTGTGCCGAAGAGGCTGGGAAAATCTGCAATGACAAACTTCACATCTGCAAACTGCACCTTTGCGGTGGGCAAAATCTCAAAGTAGCGCACAAAGTCTTCTCCAGTCACAGGGATATCATGGTGATCGGACGCCAACAGCTGTGCTAAAGGCTGTAAGAATGCTGTCGACTTTGCCCAGTAAGCTTCATTGATGCCAAAGAGATGGTCGAAAGCCTGGAATGTCCCCAAGCCTTGGTGCCCTGGGTAAGCACTGCAGTTGTGGGAATAGCTCACTTTTGGCGTTTCAAAGCTCCGGTTGCAAAAGCCAGCCCAGCTCCCAGAGTCAAAGGGTGAAATGACTGCAGTGGCATGTGCAAAGCTTGGCTTCAAAACCACTGTGACATCTCCGTAGAGAGGAGAACCTGCATCCACCTGCAGTGAGTTCAGCAAAAAGTACGGGCTTCGTTCTCTTGCCTCTTCCATCCCAAGTGGATGGGCGTGATGTTGAAAATATTTGAAGCCAAAGAATGCAGTCTCTACCCAGTCCATGCCATATGAATAATTGCTGAACTCAGCATGATTTCTTACCCAAATTTCCCAGAGGTTTTCGTAGTGGTCAACTTCTTCAGCTTCTGACAAGGAAAAAGAAAAGAATGATCTGTTCACTTCTGTGCTAAAGCCTGAGACGACCTCCGTAGCAAGCAACGCTTGTCGCAATTCATGGGCCAAAGCTTCTGCAGGTAGTTGTGCACGTTCAGGGCAACAACTCGCCAAGAGCGTGCGAACATCTGCCCTGTCCAAGCGCTCCAGCAGCTGTTGTCGACCCTGCTTGGACATCGAAAGGGCTGTCTCGTTGACTTGCTGAAGAAGCTGCTGCTGCCATTCAGTCTGTACCCATCCAAGTGTGCGAGGGTACAAAATCAAGCTGCACCATAGCCACCGTAAAGCAAGCCACCCCATCATCAACCGCACCAACTCCAAATTTTCACAGATTGACTTCATTTACGCCTCAGGTGAAAACTCTAAATAACACTATGCTCAGCAAAATAATGGCTGTTGGTCCTAAACCTCGCACAATTCCTGCAGTTCTCAGCTTATTCTTCTGCTCCGAGCCAATGTGTGCCAGCTGGCTAATATGCACGTCAAGCGCTGGCTATTTCCGTTTCACGCACTGTCCGAACTGCCCAAACAACGCCTGATCAACCGCTAGACCAACCCCAGTGTATTGGGACCTCGGATTCTATTGGTCGCAGATCATGACTGCAATAAACACTTCCAGCTCTTGGGGCCCTGGCCCATGAGCAGGCATAGGTTTATCCATCTTTGAAATTCCTTGGATCACTTTTGGTTTCACTCGCTCGACAGCGCTGTACAGCTGTACGACCTGAGCCACGTACCGCTGCAAGACAAAGAGACCTGAGTTCTCCAGGAAAGCTGAGGCAGCGAGCTCAGCTCACCAAAGAACTAGACGCCGGATATCCCGAAAGCAATGAAGACAGTTAAATAAAGGAAATGTTTGATGTGAGTGTGGATATGAGCCGTGTAAGGAGAACTTTCATACCAGACATCTTTTTACACCAGTGTTGTCAACACTCTTTGCATAACTTCTCGGTAATGCGACGAAAGTCGACCCTTGACAAAAAAAACATACAAAAACACCACCACAAAAACACAAAAACACCACCACAAAAACACCACCACACCACCACAAAACACCGCCACCACCACAAAACACAAGCACAAAACACCACCACAAAACACCACCACACCAAACAAAACACCACCACAAGAACACCGCCACACCAAACAAAACACCACCACACCACCGGTCACCACAAAACACCACCACACCACCACACCACCAGAAAAACACCACCACAAAAACACCACTCCAGTACTACGCCAGTACTACACCACACTACCAGAAAAACACCACCACAAAAGCACCACTCCAGTACTACTCCAGTACTACACCACACCACAAAAACACCACCGCAAAAACATCACCACAAATGTCAGCAAGTCACGAGAAAAGTCCTACGGAACAAACGCTTAGACAGCACCCAAGCAGCAGAAGCAGCAGTACTTTTTCCTTCTGTGTTTGGGTGCCAGTTTGTGCAACTCTGGCCTGTTGGCAGGTGTCAAATGAGACCAGAAGTGTTCTGGGTCAAACCAAAATGGTCCCTGTCAGGTGGACCAAATATCCAGCCGTACCAACAGGGCTAGCAGTTGGCACAAACCCACCAGGTCTCCCGTCCGGAGACCACAGGTGGGAAGTGTGAGAATGAGTGAAAAGTAGCGTTCCCAGGATAAGGTCCGTGGGCTATAGCTCCATCCGAATCCGGTACTAGCACTTCCTCCTCTTCTTCAGCTTCGGAGCAGGAGCGGCAGGCTCGACTGGCTCCGGTCCAGGAAGATCACCTTGTGCATCAAGATGTTGTAGTATCCAAGGGAAGATCTTGAACTCTGAGAGTAGTGGTGCAACCATAAGCTCCAACGAAGAGTTAAACCCTTCAAAAGAAGGGTAAGTGAGATCATCTGCCCATTGGTTGAAGTCTCTCTTCACATGGGATGGCATCAAACTACAACTCGTAGCCGTGAGTTGGAACATGATTTCCATGAGCAAGCCAGCTGTAGGCATCTTTCTCGTCTAGTCATTCAGCAGCCCGTAGATATTGCCCTGGTTATCACTGGCCAGGGGTAAAAGCACCGGTCCCCTGAGGGACGAACTCTTCTTACATAGGTACATCGTGAGAAAGAGTGTACCCAACATTTCCAGAGCTGCAATGCGACGCTTGGGCTTGCGGTCCTTGAAGGGATAAGGGTGTTGGTCTTCCTTGACCTGGTAATGGAACCACCATACCTGATGCTTTGCTGGGTTTGGGTGGTTGCTGATCCAACCGCCAACGTATGCCTCTCCACTGTCTGAGGCACTTGCATCGCTTGCCCCCCACCAGGAGCTCTGAGGAGCGTAAGGGGTTGGATGATGGTAGTCTTTCTCAAAGAGGCAATGGAGTAGATGTGCAAAGCCACGGAGAAGCTTGTTGGGTTTGCCTGAGGACTTAACCGCTGATTTCCATTGCCAAAAGGCTTGAAGGAATGGCTTGGTGAGTGGACAGCAGTTGGTGGCCCACTGCAAGCGTCCCAGGGCACTGTCCAATTCTTGTTTCGTGAAGGTCTGGTTGTCAACCATTTTATCCAACACCATGACCATCTCATGTTTGGTAGGTGCCATCCGCAGGTGTTTGAGAGGCCAATAGCCGTCTTCTTCCAACTCAAGGGACAGCCAAAAGCCACCAGAAACAGAAGGATGGCACTTGTGAGTGGTCCTGCCAGAGATTTTCGGAGGAGCCAGCAAAAGTCATCCACAAGTCCACCATGGGGTAGACATGATATAAGAGACGAAGCAGCGCTGAGGCAAGGCGCCCCCAATAGAGTTGCGCACTGGCCATGCCATAGGTTCCAACCTTGTTTATCCACCACTCGTCCCCTAGCTTCGCCACCTGGTACCGCCACTCTGGTGCCAGTATCTTTACTCTTCTATGAGCCTTCGTGACGTCTGCCTTCAAGAGCATCCACTGGTCATCTTGTTTGGGCCAATCCCAATGTGCATAGGGGAGTTTCTTGTGGCCAGGCTCTTTCTGTGATGCCTGCAGCCAGTGAATGCCATGGAGGCAGTCCATGACTGTGGGGGCTGTAGTGCGTTCGTCGGTGTTGGCCTGGATGTGGGCATTTGCACCTCCCCAAGATCCATCATAGATGGTACGAATCTTGTCTCCTTCATCAATAGCTGCCATAGGACCTGGGCATAATTCCGGTATGCCACATCCACAGATGGATGCCGCTTCCTGGACCAAGTACCATGTCCATATCCCGTTCCTCCAAAAATGTCTTCCGAATATCCTCTGAATGTCTCCGCTGATGCATAGTTTCCACGTCCTCGTGGGTCCTCCAAGGCTGCATCTAGAGGGCTCTCACCTTTTAACTCTTCTTTGGTAGGCCAGATGCCTGGACTCTTGAGGGGTGGTTCTCTCACCCGCAGTGGCACCCCATTTTTCAGGACCTCAAAGTATTGGGAGTCTGGATCATTGGCCATCTCTGCCATTGACCGAAGGTGGTCCAGGAAGAACGGTTGTCCGTCAAAAGGAGTGTCCTGATGGGAGCCTGGAACAAGCGACCTGACCTGTGCCAACAGGGCAGGTGGGAAAGGATGGTGTTTGTCCTGAATAGATTCAAGTACCTTATCAACCACACTGGTAGCAAGTCCAAGAATTTTCTTTCCCATGTCCACGAGTAATGGGGCTGGCTTCCTCAGGGGTGGTGGAGACCTACCCGGACTCCGGTTTTCCTCCTCCATCGCGTAGTGGGCGAACTTTGAAGCCAAGGCGCACCATCACTGTTGGATCCAACAAGGCCTGTAGTCTTGACACCGGTGTGGTGGATGGGCAGGGTAATGTGTTGGATGATGGCTGTGCTAAGGCCTTGCATCGTCTCTGGTGGATATCGACTCAAGTCTGATGAGTTCATTCCTGGTGCACGTTCGTGCTTCTCGTGGGTACAGTGCAGACCTTGCCAATGGTGTAGAGGCAGGTCTGTTGCCAAAACTGTGGATTTGACAGCAGATTGTCCAAGTTCACACTCATCGAAGTGTATCAGGGTGAGACCCATCGTCCTACACCACGCCTGCACGGCTTGGGTCTGCCATATGGTCGAACATCGATTGGCACTGGGGGCTTGTCGAGCACAGCTTGGGATTTTTGGGTGTTCCAAGAAGCACCAGGGGAGGCCCGGGCCTTTGTATCTCATGTTTGAGATGTGGCTTAGGAGCAGCTGTCTTAGCAAGAGCAGGCTGTCATTGTCTGTGTCGTTTGCCTCAGAGGCTTCAAGGACTGAGAAACTCCAGCAATCGGGTTCTTGCCGACCTCTGACTGGTTTGGGGAAGCCTGGTTTCGGGAACCAACGAAGTATACTCCAAGTCCGGCAATTTGGGCCACCCCCCGAGGCGGAGACACACAGCTGGGAATAAAGGTCTCCACTGAGAATATCCTGATCCTCTGATCGTTTGATGTCTAGGGCAATGATGTGACCCTCCAAACGGGACTGCCGGCAAAAGCACGGAGTCAAGGCTTTGGGAGTCCGCTTTGCCAGTATATAACAATAGCTGGCCTGGTTTCTGAACCTCATATGGTGATACTGATGGGTCCCAAAGGAGCCCTTGTTGGAGCCTCTCTGGAAGAGAGGCGGTCCATGGAAAAAGGGTTTGCAGTTGTAGAGTGTCCAGACAGGGAGCCAAAGGAGACTCGCTCCGGGTTTTTGGTAAGTCCTCTGACTCTTCTGGAGAATTGGTGGGTTCCGGACCCGAAGGTGCCGGCCGCAATGTTGAATTGGAAAACTGTGGTTTGGACGCTGGCACAAAGTAATCCGCCAGGTCTCCTGTCCCATCAATCGGAGCTCGGACTGGCTCGTCATTCGTGGGGCGCGTTTCCCCGCTCTCTGGATCATGCCGGCTATTAGCTCGGGGGTCCAGGAGGGTTCAAGCTTTCCCCTTGCTTGGGCATTTGTCAGGGGAGTGATCTCCGTTGCACGTCCACCCATTGACCCTCACTGGGCAGGCGTGGGATCTGCCACAGTTCCCCTGGCAGGTATGTTTGAGATGGAAATCCCGGCAATATTGGACCCCATTGGGTGCCTGCAGTGCCCAATTCTGAGGCCATCCATTGGGACGACCGCCTTTGGAGGACTTGTCATTCTTGCCACTACCCTTGCCGGGGTTGTTCTTCAGGTGGTCTTGGTAGACACCTTTGGTCTTGCCTCCTTTCTTCCCCTTGTCCTTACCCTTTCCTTTGCCTTTAGGATCTCTTGGTGTCTTCAACTGCTGGAAGAGCACCCGCTCATAGACCTCCCTGGTCCAGAAAAGTTGGTCTTCCTTGATGGTCTTCATTGCAGTCTTCAGCGTGGCACCGTCTGCCATAAGCTGGTAGATTTGCCGCCAGGCATAGGAGTGTGAACTCCGAAGGTGGTGGTCTGCGTCCTGCGATGGATGGCCCATAGAACCAATCATACCATTCATCCAAGTCGGACTTGGTGATGTCAAACTGTTGAAATTGGGGAAAAGCCAGAGTGCACATCAGGAGGTTATTCCGGAATACCATGTGCATGCGCTCCAATTGGCGCCTTGTTTGAGGGTTGGCTCTTTCCTCTTCTTCCTCCTCCTTCTCAAATCCATCCACTGTGAACTTGCGGTGGCTCTTAGTTGGCCGTTCCCCCTCCTCCGGAAGGGCTGAGATGATATGCTTAGGAGCAAAGTAGCCGATCTCACCTTTGGCACAGTAGCGGAATTGTTTCTTGAGGAAGCTGTCACTTCCCTGGTACTCCAAACGTGGCTTTGGTTGGCCAGTCTGGGTGACCCAATCCTTCTCCAAAGCGACTCGATCACAAAGAGCATCAAGATTGAACCCGGTGGTCGGGCGTGTCATTCCATCTGGCAAGGATGACGCCTTCCCTGAGTGAAGAAGGCTACGGGCTTGGACCACGGCCTGGTAGAGGCGCATGGCGGAGAAGTCAGAGTTTGACTTGTCAAAACCGTTCTCACCATCTCTGAATTTCAAATCTTTTGGCCCTTCCTCACGGGCTTTCTCCGCGGAGACCCATCTGCATGCCAGGTCTTCCATGGTCACATATCCATCTTCTGCCATCTGCGCTTGTATAATCCATGGGATCTGCTTGCTCACAAAGAGTACTTGCACTGAGCTGTGGAGAGTGTCCACCTTCTCCTTCAGGTTCTCCGGTATCTCCTTGGGAGGGCGAACCGGTGCTACCGCAGCCATCCCAGTGTAGGGAGTGGTGGGCGGGTTTTCTTTTGATCGTGATGATCACAGTTTCACTTGAGCCAAAATGGAGACATTTTGCTCAAGTGAACATTGCAGACATATTCATGCTTTCCAGCAAGCTTCCCAAGCAAAATGAAA
>DF239098.1:0-44407 GCA_000507305.1 Breviolum minutum Mf 1.05b.01 | reverse complement strand
TTCTTCTTCTTCTTCTTCTTCTTCTTCTTCTTCTTCTTCTTCTTCTTTTTCTTCTTCTTCTTCTTGCTTTTCATCCTGATTCTGATTTGATTTTTTGTTGATCCTGTTCAAGTGTTTTGGATCCTCTTTCATTTTTTTGATACCTGTCCCTTCTGCACCTCCATCGGAACACCGCGAAAGTAGGCAAGCAACACGCGGCACACAGCCTGCAAATGAAATTCAGATCCATGCAAATCGCTCAAGACCCAATCCACTCCAGTCAACAACGCCAATCCAATCCTTTGAGATGCAACACGTTGGCTCAATTCTGAATTGAAAATTTAACATTTGAGTACTACATCAGTATCGTTTTGGTATGTTTCGGTAAGATCAGCACACATCTTGCTTTGGATCCCTTCATAATGTGCAACAAAACTTTCCAGCTTAGTTCTAAGACCTATCAAGAACAAACATACAGATGGGAGAGAGGCCGAAATCACATGTGGCCTTGTCGCATAGTATGAGGACATTTCCCATGACCTGCTCCAGTCGCAGGACCAAATAGGTGAGGCGAAACACCACATCCTCTCCAGCTGCGAGCAACGGCTGAGCTCTCTTGGCAAGGTATGAATATAACTTTGCATGCCTTTGATCACTACAGATCTCTTCCAAAGGTGCCACTAGTGACTAGCGCTTTGTTCCTCATGATTCATTGACTTCTGACTCAGTGGAACTGCAAGGTTTTATGCAGTAGTTAGGCCACCCAGGTTTCGCATCACCATTTCGGTTTGTTTCGGATGCTGAAGGCAACACTGTTTGAAACGATCCGCTACATCGCAGAAACCTCTAATTCGAAGGGTGTTAGCCGCCCACTAGTCTCATAGTGCCAGAAGTTCATAGATGATGTCACAAATTATGTGAAAGACGTTGGCTGTGACAAAGACTCAAAACACCAAACAAACGATAAACTCAATTCGTGAGAACTAAGTACATGAAAACAAAGAAAAAATGCGTCTCTCTATCAAAGTCCATGAATTTGCAGTTTACAGCAACCAAACGCAAAGTTCGAGTTGTGTCGTGAGCACCTGGTAGCTCTCACCACCAACTCCAGGGTAGCGGTAGTTCAGTTTGTCCTTTCGACGCTCCTCCCATTCCTGGCTTAAGAGGTCAACGAAGCTTGGTGATAAATAGCGCTTGGACCCTTCCACTGACCCAAAAACAAGCTGAATCCGTCCTCTGGGTAGAGTGCTTGCATGTCCTGACATCAAAATGATTTGAAATTATCAAGTTGAAATCAGGGTGACCCAACAAATTCAGAATGTCCGAGATGGAAATTTGTCATTTCGAGCTGTCACCATTCACACCATTCCCCGAAACGAGTGTTTAGGCTGAATGGAAGCACTCTTGTGACACCTATTGAATGGTTGCCAGTTGCCACCCCATTTTTCAGTCCGTTCTCCTTGTATGACAGGCTGTCCAAAAGGCCAGCGCACAATTCATTCAAACGAGCGAACTTCAAGACCTAGGCTTTGTTGAAATATGCTGGGAGAGTTCAGATCGCTTCATCCTCCAAGTTGGTACAGGTTGGGTATCAACTTGACATCATTGTGTTGATGTTAGGTTGATTATCCTCCAAGTTGTTGGTATCATGATGTTCTGTACCTAATGCAGTTCTCGTCTTTTGTTTTTGCTATTCCACCTCTTCTTCTCCATGTTTGATCAGGCTTCATTGTACACCCTGGCATTGCACCTTTGGCAATGCAGTCATCTTCAGCGTACCGTATATAAATATAATTAGTTGCATTACATCAGTATATTCTATGGATATTCCATATGGTATGCCAGGGAGCGACCCCCCGCCCGTATTGTATTGCGCTGTTTTGCGTTTGATGGGTCTCTTTCCCTAGCTTGATCTCGCTTGAAAGTTTCTCAGTCCTTTTTGGAAAGCTATGCAGTCTTGATGCCCCTTTTTGCCGACTACTAGAAAGTAGAAATGTAAACTGTGTGGCCATTGGCACTGGAAAAAGCCCTGATCTGCTTGCATTGCAGGCAAAACCTGAAATAAGTCTCATAATTCAAAAAGACAGAAACAAGATCCAAAGGATCTGTCCGCCATATCAGCAATTTCCACATGTTGAGTTGGGGTATGTAAGCGTGTCCATATGTTACATGTTACCATGTCTGTATTCATCTGCCAGCTTTGGGTTGGTCCCAGTGCGCAGAAAAACCACCTGGATGCCTGGATGAGATATGATGAGATGCCCTGAAGTACTGCTTTCCCAAAAATGAGCAAACATGCTGTAACTTAAACTTCATCATGGCCTCCAACTTCAAGACAAGAGTAATACCAATGCCAGTGATTTGATGCTAGAAGGATTGGACTTGGAGAACCACAGTCCAAGATTCCATGCCTGAGTCTCGTGCTGTTCTGCAGTGGTTGTCACTGCAGCCATTCACACCCTGCGGTATTGCGGGTTCAAAGAAACTGACTCTCAGTGTTCATCGGTCATTTCTTCTGCAATAGTGGGAACAAAAGCAAAGGAGTACTCAAACTCTCAATTCCTACCCAGGAAACACTTTTTTTCGTAGCAAGCTCGACTCTTGTTTTCGTAGATTGCCAGCCTATGGGAGCCAGGTCTCTCACCGAATCACCAGAGATTCAAGACCCAGAACAGCATCCAAAGAGATTCTCTTTCAGCTTGGTTATACTTAGGCTTGTGGGCTAAAAAATCCCAAAGGGTATGCTTCAAGCTTGCATGTAAGAAAAGTGGATACTCAAGTGGAAAGGTGAGAGAAAGGAGCATCAAGGCATCAAACAAAGGGAAGTTCGGAAGTTCGATTGCCTCAATTGCGTCAATTGACCTCTCCATGTTCGCCCTGTTCCGATTGTAATTTGAGAAGGGAGGCCTTGCAATTCATCAATGCAAGTCACATGTCCATTTGATTTGCTTAGACAACACCGGCACCTTCAGTGCTTCAACTGTCTGCAAGTGCCGCGTTAAAGTGCCACACATTACCTGCCGAAGAGGAAAGAACTCGTGTCAAACAGGCAAGTACTTTTAAGCTTCTGAAGCCTTGCAAATAAAGGAATAAAAGCACATCTTGTCAAATAACTCGCAAGACTTCAGACAATCAACTTCTATGACGCTCAGAGTCTTAGAGTAGATACTATTTCAGAGTGAAACTCATGGTAGGCTTGTCACATCATTCGGGGCAGCCCACCAGCACTGGTTTTCCAGCTTGCTGCTCGCGTTCGCCAACGAGTCCTGAGCCAGGCTCATGGCCAAGTCACTGGCGCTGTCAGAATCATTGTCCATAAGTTTGGAAATGAATACATCGCCAATATTGCCATAGGAAAGGGAACCCCTCCTAAATCAAGTGTAAAAATGAAAAACACCTATCATATTCTTGAGAACCAAAGCTCCAGCAATGGCTGCTGCACGCCGGTGACCTGGCAGACAATTCATGATGGCAAAATGTAGCAATGCTAGTTTTACTGGCAATCCTATAGTAGTGCATAGTACTGTCGCATAGGTGTTATTTATTCATATTATATATATATATAATATGTATATAAATATATATACAAATACATTCTAATATATACATAATACTACTAGCAATGGCAAAAATTGGAACTTTTGGCAAACACACCAAGCTTCGGGTCACATCAGATCTTCTTCAAGGCATCTCACTGCACGTTTCTCGATTGACATGGTGGCATAAATATTGCAGTAAAACATATCATATCCAAGTGCTTCATTGGTGACCCCTTAATTTCTGGTGGAAAAGAACAAAACTTGAATGGCCTGCTTCTGACAGCTCAGAGTCACCACCCAAAATTCCTTTCCTGGCACAGGTATATAGGCAGCAGGGGCTGTGGATTGCAGAAATTCCAAGGTAACAAGCCATTTCATGCAAGTGACCCGATCTGGAATCTGGTACGAAGTTTTGGCAGCATCTTGCAGAAGTCTCCTCATTGCCCTGTCCTTTTTGGTACATCTCTGCTTTCCCTTTTGCATCTCTCATCTGTTTATACTGGATCTTGAATAGCTGTGGCGCCTGTCATGCTCAGTCTCGCCGACCACTGCAATCATGATACAACGTTTGCCAAGGTTGATGCTGCCCATCAAACCAAAAATATACCTGCACTGTGCATCAAGGGGCCCAAAAAAAAAGCCATGTCTTCCTTACTCGGTTTCTCGGTGTCTGCAAGAAAATCTCCCTTTTGGTCTTTGAAAGTTGCCATTCCAATGGTAGGAGTTCCATCTTTTTTTCCAAATTGGGAAAGTTCACCGTAAATCTGCAGCCTCACCACGCCATACTCATCATCTTTGGAGCGGCAGCGGTAACAAATCAGTTTCTCCTTAGGATTTCAACAGATCCAACTTGGGGATCCCCCAAAGGTCGTTGCATCTCTGCGTTTTTGGCGTTTTTTTGTTTTTTTGGCTCCTTTAAGGGAATCCCTTGAAACACCAAGTGGCTCCGGCGTTAATCAGTTTGATGTAGCCACATCTGGAGTTGCACTCTTGGTCTTCAACTGGCTCGTAAACTTCTGAATACTGGTGCACCTGAATGATCTGAATATGAAGGGAGGATCCAAACTACTTTGTTCTTATGGAGTCGTTGCCTTTCTATGAAAAATGGACATATGATGTATGGACTCGACATGACTCGAATTGCCAAGAAAAAGTCTTGGCATCTGGGTGAACGTGTGAACCTGAACTAAAGAACACCTGCCAATGCCATCCAATGCCAATGTTTTATGCCTTGAAAACCCATCCACAAAAATTGCAATTCGACCAGCGAAACAATGCAGGACGTGGCACTCGATGTTTGAAATCTTGGAGGGCTGTCTCAGCATTCATGCCCTTGTAGTCTTCATTGCCCAATCTCGGGGCACAAAGCCATTTTACAGGGACAAACAAGTCAAAAGTTTGTTGATCGAACATGGAATCACGAGCAAGGATGCCTTCTGATCTCATCCAAGGCACTTGAGTTCATAGTTGTTTTGCAGGATCTCCTTGAGCCAAGTTCGCAAAATACAACTGAAAAACCAAAGTGATGCACGTCTGCGTTTTTGAGGGGATTTATAGAAGTAGAAGTCGGTACTTGTGCAAGTGTACGTGCCTGAATATGTCATGTGACTGTATGCCTTCTGCACCTGCTGCGCATATTCATTGGCATCCATTCCTCGTCATCGCACAAGGACTCCAAAAAAATCAATCGAATGCCCTTGCGCCCACAGACCTGGACACAGCGTGAGGTTGAAAGATTAACAGCAAGCTCCGGCTCAAGGAAAGTCGGAAAGTCAAAGTCGAAGTCAAAAGAATGACTTCCTATGCGGTAACCGACCATGGCGATGCCCTCACAACCACCATCGCCTTCTCTTTCACTTTCTCTCGTCGATCCAAGGTTGTATTTGTGGCATCCAAGATCCTTGACTGAAAATGGAGCGATATTGCGCTAAGCCTTCAGTAGAAGCAGAATCAACACCAAAAATAGGAATTTGCCTATCCAAATTGATGGAAAAAGGTCTGGCAATAGCAAGATGCAACAAGCTATCAGCAAATGCTGCACCGGATAGTGCTCTGGTTCTATTGATACAGGAAGAACATCAAAAGAACCTTCAAAAAAACCAAGCGTCCCAACAGCTGTAGCCTTGCCGCATGCCTCAAGGAAATCTAAGACGTGATCCAAGCATTCCATGGCCATTTCATCGCGAAGCCTGGATCTTCACACGTTGAGAAGCTTTGCATCTGCACTGCGATGCCATAGTGGTTTACTTGTCATATGAAGATATCAGATATATCTAGATATATATTATGAAGTAGTGCCTGGCTATCAAGCATGCTGAATGTCTGAAAGATCTAGACATAAGGCTGTCGCAGGACAAAAGCGGTACCACTCTGCTGGCCCCTTTGGAGGGTCTACAATACACATATCAAGCAGCTGGAAGGTAGCAAACACCTGGATCAATAGCCTTCGATCTTTAAACAAAAAGTGAGTGTGAATGCACAAAGACTTTGACTATACTGTCTATGACCCTATCATCTATCAAACACCTAACCCGAAATACCCATTGCAGTCTCGAAATATTTAGAACGTTTCTAGTTGCCAGCCCCACCTTTTAGCATCAGCATTGCTGTTGTCAAAGAAGTTTGCTTTGACACCACTTTTGCCGCTCTCACGACGTAAATTTCCAGCATTAAAGAGTTGGGTTGGACAGCCGCAGAAATTCCTGAGCAGCTCACCAATATGAATCACATGCATCATACCTGCGTCCCATCTACTTGTGGACATACAAATTCAAAAAGGCATACGAATTCACGTCAGTTAAAGCAAGTATCATTCTCCTTATTGAACTATTTGTATTCATACTTCCTTCATTGTTTACTTTGCGCTCTTCGGACGACTATGAGTTCGCCCAGGCTCAAGTAGCGGACGATTGCTTTTGAAATATAAGACTTTCCACGTGCAGGCAGGCCCACCATAGCAAGAACCACCTGAGGGATTCGGTTGAAGAATCGTCACTGGTTTCATTGCAGTTCGGGGCATCAAGCAAATGACTGCAATCTGCTTACTGCCTTAAAATATCTTGGAAGAACGAATAGATTCAATCAGCATCTTACCAACATGCCAGTGCATCGCATGTAAATTGTGCCTAGATTTAGATGCTATCATAACCGGTTTTCTTTTTGGCTATACAAATGAGTTCAATGTTTGTGCCGCTTACGGCTCCAGAATGTCAAGTTACCTTTTGCTCCACCACCTTGTTTTCATTCCTCAGAGAGACATGCTTCAAGGTGGGTATGGGCAAAATTGGAGCCCACAAATGGACCTAGCAACACTACATATTACAATTACATACAGTAGGTTGAATCTTACAGTCACTTTGGCCCCATATTTTTGAGCCATAGACATAGGACTGGAGCATATCCTGAGCACATGTTTTGACTGCTAGAGATGCCAAGTTAAAGAACATAGAACTTCTAAGGCGAGAATTGACACATCACAAACTTTATCTGTGTTGTTTGAACGAACAGATCTATGCTTCAGCTTCCAACCTTGGGTTGGACGCTGAAGCAAGGAATTCAATTTTGAGTGCTCATGCCTTCCCTTGATCTATGGGAATGGATGCATAGTGCTCACGCATTACTTGCCATGTACTACCCCAGTATCTACCATTCTCCTGTTGTGCTCCAAGTTTCTGTGTAAACTTCCCCGAGATCCTTCGATGAAAGGAGCGGGGCGCTGCTGCCACTGCAGCCTCCAAGACCGCTTCAGCCACAGGCTCTGGTGAAGCCGTAGCCACCGACGTCGCCGAATCAACAGTGCGCATAATCGACCTCGGAAAAGAACGGAAGGCTTTGTCAACATCAGAAAAAATGGACAAAAACTGATTTTTTGCGCAACATCTGCTGGAATACTTGAAGAAAAATTGGGGTGCTATACTGATTTGCAGCTTGTACATCGTGTGTCAAGTAAAGAGCGAAAAGTTGCAAGATTCGAACGATGGAAAAAGCACTTGCAGCATGCGTTCCAAATTCACTTTGTCCGTTCTGGATTGACCGTGATAAACCACAGCTCCACACTGGACAGCCAGGCTGCTCCACATGCTGTTTGAAGGGATACAAAGAGCTGGTGTTCTGCAGCTTCTCTGGCACAGTCTGACGCCCTGGCAAACGCACAGAAGAATTCATCCAACATCCCAAGAGATCCAGCAGAGACGTGTCAAACTCGGGAACCCAGATATTGCATTGCTGCATTACCATCTGTTCCCCATGCTCGGTCGGTTACATTTCCAATTTCCAATGAATGTATATTACTTCATTCCACACTTGAGCAATAGAGTCTCAATGCAGGTGGCCAACTAAGCAATGTGACCTTGAAATACTTGGCCTAAAATCCATTAAAACTCAAAATCTGAAACCACACAAAAAATATTTGAACACAAAAATGCTCTTTTGATTTCCATCGTTGAATCACTTGAGTTGTCCCGAACACGTTCTCTGCCGAGGTGCCTGAGGTGCTTTTGACCAGTTGCTCCAAGGCCGCAATCTCTTCAGCACCTGCAGCATTACAATTCTCCAGTGCAGCTTGCAAATCATCAAGATACCTATGCATCTATGATACATCTATCAATCTATGATACATCTAAAAAATCTGTGATACATCTATGATAGGAAAGTCACACTTTGGCTTCATCTCTTTTGTGATTGCCAATCCCAGTGCCTGGACTCGGCTTCCGGAGCCAGCAGCCCAGCAAGCCTCCCAAGGAGAGTCCGGCGAAACAGCCCAGCACCATGGCGTGTGCTTGGCACTCCTTGGGCTGGTTGACCTTGTGACCTTTTGCATTGAAGGTGTTCGCAATACATTGCTGCTATAACAAGGTTGCGGGCTCAAAGAGTGGATGTTGATTCTGTTGGAATGTGCATCAGTTGCAGTCTTGGGTTTTGGCATGAAGACTCTTTAAAGTTCTGAATTGTATATCAATGTGTATACTATGTTTGGATGCTAGCATTATATAGTCTTGGTTCAGATTTAGCTTTGATTGAAGTCTAGCAGGGGTGGGCTGAGACACATTTTTGACATCATCGAAGGGTTACAAACCGATTGCGCAACCTGCTGAAAGAAAATGGCGGCGAGAGTGAAAAAAAGAAGACAGAAAGATACGGTTCATCTACAACATCAATTGGGAAATGGATAGCTTCAAGTCCCGGGAAAACCCAAAACCCCCGGTGCCTTTTTTTTCTGCAGTATTGAACTATGAATCAAAGATAGGCGAGGATAGGTCTGTGATGGAGCTGGACTCCACAATCATATAACATGACATAAGATGACTCACCCCACAGCCAATGGTCGACAAAGCATGCGCTAATCTGCTTTGATCGACCTCTGGGTTAACCAGATGTTCAGGCTTCCCAAATGGCCCACGAATTGGCTGCTTCACAAGAATCCAAAGCTGAAAAAAAGCAGTTCAAGCTGATACCAGATCCATCTGGCTTATGCTGAATACTTGTAGAGGTAAAAGAGTAGGAAGCAAATTAGCAGTAAGTCGTGGATTGCTCTAAGGGAAGTGAAATGATCTTTTTTACTAAGAGCCAAGAAACTTACCTTCTAAGTCACAACAAAATGACGATGCGATTGGCAAATCTCAGGCTTGGACCTTCGACAAGATTGGCTTTGAACTTTCACCCTTGGATCCCTTAAAACATCCAGCATCCAACTGAGCAGTTCAGAAGGACGCGTTTCAGCTGTACGGATAGCGGAGCAAAACTAACGACCAAATACTCGGACAGAAGTGCTGATGCGGATGATGATAGACTATGTTTGTTGACATGTTTAGTGTTCCTGAAATTTGGGTAGGGTGAGCCTCTGGTCAAAGATTAGTGCGAAACTTCGTACAAAGAAGCCGAACAGACTTTCGAACTCTGACAAAGAAGCTCTCGTCAAGAACTAGAAGTTGCCAGTGTTGAGTTTAGTACGACGAGCAAGAAACATCAGGAACACATAAATTGGATCACTGTAGTTCAGAATCCGATTTGCTGCCATAATGAAGCCAATAGCCAGATAGAAGTACGCGCACTGTTCACGACTAGTCAAATGCGGGCTGAATTAGCTTTGCTCCGGCTTTTTCAGTTTATGTGACTCTTCACGAGATGCAGCCTCGGAAGCATTTTTGAGTTGCAATCTTGACCAAACTAGATATCCAAAGGTGTAGCTACAAAGAACTTGAATGTTGGCCACTCTAAATTCATGGTGTTCAGCTCAGAGGTTGATGTCGTGCGAGGTCCACATCTACAGAGGAAACAGGTCACGCTGCAGACATCCAGTGACACTCGACACGTTGCGATCATCTCAACTGTAGACCAAATCGATTCCTAAAATAGAATGTTTCGTGTGGGTGCATTGTGGGGAGAAACACACAACCATAGAGATAAGTCTATATGACTTTCTAAGCATTTTGTTCTCTCCCATACATTTACAGCTTGTCTCACTAGCAAGCAGGTCAACCCCTCGTGGAAGATCTGGTACCGTGACCTACTGCAACGACCGCGAGCTGTTGACCCAGATCGGAACCAAGACATTGATTTCATCATTCTGTGAAGATTCTGTGCCAAATGCATGAAGTGGACTCTGGAGTCTTTGAGTGGCGTGGAATGTATCACACTAATCTGCTTTTTTCACAAAAGCCTCTTCTTCCTCCGCAGTAGCCAAATGACCCCCCGTCCAAGTGGAGGCAGCAGATCTAAAATCGAAATGGTGAGTTGAAAAGTAAGTGATTGAAACTTCAAGTAAACTTAAGGTCACGATCCTCGGGTCTCGCGAATTGGCATTCAGAATTCGTATTGCTCGAAGAATATGTACATTTCCAAAGCACCCAAAATCAGCATGTTTTTTGCAACCGTCGTAGTTGCAAGATGTTGCAAGTTGCAGTGAGAAGCAAGGCAGTCTTTCACATCTTGAGTTGGGAGTCACATCTTCTACCCTGACCCTAGTATCTGCTAGCAGAATCACATTCGCCACAGAGCTCCACAAACCACATAGAAATGGAGACGGAAGATCTTGGATTGATTCACATTCAAACATGAAGCTGCGTTTATTACAAACCTATCGAACAATGAACACAGCCAGGATTCCAATCAACACCTACTCACTTGCCATGGGACATCATGGAACTACAAGCTGGTCTTGGGGCCAAAAGAACCGGCAAAAACTCTCTAAACTTTCGGATGGTGCCATCCATGATCTGCTCTCAGAAGCCAGAATGAAAAGAAATTGGTGACTATGCAGTCATAAACATCCTGCTATTGCCTTTCATAGTGCTTAGTTCTGTGTCATGGACGTTCATCCGAAGTAAAAACTCAAGAGCATGACAAAACCTGCCAGGTGACAGAGGAGATCGAAAAAGAGACTTCGTTTCGAAGGGATGGAAAGAACAACCCCAACGCAGCCTAAATGAATTTTCCAACTTTTCGGGGACCCCGGGATCTCAAAAAAAAATATTTGGAAATGGTCAAATCATGTAGAAATGGTCAAATTATGTGAAATTATCTTAATCAACATGCAGAACTTACTGAAGTTGGCAAACTCGAAAAATAAACTCAGTACCCTTTAAAAAAACACGTCAAACCTTCAAAGGGTGTAAAAAAAGAATCTATCTGACTGTCATTCCTAAACAGCACTGCTGATCAAAAGCCAATGGACAATTGTGAATGTCTCAAGAATCCGCCGAAACCACCTCAACAGCCATCATTATGAAAACTTTCGGTCTCGGTTCTTCTGGCGCTCCTGCATGAGCATGAAGTTTCAATCACCAGGACCATCGCAAACACTTGGTTCCCTTGAATTGACCAAAGTAAGCAAACCCCGCATACTCTTCAACATTAACGCTTCTTACATCATTTTAAGGAAGATGAGACTCACCATGTAGAGACAACAACTGTGATGGTTCTGTGTGCTCTTGCCAGAAGACAATCACAATTCATGCAATCAAAGGAGGCAAACGTCGAAATGGACCCTGGAAACATATCTCAATTTGCAGGGCAGCTTTACATGAAATCCAAAGCATCTCCCAAGAAAGTATGGTTGCAGCACTCAGAATACCCTCTGAATGGTGACATCAGAACCGGAAAATCCTTGAAAAATGAGGTGTAAAACTCAAGTCATGCCGAGTCATTCCTGCTGCATCGCCCTCTTCTCCGCATGGTGTCGTCTTTGGACCCGTTCCTCTCCAAGAATAGAATCGAGTAGTGATAAACACGAGGCAATTCCCATGGTTCAACTTACGAAACCTCACATAGGGCTACAATATTCTACGATATTTCTAACAACAGTCCAAGCCATTTGGGTATGGCCCGATGCTGAACAACGTCTCACCACGTAGCCCAGTGAGCAAACACCAAATTTCCTACTGCCCTGGTGTCTTCATCTCCTTCGCACGCCGCTTTTCTGCTAATTCTGCTTCACGCTCCTCTCGCCAAACTGACTCTGTTCTACATGACTGCAACACCGGAAAAAAAGGACTAGTTGACGAAAGGGTTTGCATCTGCTCATTTGGAAAGGATGAGCAGGCAAATTTTTGACATGTGGAAGGCAACATTAGAGCTCATGTCCTTTTTGAAGGATCGAGAAATACAACGCAAACACAGTTTCAGCATGCCTCCATTGCCAAAAGTAACTAGTATCTGCTGCGTTTCTGTCAGGGGCCTTTCTACTGCTTGCCATCCGCACTTCATCAGGGAAACACATTGGAAACGCTGGGTAATGACGGTATGTGCACGAAAGAGATCAAGAAATCTACGGCCCAAACGATCCTCCTCTGGGTCGACTTCAGAACCCTCTTCCGAGTGTTGATCCTCAAGGAAGCTGCTGATTTGCAATACACAAAATCCATCAAAATATTGCAGACGTCATCGTCACATCATCATCATCATCATCATCATCATCATCATCATCATCATCATCATCATCATCATCATCATCATCATCATCATCATCATCATCATCATCATCATCATCATCATCATATTAGATCAGAGTCACATATTAACCACAAATTCATCACATATTGAATAATGACATATCGATCATCGATCGATCGCAAATTCATCACTAATTTCACTGATTCATCACAGACTACTGTTACAGCGATCACCTTTCGGCAGCTGTCATGTCTTGAGCTGGAGCTGGGATCAGTACCAAGCCCAACTCGTGCAGCAACCGTTCCACATCAGCTTCTACCTCGCAGCGCAGTAGAACTGCAGGATTTCTTGGGGCTAGGAATATGATGAACATGTTGGCCATTGTTGGCCCACATGGGTCTAGGTGGTGCTTTTATGGCTCAGAAATTGCTTCACTCCTTTAGTGTCGTTTCTTGTGACATGTTTTAGCGGTTCATCAGACTTCGCCTGCGGGCGCCTGGCCACTTTTGCCAGCTCCTCTGCAGTAAGGGCCTGCAACCATTGTTGACAGCTGGATACTGCTAGACACTCTGCCAAGCAGTCTGCTATGAGATTCCCCCATATTAACGTGACTTAACATGACTTAATATGGCTTCACATGACTCGACTCTTCAGTCTTACAGAATGCGCATGACATCATGACTCAGTGTGAGACCAATGAAGCAATGTCTACATCATATACGAATCCCAACAAAGCGAATGAAGCACTCTGGAAGTTTAAAGAGAACCAAGCAACAACGCCGCAACGCCTCTCTTCCCTTTTGTGCTATCTTGTCCTCCAGCTTTTCAGTCTCCTGGGCACCCAATCATTGTGGTTTGAGTTGGATTGAACCTGTGGGCACTGTGTTGCTGGCGCAGTGCACCTGCAAACGCTGCTGAAGACGCTGAAGCTGACGCCGCAAGATCTCTCGCTGGTGCTGCTCTTCCTTGCGACCAAGCAAAGGCTTGAAGGCATGTGGTCCTGTCATGTTCCTTTTCTGTCCTCAATTTCAACCAGAATGTCAAAAGACTTTGAAAAAGAAAACTGCGCATTGCACATCACCAACTCAACAATTTACCTGAGACGTCTGCCACCAGAGGTATAACAGAAAAGCAAAGAAATGAACAGTAAAGCTACCTATCTTTCTTTGATGAGCTTGTAGCTATGCCTGCTGTGCCAAGTGCGCTTCGCGCAGCTCTCGCAACGAGTCCAAGATTGGATTTACCTGAAGTGTTGAAACAAGTTGCAAACATCCTTTGATTCAAGGAGAATCAGTGGATTCAACTGGGACATCTGACTGAGATTACAATAACCTTATGTTCCAATGGTTGGCATATCAAACAAACCTGTTTCAGCCTACGCCTTTGCGCCCCCCTAGCCTCCATGCCCCATCGAAAGACCATGACGCCAGCTCCAACGGCCGCCACGGCAAGAAGATCCTGCCTGCGCAATTTCAGGGAAACTATGGGAAACTCCTCAACTAATTTGGAACAAATAAAGCTTATCCCATAGAATCCTGAACTGACTGGACCAAGGACTAGTCACTCTGGTGTGAGTCATCTCTGAAACTTTCAATATTTGAACTGTTCGAAAGCAAGAAAATGAGAGTCGAAGCATATTACTTCCAAAGCCATGAAGTCTTCATTGGAATTCGTTCTGCGGAGCTGCTGCCAGATTTCTAGAAACAGACTTTCATGTATTTAAGCAATCCACTACCAATTGCTGATGGCAACCGTTGCTTAACCTATCTTAACCTGGCTATGAAAACCATAACCTGACATGCTCTAATAAGCAGCTGGCTTCGGTCCAAACCCATGGCACCCAAGTCTTCCCAGAGGAATAGAGTTGAACGTCATGGTATCAATGGCAGCTCCATGCCTTGCAGTAGCAGCAGTCGTACCAAGCATGACTCGATGAATCTGTCAGTGTCTTATCCGAGATACGTCAGAACCTTCAAATCCACTGCAGTGGCCTTAGACGGAGGCACTGCTTTCTCCATCAAACATATTGAGGCAATGATTTTTCAGGTGCTCTAGAGGTTTTTCATGAAGAAATCCACCTTTTGGATTCGAAAAGCATTGATCAAGTTGTGGATTGGAGGCCTACATCCGTCCAAGATGGAGTGCCAATCTCTGATGTAACCTATTTTATCCTGGTGACAGATCCTAAGCAACCCTGACCTTGGGACATTTCCACATGAAAGTCAAGAGCTCCACAAGAGTTTGGCTTCGGCTAGAGGGATCTCTAGCTTTTAGGACAGACAAAGCAGGCTTCTATGACTGAAACATTTCAAAACTCGACACCATATATATAATTATATTACTACAATGTCCATCAACACGAGGGCAAAACTTGTGATTCCAATCACCACTTCACACCCAGAGCTTGGCTGGGATTCCAACCGTGAAGTTCCAGGTATGACACGCACCGGTCGATACGAAGCCTTAGATGTCGAAGTTCCCAACAACCGATGTGTACGTGGTCGCTCCAGCGCCAAAAGTTGTGAGCTACAGCCCATGGGCAGCCAAATGAGCGCAAAAGACGATGGAGGATCTTTTCTATATCAGTTTTCTGACTTAGCCAATGGACCCTGAAATAAAAGTTTGAACTTTATTTTCACTACTGACTAAATATATGTAATCCCAAGAAGTTTAAAGTTTAGCCATTGGCCAAGAGAGTTTGATCAACAATCTTCAGGACTTTTCGGACGCATTTTGATATCTAGAGGCTCCAACTGGAAGCAGTTGTCGTTGGCGCGTTTGTCCAAGCCCTCAAGTTGACAGCGTAAACACCTGATTGGGCCTGCGCAAAACAAGGCAAGGAAGCAATGGGACAATTCTGAAAAACTTACGGAAAATGCTGCAAGTTTCCGTGTTCAAGCTGATTTTCGATGATTCCTGCCAGCAGTATAACTGCCAACATCATCTGGCTATCAGCTATCGATACTCCGTATAGATTTACTAGATCAATGAGTTTTGAAGAACTGCGACACATTTGGAAGCAGCAGACTCAGCAGTGCAAGTACCAGAATTAGTTGAATAATCTTGCAAGAAACTAGGAACTTTGGTACGATCACTGCTACAGTGCTGCGAACTCTGAGAGCGCTGAGATTGAGATTACTGCATGATTCATTGAACTTACTAAGCTGCAGAAAATTTCGGATATCCTTCTCTCTTCCCCATTGGGTTCCGGGTCAGGGCACCACTAATGGCAAATAAAAGTGGAAGGAAACAAAGCCACAGGCTGCCGTTGTATTTCTTCACTCATACACTTGCCTTGTCTTCAGCTGCTGGCCACAGGCAGCAGATCTAGGTGAGTCAGTTGGGGTCGCCCTTTACTGTGCTACGCAAAGCTTTGGAAGTGTCAGAAGCTCGACTTCAGGTAAACCCAAATGTCCAAAATCTGGTCAAACGGTTTGGTTGGATAAGAGTTTGTATCTTGAGGCTTCATCCTAAGGAGCAGCAAACCCATGCAGCTGAACGGATACATTTTCAAATTGTCTCAGAATGAAGTAAACGATGAGCAAAAGAGAACTTGGCCATCCCACACTTCGGGGCTTGTGCCGATTTTCCCTTCCGAGTACCTGAAAGTGTTGTGCATGAGCAAGCCATGAATTCTCAAACCACAGAAGTGTAAGATGATCATCAAAAGACCGAAAATTCATAAGGATCAGCATTTGTTGTTTTATCCCCTACACATTTCGTTTCTACCAACGCAGTTGGTAAGAAGCACCACAAAGAATTCGTAAGGCGAGGCAAAGAAGTGCTCCACCTGTTCAGCAATGGAATTCTGGAATCAAGAAATGCTGATGCACATCCATTCACGTGAATGATTCATGAATGGAATATGAATATCATAATAATGTAAGTCTCTTTTTTATTCAGACTTTTCTGCATCTTCTGCTTATGTCCATACAAACAGAAGTACTCCACACGCAACCGGCACCTTCGTGCCAGGTAACTCCACCACAGCTTTGAGTTCTGCATGAGATCTTAAGACCTGCAAGGCTTAATTTTGAGACTTCAACAACATTTTCCCACGGCAATGGCGATGAAATTCATTGCCATTTCATTGCTATCATATCATCTTTATCATCTCATGGACTCAGAGCATGAAGACACTCTGGATTGAAACATGATTCTATATGATGCAAATTGCAAGTTGGTATCTTTTGAAGTTCTTAGAACAACTGAGGCAAGCTTTAGCTGGGGTCTTCTGACCCCTTCGTTCTGTTCATTTCCCTCTCAAGTTGGAACGAAAGACAGTGCTTTGCAAATTGTGCACCTCGAATGCATAGACATGATGGCGGCTGCAAACCGCAAAGCCATGCGCACCAACCTCAATGCATTAAGCTGTCAGATGGTTTTCATGAGAGTCTACCGGATTTTGTCATCAAACATGTTCTAGAACAAACATACCCGTCAACACCTACATGCGGAAGGTCCATAGCAGGATAGTGTAGCCCCAACAGCTTCCTAGGAAGCTTTCCCTTGTCTCGTCTTCATGGAAATACTGTGCCTATATGCGTGCACGGCAGGCCCCCGAACAGCTCGTAGTGACACCACCCCTACCTCGCCAAAAGCCTCCAGCAAAGTTGCTCAACTGAGTGGAAAATATCATGGCAGCTTGCATTCTTCGTTCGTTGGCTGATCATTGTATTTTTCTGCCATCGTGTTTTCTTTGTATCTGTCTTCAGCTGCTAAGGTTCTGAAATGTGTGTTGTGTGAATCTTGCCACTAAATCCGACACCTCATTTCTCAAAATCAAAAAAAATGTCTGACGAAACCTTGGCGGTCACCCTTGAAGCAAAATCCGCTTAGATATATAAATGGGGAAGTCATCGGAAATCGTTCCAATGTCTCAGCATCAGGATCTCACCTCATGAGGAAGCACCTTGCTGACACTATCCACAGTGGCTAAAAGCACCGCGTTCTCCTCGACATGGAAGAGATGCTGCAAGAGCTTCACAGACTCAACAAACCCACATGAATCAGTTTGGGGTGCGATTGCTGGGATATTGAGCTCCAGTGAAACATTCTAGAAAGTCATGAAATTTTGGAAACAATAATCCACACAACAACGGGCAAAGCCAAAGTGCGCTGCTTTTTAAAAGGAAGGATTCAAACAAATGCGTTGGAACATCAAGGCTCAACGAAAACCTGGCAAAAGATGCTGCCGCAGCCTAACTTGGTTCAAATGGTTTCTAAATCTTCCTTGCACCTGCCGTCACTTGATCTGCGGTGACCCCACAACATGGCACCTGTGCCAAAATTCCACAAACCTTGTCCACCTCAATGAAACGGTGTCAGCCAAGCTGCCGATGCTATGATACGATTGCAATGCGGCGGGCTTATGGGAAAGTATGTTGAGGCTTTGTATTTGTATAGCCTTTCCAAAATCACTTGGATGCTGAAAGTGTAGCATGCTTCTGCCAGCTTCCGATCCACTCAATCTCTCACAGCTCAGTATTGAAAGTTCTTAGCTGCAGACATCATCTTGGCAAATCAATACCTCCTTGACGGGCCCATGGCCGACCTCCAGGTCCATGTACAAGGACACCATCTGCAAGAAAAGAGTGAAACGACCAACCAACGCAGCACCTCCCAGCGAGCTGTTGAGTGCAAAGTCTCCATATCCAAGAGTTCTGCATGATGTTCAGCACCTGGCACAAACTTTGGAAGTCGCAGAAGCCATCTAAAAATCATGACGTCAACACAATGAGTTTCTGGACATCCAATTGTCGGCTGAAGCATTTGCAGGTTGCTTTCAAAGCATCCGAACGTGACTCTTAGACACCAAAGTTTGAGAAGTGTCGCAATCGGATCATCAGTTTTCTGTTTGAATTGAAGACAAAAAAAGTAATATGCCGGGTAGCACCACAGAGGAGCAGGTTCATTCCTGGCGAGCTTCCCGTACGTTGAGAGGATTTCACGTCCGGAAGACCAAAACCATCCAAAACCCAATAGAACAGCGACAGCGAGTGAGCAATGTCATGGCGCAGGCTCTTCTCGGGTACTTGCAGGCTCTTCTCAGATACTCTATTTTTCATTTTTTTTCCTTGGAGCTTCATCTTATCATCTGCGGATTCTGCAAAAACATCCTAAAACCGGCTGAACTTCAACAGAAGGGGACATAATAATGATATGATAAGAAACATGCAGCAACGGAAGCTGCGCTCACTCATTTCTTTTTCACTCACTAGGATATCGGTAGCATGTTCCTTGAACAGACTACTCTGACAGTGGGCATTGTTACTAAGTAACAATGGGTGACAGTTGGGTGAGCATAGAATGTATGACTCAACACAACAGGGGTTAAGGTACCCTGGACACTTAACAGATTGTAACCCGAAAAGTTAACAACCCAGATAGCAGAGCTTGAGCCAAAATGTGGCACAAGCTCTGCTATCCATGACTGACATGTTTCAAACTGCATTAAGGCCCTACCCAACCAACCTACTATAATGCAAAGTAAGAAACATGCAGCAACGGAAGCTGCGCTCACTCATTTCTTTTTCACTCACTAGGATATCGGTAGCATGTTCCTTGAACAGACTACTCTGACAGTGGGCATTGTTACTAAGTAACAATGGGTGACAGTTGGGTGAGCATAGAATGTATGACTCAACACAACAGGGGTTAAGGTACCCTGGACACTTAACAGATTGTAACCCACTGTAAATAGGTAATGAAACAACCACCCACTGTCAGATAGCATTTAAACTTTGTTCAAAGGACGCTAAGAATCGGTCAGGGAGGAGATCGTCTGGATACGGATACTCCTGTACCTGCCAACCCTGGAGCTCAGTCCAAGGGTCGGATACACCCAATCTTGAAAGGCCATCAGAAGGATTAGACTCACTGTCAATCCATTCTATCCAAAGGCGGGCATTCAAGGAGTGGCATAAAAGTTGGGAGTATTGTGCTAAGAGGTGGACGTCTTCCTGCTTACTTCCACCTCGGATCAAACATGCTGCGGCAGCTTCGTTGTCAATGAACCACAAGACATCTCGGTTTCGGAAAAGGTCAGGATGGATCCAAGGAACAACCAAACCACACAGAGTTTCTCCCGGAAAAATCTGTTGGTGCCTGTCCACCCAACTTTGGATAACTAATGGGGGAACAAGGCACGAACCTCCCTGAGGTGGATGCTCAGCATCAAAGCAAATCCAGCCCAGACGAAGGGTACCGTCTTCAAAACTGGCATCCGAATAAACACGGAGGGTTGGTGGGAGCTGGCCACACACAACCACATCACGTGGCGGCGCCGATAAAACAATGCGTAACAAAATTGTCAACGTGTCGAGTGCCTTCTGGTCCAAGGTGTCGGTGGTGGCCTTCTGGAGGGATGTCAACAGTGGGCCCGCAAACTTGCCAATGTGACCGGCACAATTGCTAAACATCCAGTTCAGATCACCACGTAGTTTGCCCGCTGTATCTCGGTCCATCCTTCGGGATTGGATGGCTTGAGAGATGTAGTGCTGGATTTTCCAAACTGTCGATGATTTTGGCTGAAAGCGTATAGATCCTTCATGGGCAAACTGGCCCACGTGAACGGAAGCTCCCAAATAATGGCGGTCCGTACCCGGGTGGAAAGACTTGGCTGCTTGAGGTGGTGCTCCTAAACACTTGAAAATCTGCTGGAGCCCCAGGCTAGACACAGCAGAATGAGCACAAAACTCAATAGAGAGCTCATCGTCAAAGTAGGCCGCAGCAAAGCTGGCACAAATTCGCCTTGATGCCGCCACCCCAAGTTGAGGTAGCCTATTAAAGTTGACGACTGCGGACTCCAACCCATATGCCAAACCAAAAAGTGGTGTGAACTTCCAGGAGCCCTTATGGAATATGGCTACATGAGAATAGGCCATCTGGTCTGAAGCCACCGGAAGGCCACGATAGGCATCTGGAAGATCGTCCGTGGCTATGCGTAACTGCAACCAGTCAGCATATGCCTGGGGGCAGTCCTCAATGGCCAATCGTTCGCAGACCATTCGGGCAAATGCCGGTATACAGTCGATGTTGACGGTAGTGATGGTTTCGAGCATGGATGTATGGCTATTGTGTCCAGTACGACGAGCGTTGTCTATCACTCGTTGTTTGCCGTCCGGCTGCTGGATCAAAAATCTTTCCAACGGCCTCCAATTGCCTTTACCAAATTGGGCGTCGACTTCGGCTCGGCTGAGAAAAGGGCCGCAAAAACCTGCAGTCTGCTCTTCTTGTGTGATGTGCAAAATGTCTTCATGAAATCTCGGCGGTCCCCGCTGTAGCAAGGAATCCACGGCCTCAACTGCAGAGGGACCCAGCCACTGCTGCAATGTTGGGACTTCTACCAAAGGAAGTTGCCGAAACAGGCCAGTGCTTTGAAATTCCCCAACAATGTTATATCCAAGGACCATGTCCCGTGCCTGAGCCAGGTCCGGCCAGCGCAGGAATGCAGTAATGAAAGCAACAAAGGCAGGTCGCTTCATTGCTGCCACTTGCTTAGAGCTGGGACACCTGACGGCATCAAGGTGCTTCTCTAAAGGAGTCACAGCAAGTGCTAAGGCTTCCACAATGCGGCGCTGCTCAGCTGCAAACTGCGGCAGGTACTCCTGCCATACTCCCAAGGCATCCACCACATATTCAACATCGGGCTCTGGCCACACTTTTGGTTGGAAAGGGGACGGAAGGTCCTTGGATCGTTCCATATGGCATTCCTTTCCCAGGCCGGGGGGAAGAAGGTGATCAAGCCCCTTCGATGAGTCCGCTGGAAAACGCTGTCCAGTGAGACCCGAAAAGATTTGGGCCCTCTCCTGCGATGCCAAAGGTGTTGGACCGAGTGTTGACCATTCACGACCACGTTGGCGCATCCAGGCGCTGTAGAACTGGAATCTGTGAACACGGCAAGCTTGAAGTCGTGGCACAAGGTCGTCCCAGACCCTGTCATGGATACCAAGGTCTTGGAAGACAGTGCGTACGTGATCAATGGCTTGGGTAGGTGTGATCAGGTCCGGAAACGCATCCATGACTCCAGGTTCCCACACCGTACCTGACATGCGCTCCTTCAAGTGCATTTCTCCAACCGGGGTCCACGGTGGTGGGACTTTGTAAGCCAAAAGCTGGGGAATGCAACTCAGCAATGCCATGATGCATGGGATGTGAAACCCGTTGCCAACTAAGGAGTTTGAGGCCTTTGTGGTTTCTGCACTAGTTCCCACCTTAACTGACACAGCTGAAGGTGGAACCCCCATGAGTTGGCACCTCTCGGCAGGCGATGGTGTCCTCCATGCACTACCTCTCCAAAGTAGAGAATGCTCCGCATAGGCTGCTGGTGGGAAGCGTCGCTGGTCCTCAAAGAAACGAGCCACTGTTGCAGGTGCCTCCTTTGCAACTCTATCACATGGATGGTAAAATTCACGAGTAAATGGATGAAATGAGCATTGATGATCTCCGGCCATAATAGATGCTGGGCATACTAACGGTTGAAATCCAGCTTCCCAGGACACCTTCGCAGGAACTGGTTTCTTGCCACAGAAACGCAGCTCAGGGATGGTGCCGTTGCCTGGCATCCAAGACCAACTCTCCGGGGGTTGACAAGACATTTGCAACCCACCTTTAGAACTGACCAACCAATAAAGTCTTTTTCGACGCACCCATCCACACCAAACTGAGTCCATCAAAACTGGATAACATCCCATCCACTCCGAGTATTGCTTCTGGACGGAATCTGGCATTGAAGCAACGTTTTCTAGTAAGCTGACCAATTCAACGTCTTGCATTTCTGGAAGCTGTTGCAACTCATCCCTGATTCGAACCAATTCTTGGGGTTGAAGGGACCTGGGGTCATTCAATCCAGCTCTGTTGCAGTTGAGGGCACTGTTACCCTGACACGGGCTTCCTCCCCCTAAAATCACACCTCTAGGTTTTCTCCGAGTAAGGATCAATCTGAAGTCTGCTCCACGGACCTCTTCAACGGCCTTGACGTGAACGATGTTGGGCATCACTCGGTGGCATGCCTCACGAGCAGTAGCATCAGACTCAGCTGCCAAACAGTAGAAATTGACTCCTAGACTCAAAAGTGCAAGGGGGAGGCCACCAAACCCACTCCATAAATCAATCACCAACCAACAGCCATGAAGGGGATTGGTCCATGCGCATTGCAACACATCTCCACGACCCCTCCAGGTAACGGGTTTGGCCGCAAACAATTGTTTTGACACATCATTGCCGTCAATGTCAGAGCCGTGGGTGTTCATCACCACATGTCGGATTCCATCATCGCCATCACCACGCATTGGGGGAGCTGGGGAGCTGGCCATGGGTGGACAGGACACCTGTCGCACCACCAATGAGACCTGCTCGTCACTGCCCCCCCCCATTGGGGGGTCACACCGTCACTCCATAGGGTGACCCAACCGGTTGTGATCACGCTTGAGACAGGCCTTTCCATTGGCCAGCTTCACATCACAGGCGTGGATGTCGGCACAGCCAGAACATCCTCGGGAATCATTCCACTTTTTACAGATTCGTTTTCCACCCTTCAGCATGCTGACTGTCGCATGCTGGTCACTTTTTAGCTGCCTGGCTCTCTTGACCGGTGGTGCTGGTGGTGCCTCAACTGGCTCAGCCGGCCGCTTAAGGTGGGCCACTTCAGGCATGGGCTGCATCGATGGTGATCGCCACTCCAGATGGCATTGTTGCATTGCCTCACATAGTGCACTGCCTCCTGTATATCCTCGTCGGATCAGGCCTGCCATCTTTCCTCTGGTGAGGACATCGTTTCGTTGAAGCCATAGGATGCTCCCCTGCCCGAACTCCATGCAATGACGTAGGGAGAGGTCAGCGTAGTTCAGCGCCTCGTGGAGGCTGATGAAGAGCTTCTCCTGACCATCAACGTCTTTGGCCTTGAAGTTTCCGCCCCAGGCCCAGGCGTAGCTCAAAACACGCAAGGCCCAGTAGTAGCTCACCGCTGTGTGCAGGTCAGCCTGAAGGTCACGATCGAACTCCAGCTTCAAACCTCCCGGCAGAGAGACACTCTCCTGCAGTTTGGGCGAAGCTTGCATGATGACCTTGCGGGCGTCGATGACTGTCATCGTTCCTTTGCGGAATTCACGGTAGACACGGGACCGAAGCGTGTCGGCTGGTTCCAGTGACGGCTCAATCTCCAACGAGTATCGGGTACGGAAGTCACGGGATACAGTGGCAAGAGTGCTCTCAGGCAACATCTCGTCCAACTGATCCGCCGCCCCCTTGCTTGCCGGTTGTGCCGCCTGCTTCACTGCTGCAGAACCCGACTCCCATGCCGCCTTGAATCGTGAAAGGATTACTCTATTGGATTTGAGGCCCGGGCAAGAGTCCACCAGTTCTGTGAGGGAGCGTTCCCATTCCGCATGGGTGACCATATACACATAATCGTCTAACGTCTGGATGCGGTGCTTGTGAAGGAACTCGTCTCTCCAGGCCGCCTCGATGTTCGCCGCCTCAAAGCACGTGGCTAGGCCACGATCAGCCTGGTACACGTCAATGCTGCTAGCTCGCGACATGTCGTTCCTATGCAAGTACTGCAGGGCCTTACACTTTCGAGCCCCAGACTCCAGAGATTGGGAGTATCAAGACATCCACAACGTCTGAGAGTACTTATCACCATGTGGTATATGGGGGGAGACAGGTTGGGAGGAAGAACCTGACCACCTACCAACATGCAAGAACAGCAGTGCAGAGCGACACGTGCAGTTCATGGAAATGAGAAACTCTGTGAGACAAAAAGAAAACGACACCAAAAAAGGATTGATTTACAAAAACTTTCACCGACATTACTCATGAAAAAGGCAGTGGAAATGCACTCAGCGTGATTTGACGTAGGCCAGCCCGGCTCCTCGACTGCTCTCTCTTTTTACCACCAACTTCATAAGTTGTCTTCAGTGGAGCCAGTTCATGTGCTCACTGATTGCTGCATAGAGGCCACGAGGCATTCTGCCCAGGCATCTCTGACAAATTGTCATGGATGCAATGGGGTCCAGGCCTTCTCCCATTTTTGCGGCCTCTTGGACAAAGGGGCTGTCTCTGCACCAAGGTGTGAGCCGTCCAGCTGCTTCACTATGCTGAACTATATGGGCCTTCTTGCCTTGCACAAACCAACGGATGGTCCCGGACACATCCCCTGGTGGCAGGACGCCTTCCAGCTCAGAACCTGATGCCGTCTTATCTGAGGCCGAGGACGATTGGTCAGAGTCAGTCTCAGGGGCTGCCACAGGCAAGCCGTCTGGATTGGGCCCTTCAGTTGGACCAGGGACTACAGGGACATCCTGTTCCTCCTCTGCTCCATCCACCACGCGAGGTGACGACAGGCTTGACTCAGCCGGAGAAGCACCTCCCTCGTCGGCACTCACCTCTACCTTGTCCACCGGTGCGGTGAAGATTTCTTCCTCAGCAATCTCGTCACCACCTTCAGGGGCGTTAAGATGATCTTGGCAAAACTCTGGCCACATCCAAGATTTCGGGGTCAATAGACCATCCTGGGTAAGGGCCATACCACTCATCTTCCTGCGAGCCAGGAACATGAATCTCTTCCACAGCTTGAGCTTGACCACAGCGCTGCGATGAGTCTTCTGCCCAGAGTAGTGGAGCCCCATAGGAAGAGCTGCTCGTTCTCGTCGATCTTTGCCTTGAGGTCCTCCTCCAGCAGGGAGCTCAATCCAGGAACCAACTGCTTGCAGATCTTCTTTTGATACCTGAAGGCATCCTGCCAGTGTCGGCATGAACCTCCGCAATCTGTTGTAGCCTGCATTGGTTGCCTCTTGTTGCTCCAAGCCCATTTCCAAAAGGCAACCACGGAAAAGCTCAAGGTAGCGTGCCCTCGACATAGGTTTGTCTATGAGCAGGGCAGTGGAATCGTGAACCTGCCACAGGTCCGCCGCTTCCAACAGCAATGCAGGCCACAAAAAGCCTGCATCCGGCAGGATCTCATGGGTTAGGTGGTCACGGAGAGTCGCAAGTAGCGAAAAGCCCTGCCACTGCACCTCTGTAGTGACCCAGTCATAGGCTGGTCTGGATCCTTGCCTCCTGCTCTTTCCCTGTCTGCATGTGAATCGCATGGCCGCCCCCGAGGTTTGTTGCAGAGTAGACCTCTGGGCATGTTCAAACCGGATGCAACTCACTGCCGACTGGATGAAAAACGCCAACACCAAAAGGCGAGTACCAGAGGCCTTTTTGGCCATGAAAATTAAATTCAAGATTTCCCATGGCTCCATTTCCTTGGCCTGAGCACCTGTGTGGCCTTGAGCATGGAAACGAAAGGTGCTCAGGAGAAAATGGTCCACCTGAAAGTTGACCCCCATGTTGTGCTGGAACCATTTGAACGCCTGGTACATCGACGTCGCCGCTGTTGGTCCACCTGAGGAGACGGATCTCAGAAACTCATTGAGCTGCAATGGGGAAGGGGACTGCACAGAGTACCCCTTATCCAGTGCATAGCGTTTCCAGCGCTTCAGTGCACTGGTCAAAGCTCCTATCCGTTCCACTCCCAGGCGTTGTGCTGAGGTCATCACACTATCCTTGAAGGCCTGCAACCTCAAAGGATCTTGAAGTGCTTGGACTGTGGTTCCCAGGCTCTGCAAGTCCAACAGGTCCTCCAGTGCTAATTGGAACAGCGCCTGGATCTTCACCTCCTTCACTGCTTGCTCCTTGACGTGGGGGTCGGCATTTACGCTGATGATGCGTGGTGGCACTGCTGATGTCAAACCTGTGGCCACCATACTACGGATCGGTGCCCTAGCTGGGTCTGTGGGTGCGGTCTCCAAACTCAACACCGGGCGGCTAGGGCATGTGGATTCCCTTTCAGACACCAAGGTTTGGACAGCTTGATCCCTTTGTACCGCCGACCTTTGAGAAGCCAGCGTCCACATCATGGCCAGCTTGAATGCCATGTCCGCACTCATCCTCTCGCCAGCCTCATACTCTTCAACCATCTCAGTGCCAGAGTGCCACATATGACAGACATCTGCACATGTCTGCACCCTCAGGCCTTCCAACCATAGGCTCACATCTCGAGGGCAATCCTCCAGCAAGTCCAAAAGGGCAGGCTCCATAGGTCGCCGCGGCGTGGTGTCGACACGAGCACCAGAGGCCACACTCTGCACATCAGGGGTCCCTGATCCTCGCCCTGATTTCGGCCTTGAGCTGCTCGACGGATCTGCCTGTGCTGGCGCTGAGTTCCTGGAAGGAGATGCGTGTCGTCGTGCACGCCTCCCCATCGACCGCTGTGATCTCGAACGTCTCCTTGTCTTCCCCATGGTGGGTGTCCAAAAAGACTTGGTGTCCGGCTGCCCAAGACACTCCACCTTCTTTGCACAGGTCACAGACCTGGTGCAAAGAATCACAGCTTTGGCAAATGATGCCAGAAGCTTCTGTTTCGGGGATACGGCCGTAGCAGGCCTCACACCAGCTGTAGCTGGCCTTACCACAGATGCCACAAGGGCCGCACTCAGGCGAGTCCTTAGGTAGCGACCGTCTGGATGCCCAAAAGTAGGCCGCTTTAGCGTTCTCACAGCTGCGCCGTTGAGCCTCTGTAATCTCCAACGCTTCTGCTCCTGGGTTTGCCTCTCTCCAACTCTTTGCCCGTGATGACCAAGGAACCAAGTTGGGAATTGCGAGGGGAGGCATCACGAAAAGTTAACAACCCAGATAGCAGAGCTTGAGCCAAAATGTGGCACAAGCTCTGCTATCCATGACTGACATGTTTCAAACTGCATTAAGGCCCTACCCAACCAACCTACTATAATGCAAAGTAATCACTAGCTTTCTCTTCATGGACTCTTTTTCATGGTGCTTCCTCAGTTTTGGACTCTTGAGAAACCCATCACGACATTCCAGCTGGACACCTCCTACATGAGCAGCATTGATGCATCTCACCTGTGCAAATTCCAAGATCCAAACAGTGCTTCTGCGGAATCGGAAAAAAACACGCAAAAAAGATCAACCATCTCTTGACCTTGGATTCCACTTCCTTGACACGCGCATGCGGCCGAAGCTCCTGCAACTTCGATTCACCATGACACGTTGGAAGCCACATGTCTCAGGCCAAAGTGCTCCCACTTGCCTTGTGATCATGGTCCAGGCACCACACCTGAAAGTTTTGCCATTCCTCTTGTCATCTCTTTTTGCACGGCAAAAAAGAAGTCTTTGTATGAAAAGCTGCATGGAAAGCGGAGAAAAATCCATCCCTTGTGACTCAAATCAATACCTGGAGTAAAAGTCCGACAAGATGCTATTCTTCAAAACATCCCCAGCCTGCAACGACCACCTCCCACATGCCTAGCACACAGGACAAACAACCCCCCATCATCTTCACCCACTCATCAAGTCTGACCTTTGCTAGTGACTTATCCGAGAAAATCCGTGACTAGATAAAACATTAAAACGTCATAAAATAAGGAAATCCCAAATTCATCCGAATCCTTCGTACGTTAAGCATCTGTAGGGAACACTCCTTGGAACACCTCGGAACTTGCCCCCAAGAGTTGCCAAATCTCGTGACACCTCCGGTCGTTCCGTGAGCATCGCTCCTGGCTGCTAGATGAAAATCCAACCAAATCAATTCGATTGGAATAATTCGTTGACATTTGTTTGGAAGGTTCACAAATTTCATTTTCCCGACTTGCTCAGTGGTCTTTGCCATGAACCACTTTGCTGTGAAACAACAATGCATATATGAATCGCAGTGCCGCGATGGAAGTATCCTGCTGCATGTCTGCATTTTGCAAACCCTTTCAAGCTTTGCACGCTCGGAAGCACAAGTGCCATGGACAAAACCCTTGAAGTAGCTTAAAGCAAATGCTTGGACTAAGTCACTATATACGTATTTGTACATATGGAATCGGCCAAACATGTAAGTGTTGTTGACATGTGAGGTGCGAAGATCGACTGTGAGACTGTGAAACAATGCCGACCCACTCACCCACGAAGGCCACCATGAACACTCCACTATCCTGCTTCTTCTTCAACTTCACCTAGTACCGCATCTTCTGGCACTTCTACCTCTTGCATTGGCTGTGGAAGGAAAGCTTCTTCACGATCAACAAGGCCCATGAAGGCAAGCATTGTCTGCACGTAGCATGGGATGGCTTTCTCCAAGGGAGTTTCAGTGCCAGCGCCCAGGCTTCGGCAAGATTCCATGAGCACCTCGAAGAACTCCCAAAAGAGCAGCGCACGATGCTCCATTTCTTCAGGATGATTCGCAGTAATCTTGTTGACATGAGAGTCAAGAGTTTCCAGGATCACTTCCAACTGTTGAAGGTTCAGGCGCTCGTCTCCTCCAAAAATGGCAGCCATGTCAATGGTAGCTGGCTTAGCAACCGGTTCACCCTCTGCTTCTGGAGGAGGTGGAGGAGCTTCTTCTGCTTCAGTAAGTTTTCCATGAGCATACTCCAGCACATATCTGAGAGTTGATGGCACTAGGACTCGTTCACCTTGATAATGTGGCCATGGCTGTGCCAAAAAGGCATAGATAGAGCGGATGGAGCGGCGATTTTCTTGGATGACAACCAGGTTTTCATGTTGAACCGCATCCTTTCTGATAGGGTCATCATCATAGATGTCCATGACCGGAATCAGGATGTCTGTGATGAAGCGAAACAAACCCTCATCTAAAGGCATGGGAGGCCGGCCCTTCTCCGGCATATACTGGCTTCGTGGATGCTCACACATCGTCCAGGAGGCAGTACGCATCAGCAACTCCAAGTAGTGTGCCCTGGTCAGGCGCTGTGCCAAGTATGGCCTTCCATCTCGGAGTCCGGCAGCTTCCTCAAACCATGCGCAAACTTGTTGCCAATCCAGATTCCCTTCCGCTTGTCCCTCCAAGAGTCCACAATTGATCACAAGATGCTTCCAGTCATCCATGCCAATGGTGTGCTGACTAGCTGACAGGTCCAAGCCCATGAATGCATAGGAGTCAAAGAGGTCGATGAGAATTGCATAGAACTCTGTCAGCACATCCTTGACACGGACCTTCATGAAGGACTCGACCCACTTCAAACGCAAGGCTTCCCAATCCTGCTCAAATCGTGGGTCAACCTGTGCACCATCTCTAGAAGATGCTGTGGATGGTCGGCTATCAATCTCTGGGTATGGCTCAGGAGCTATTGGCACATCCCAATGAAATTCCACATAGTGTGCTAAGCCATCAGATGTCAAGGTTTCAGGATCTGCCTTGCAAATGGACTCAAAACCATTTTCCATCACAAACTGAAATGTACAGCTGCCTGGTGGTGCTTTCCTAGAAGCAATCCAATCTGTTTGATCTGGACTGACATCAACTGGCATGACTTGGATCTCAAAGGGTCCACCATAATCCTTTTGGGGATAGACACCTTGCCATCGAGGTGCGACGATATAATCCCCACGGACATATTTTGGAATGTCTTGAGCACCACCAACTTTCCACCTGAATTTGCAGTCCATGAGATTGGCTTGTGGTCCATATGCTTCTTCGGACCACTCTGCGGCATCAACATCCTCCTCTGGAATAACTGCACCTTGTCTAAGTTCAATGATGACCTCTTCACCATCTTCTAGGGTGGCAGAAATCACTTGACGCGGCTTGAGAGTTGTGCCCTCTGAATTCAAGACTCTCTGTGGCACACGAAATGCATGAGGATACTTCTCCTTCTGGACACGGGTAGCCGCGACCAAAGCCAGCCATCTCATGTGCTGTTTTCCAGCTCCACATTGCACCTCAAATTTCAGGTTCTGGCAATTCACCAGCACCTTCATTTGCTCTATACAAACATTCCCAGCTCAATCCGTTTAGCCAAGTTTGAGCCAACTTTGCAACAAAAACGTCTTGGAACAAATGGCATTCCGAGGTCTTCCAATGCATTCGCAACTCAATTCGTCAATGGCTGATCTCCATCCTGGTGCTGTCACAATCACCGAATCCCCGACCAAGAGTCCTCGCGCATCCATCGCCTCACATGCTCTACAAATTCTAGTCTGGCTTGTGATTCATCTGATCCATCCATCCAATCCACTAGACTTGTTGCAGGTGGGTAAAAATGAGCATGCCATGACAGGAAGATCTAGGATATCATTGGAGATGGATCCGATGTGTGGCCCGTCTTGGGAACCCAGCTTTCGGACTAGGGCTAGCATTCATCAGGGGGCTCTTGCTACCTGTGCCCAGCATTGGAAGGCAAATCTGAAGCAGTTGGAACTGAAACGGTTTGATGAGGCTATGGGTGCAACAATGTTGGTATCAGAAAGGCTACCCCTACTAGAAGCTATCGGGAAGTCACTAACTTCTCAAAAATTAAGAAGTCAATGACAAATTCAAATTAATTCAAATTTAGATAAATGGGCGCATGCATTAAATGAAGGAGCCTTTCCACGAATGTTTAGTCAGTTGATCCCTTCAGAGATAAACAGACTGACACAAGCAAGCTGGTAGGATACTGTTTCCCGGGCTGGCTGTATTTGTGTCGACTTCTGCTATGAGTTTCAGGGCCTCCAGGGATGACATCTGCAAGCCAACCTTCCGAACCCGGCCACTTCCATCTTGCGCTGCTAAAGGTTGGGACAGAATCTTCGCATCCAAATTGATTTGGATCGAAGTAACTGTTCCTCCTTTAACGACAACATCTTTCAGGACTTCTTCGCATTCCTGTCGCACTACTTCAACTCGGCGCCCAACTCCAATCTCGAGGATCACCAAATGACCCCCTGAAGCCTCCACTTCATTTTCCATCTGGTCTTCCCATGCCTGATATTTGGCCCATGCTTCTCTTAGTGTACTGAGAAGGACCTCATCTTCATCACCAAACATCAAAACACAAGGTCTTAGCGGAAGACCACAGCTGCACTTTAATATGTCCAAAGTAGGATCGGTAGGCAGTTTGAATGCCTTCGGACCTGCACAAACCGCGCGTCCGTCACGTCCGTCCAAAATTTCACGCTGTGCTTTACAAACGGATTCCCAGCGAGGAGCGAGGCCTTCAGATTGTTGCGGTGCCAAATGTGAAGAACACATCCAATCTTCGCAGCTTCCATGAATTTCACACAAAGGAAAGCCTTCCAGTTTTCCTGGGCCCACATTGGCTTGACAGATTTTCCATATACAACAATCGTAGACGGTATACTCTGATATGATGCAAATATACTGTATGTATACTAAATTTAAACTGCCAGCACATGCCTCGCTTGAGGAATACACTGCATTAAAGGGATAAAAAAATGTCATTGCAAAATACTACAACACCACAAGACTTCTAGACCCAGAGTCTAAGATGCCCGTCCACATTGCTGGTGTACATATAGACTCGTCCCTTGTCCGCGCGTTCTCGTAACAAGGCTTCTAAGATTCGGAAACCTTCATGGGGTTCTGTAGCACGATACTTCAAGAGGCTGCTCAGCCAAAAGCGATGAAACAAAGCTGGGTTGTCATACAAAAACTCAGCTCTGCAAAGCGTATCATACTCAATACCTTGATCACGAAGACCTTCATAGGTATCTAAGCCAGAATCCGCGCTGAAGCCAGCGCCACTCGCAACAAGAACCCAGTCAGCTTCTGCCAGAGCAAGCGCAGCTTCTTTAATCAACTTCTCTGAGTTGCCAGATGTTACGGCATCCATTCAAAGCGCGTTGAGATATCGCATGGGCAATGTCAAATCATTGATGCATGTGCATAACAAACACTTGGAATCAAATTCGTTGTATCTGTATAAATACATGGTGAACTACATGGTCCTTGAAAATGACAGAGTGATGTCTGCTGCAAAGCGCGCGCCGGCTGAATAATGGTGCCAGCACATAAAATGTGCGCCAGCTCAAAGGAAAAGAACGAACAATTGCAGTAACTGGTTCGTTCCGCCTGTTGGGCTTGCCGGCAGGCTCCGAACCTGGAGTCAAGTTTGCTCAAAGCAAAGCCAAATGAAACAAACCAATGCCTCTCTATTCTGATGTAAGGCCGATTTCCAGTGCTGTAACTTGTCACCGTTGCAAAAGTGTTGGTCATGTTTGAGTATTCACCATCCTTCAGACACTGCTTTTGCACGACTTTGAGATCCGCACCAAAAGCAGAACCTGCAATGCAAGAGTGAAAATCTCCCCCCTCAACACGGAATATACAAGAATACAGCGAGGCTTCATTTTCCTTGTAGCTTGCCAAATATCCATGTTTTTCGATTCCTTTGGAGTGTCATAAAAGTTGCCTTTGAAGCAAGATGAAGCAGGATCCCTGCAATGCGAATGAGTGCACGATGGGGCCTGATTCTCAGGCAATGGCCAAGTTGACTCTACAGACAAAGAGGAAGCCTCTCACTGTGGCAGCTCTCGGTGATTATGACAGCACCCCGAGAGGCTGAGATTCAACCATTCATTAGATTAGGGAATGCACAGAAGTTAGTTTGATCTTCGAGTCACTGGTCATATGTGGCAACTATGTAGTGTCTCCAGGAAAGCATATATAAGTACACAACTGATCTCCAATGTCCTCGGTCTAAACGAAGCATAAAGTTATTCATTCCAACTGGGATTTGAAGTGGAAGAGTCAAGGAGCCCAAATCCAAAAGGTGCAAGACTGTCCAACCCTTTGCAGCCTCTCCAAATGCTAGCTGCTCCTTTCAATGCCCGGCATCACTATTTTTTGAATCCCAAGCACATATCGGACGCGAAAAAGGATGAGAACGGCTCAACAGCCCTTTGTTTCATCTGACTTCGGACTAAGCTTGGACAACAAAACAGCTACATCCTACACAAACCTATGGTCTATCTTCCATGCCATGAGTGGGAAGTCAGAAACAAGCAACAGACGGGATTTAGTGGGCTCTTCTCAGCAATAACGTTTGCTGCACTGCAAGTCGCTCCTGTCGTAGCGAAGTCCGGGCCTCACAAGTCAAGAGTGCTCCTGCTATCTGTAAAAGATCTTGAAGCCTGGGCTATATAATATTAACAATAGAAAATATGGTAAAATGATGGAAAAACGTGTCAGGATATTGTGCATCACAAGCAAGCAGGCAGGCACAAACAATTCGCTTGAGAGCACGTCACCATGGCACGTGTTTTTTCCACAACCTGAGGCAATAGCGGTAACTGGCGCTTCAGCGTGTGCACCTTACCATTGTGGCAGTGGAAAGCATACGTGTTTACGTGTCCGCTTTGAAGGTTTATGCTTCAAAATGATTCAAAATGTACTCATTGATTCACCCTCATCCTCTTTCACATTCTTGTTGGACTTATATAAGTGATTATTCTGCAGCTGTATCATTCATTGTATATTGTATGTATGTAATCAAGAAGGCGATGATCCGGGTCTTTTCGATTGACCTGAATCTTCTACACTTTCAGCTGCTCTCAAATCGCTGGTGGCTGAGACAAACCAAAGCCCTGGTGTGGGAAAGGCCAGGGTCCAAGCCACCAAAATGTGGAAGCTCCTGTGGTTCTCCCACGTTCGATGTGTCAGGTGTGAACTTTTCAGCACAGCAACATCTGTACGTCACAAAGCTGCGAGATGAAATCCGGAAATCGATGAAATTGCAGCGTTTTCCATAACAATGATGTACTGCAGGGAAGCAATGAACCTGCTTGAGTTTATGGATTCCATCTCGCTACAACTAGATGATCCGATGAAATTCAGCAGTTCGATTCATCAAGCACACTAAACTGTCCAGCCATTGAAGCACCGTGCCACATTGCGAAGGCGGACCTGCGCACTGCAAGTGAGTTTAATCAATACTATCACAACGTACTGCTTCTCATTTTGTACTACTTGAGCAATGTAAAACTCCAGAAGTAACAATGTCCTCATTTTGCCAGTGGTGGTTGCTCACACATTCATTTCAAACGGAAACGCCAAATCCCGGAAATGTTCATTTCCCGGCCTTTGAGCGGTTTTGCAGCCACCATACCTGCGAAGGTCTATGTTAGCGTCTATTTATTTGATTCTAAAAGAAACGAAACAATTCTTGCAAAGCCTGCAGTTCGTTATTTATACCACAAAAAATGAATGACAGAAACGTCAAAATCCTTTGAACCATGTCGTCTGTATTGCCACAAGCCCATCCTTCACAACTGTTCCTAGGCATCATTCACTCACCTCCAGCAGCACAGCAATGCGGGACCTCATCCAAAGGCCACCTTGGGAAACGACAAGCAGTTTTTGATGACTCAAAACGACTCTAAAAATGATCTAAATTGCAAAACTGCACATGTTCTTTGAAGCTGAAAAGTTTCTCCTACCAATTTGTTTTCAGAAAAGCTATTTGCTGACAATCACTTCTCATAGTCATGCAACGTTGCCAGTTCCATCTCTCTAGGGAGCAATTCAATGGCCGCAGCAACACAACAGCTTTCATCTTGTCATTATCTTCACATTGGTATCGACAGAAACCAGGACCTTGGCATTAATGCCGCATCTGCACCACTGCACCCCTTCACTCTACCCTCTAACGTTGCAGCAAAGCCACGAAGTTGTGACCTCTGTTGGGTGCACTCTCAAAGAAGACAGCAAGAGCCTCCAGGTGAGAAAACTTCAGAAAGATCTGAGGAATCCTTTGCAACCTGTGGATGAATTGTTCGGAGCTTTGTCTTGTTGATTTCATCGGACAAGCGAAGAGTCTGTTGACTTGAAACTTTCCACGCCTCTTGGAGCCATACCGATCTATCTCAACCTCCGGCGTTGGCGGACGGTTAAGGATCTTTTCCAAATCCTATACTGTTCCATGCCAAACCAGGCACAAGTCATCAAAACACTCTTCACGCTCATCACATGACTTGAAGAGTGTGAGACTTGAAGAGTGGGCAAATGCTTTGCTGCGTGTGAGTGTTTTTGGGAGTCCCTGTCAGTCTCTGAGGATTTCAGACGAATGATCCATGGCTGATGAGGACTCCAGTATTTCTTTGATTAAATTCTGCCTCTGACAACCATTCACCAAGCTTTGCCCTTCACTCCCAGCCTGCTCCCGCTGCAGTCGTTCGACGTCAAGGATGTGACAAGTCTGATGGTCGCACACCAAAAGCCTGTGCAGAAGAAGATTGGAAGATTTCTCACTTCTCCACTCAGGTGATTGGCATCAATGATCAGCAGCCCGTCTGAGCATCAGAATCATTAAAATACGTCATTCATCATCCAATGGCCATTTGGCCATTTGGCTAAAATTCAGGATTGGTGGTTCAGTGCTTCAGTATTTTAGGTAGATCCTCAATAATCCATTTATCAATATGGGGAAATCCTTAGGGCAGCAAACCAACCTGAACCAACCTGAACCAACCTTACCACCAAAAGAAAATCAGTTCCCACCTGCCACTTTCAGAGCTAGAAGAGGGCAAGAAGGGGCCCAGCCTCAGATCTAAACAACTTGTGAGACTTTGTGAGTTCCCCCAATGTTTGTTGGCAACATCAATTTACCCAAAATGTTTCGTCATGCTACACTTCCATTTGGACCCGGGACCATGCACCTAGGTCTCCAGACGTCGTCTTTGGGCCTCCGAGCTCCGTTACCTGCGTCAGTGACCATTTCCAGGTTGCATCGGGTTGCATTGGCTCACATTGGTCACATCTTATCACCGCTTTTGCCTTGCAAATATTGGGGAAGCACATGTCAAGATTCAGAAATTGCCATCAACCTTTGTGCAAAATGCCTAAGCAAAACCAAGAAAGTCTAGGTCGTTGACCGGAGGCACCACCACAGCCACCTGCGTCGCGCCGCGACCTTAGTCGATCATGAAGGTCAAAGCCGGTGAGTCAGTGAGTCGCTGTTCAGAGATCACATCTTTTCATTTTGATTCATCTCACTCATTTTGATGTTCATTCCCTTCATTCTGCTTTCCACCCTTTTGACAAGGCTAGCTGGCTGAGATAGGAAAGATATGATCACGGCTTTTCCAATGTCATTCATGGCAAGGTGTCCCGAACGCAACAGCTGCACAAAGCGCTGCCGTCGTGTCCAGGTTGCCATTCGAAAGACTGGATCGCCTGAATGCAAACCCCTCAGCGCATGGCAACTTCGCAGGCTTCAACTGGTTTCAATTGATTTTTTCCTTAGCTTTACCGCTATGTTTGAAAAACTCTTCAATGTGGCTTAACACCCATATAATTTGGGATTTGTTGCGCTGTTTTTTAAGGTTTTTCTCGCAATTTGTTGCACTTTCATCTTTTTGGACGGATTTTGCTTCAACGCATTTTGCCTCAGATTCCTGCGGGAGGTTTTCCATTTTGCTACAAATGTCTTGTTTCTTATGCAATTTCTGTGCTTTTCTTGCATGTTTTTCTCTGATCCCTAGCGTCGATTGTTGCAGGCTTTGTTGTTTTGCGGATATCCTTGCCTTTTCTTCTGCTTCGATCGAGTTTTAATCCGTTTCTTTCATTGATAAATGGCGTATGATTTTAATCCTTCCATTTCTTCATTTCATTTTTTGCCACTTCTTTTCATTCCTCAATGGCTCACTTGATTTTCCAGTATTCTATTCAATGTCTTTATCATTTTTGTAGAGTTGCTTCGTAAGGAATGCGCTTTTATCATCTAAAGCTTGAGAGGGTTGGTGGGGAGGGCGCGACACCGCCTCCTCCTTCTTGTCTTGTTGTTATTGTTCTTCTTATTGTCATTTTGCACCCTCCGTTTCAAAGTCCAATGATCTTCACAAAATTTCTGTGAGATATTGATAGCACCGGGGTTTTGTTCGCTATTTCGTTCCCGGCCGGCCGGCCGGCAGTCTCGCGGCCGTCCGGCCGGCCGCTTCCATGCGTCGAGATATTGCAGAATTCAGAGTTGACCGTAGAATGTCCAGAAGCTGCCATGGCCTGCAAAAGGCATGCTTTTCGCTGCGCCTGAAAAGCTGGACACATCGTGACCGCATTTGTTTGCAGTCCTTCCACCGCTCACGATGAATTCCAAGCATCGTGAGAGATTCATCTTGCTGTCAACGCGTTCAGCCAAACCTTACAGCTAGCCTTCTCAAACCCTCGAAGCTTCCACAGGTCTGGCCTCCAGCACGATCACCTCATAAGTTGAGCACACTTGGCAGACATGTCTCGTTTCAGACAAGACTCCATAACTTACATGAGATAAGACAAAAGACTCCTCGGGTGCAACAGTTAAAAGGCCGGTAGTATGTCTCTTGCACGAGATGAAGAATCATGAGATGTGATTTCAATCCTCTTTCAAATTCGCAACAGCGGAACAACTTGCCTAGGCATTGCCAGAGCTTCTCCTAGCAAAGCTGTCAAGCGAGTATCGGCATGTAGGTGTACCGAGATTCTTTCCAGTTCTGTTTGCAAGACTTCTCGTCAAGTTTGGATGGTATGCAACAATGAAAGAAATTGAAACACAGTAGCTTGGACCATCTTAGCGTTTCCAGGCTTTTCCTTAGGAAGTCGAGAAGGCAGCTGTTCCCCACTCCAAGCCTCGCAGCCTCTGCCAAGCAAAGCGCTTGCGAAACCAAAGGATGTCATGGCCAGATTGATCACCTCGGTGACCTGGCGGGCTAATGGAAAAAGCTAGTTCTTGGCAACTTAAATGTAATCACATATAATGACGGTTTACATCAATCAAGCACTGACATTATGTTGATTTCAAGTGTATTTTCAGTATCTTCATGGGTAAAAAAACTATTGAAAAACTCACAGAGCGCCTTGACAAGACATGAGTGGCACAGTGTCGCCGCACAAGCGCCGATTGGGGGATTTGGGGGACCAGCATATATATATATATATATATATATAAACAATTCTTTCCATGCAACCCACCGCAATCCATGCAAGGCATCCTCAACGTGGTTGCACCTCTACACAGCTCAGCATTGGAAATAGACTCAGCCCAGGCGAGTTCCCAGATGGCAACCTTGGCATCAGACCATGCACTTGCCATGACCAACTTATCAACCAAGACAAGCCCTAAACAAACCGATTCACTGAAAAATGCATTAAGGCAACAACAAATTGAAGAGTTGCACATTTCAGCATTGAAGTGTTTGCTGTGTCCAAAAAAAAAGGCCAAAAAGGCTGCAAAAAAGAAAGGCCCAAAGTCGCAGGTACACAATCCTGGCTTCACCGGAATAGACCCAAGTTCTTAGCGATCCGACACTGCAGCTGCAAAGAAATTGGACTTCCGGTGCTTCTCAGCAGCCAACCACACCTGTTGGCTTCAGCATATGCCTTTGAAAATGTCTCAGGAGAAGTTCAGTGCTGTTATCCTTACTTGATGTTTTTCAACTCCTCAACTCCAAAAATCTGCAAAGTGTCAATTCACGCACGTCTTTCTGCAATGAGTACCACCATTCCTCAGCCAAGATGAAACCGCAATCAACTTGCTGGCCGATCCTCTTGCGGGATGTCAATCTTCTTCTTGGCCTCGTCGAGACCAGAGAATATATGTAATCGAAGTCATCAATCATGCAGTCAAGTTGCCTGGATTTTCAACTTTTCTATCCTACCAATGACAACAGTATTACTAGTATCTGTTAGTAAGGTTCATTCAACACCAATAAACGAACGAGTCGACGCATAGCCATACTTCCCTATATCATCCACATAACCACGGTTTTGGTCACTGCTGAGGTGAGAATCACTTTGCTCATTGCTCCATCTTTCCCAGCTCAACTGGACCTAGAGCTGCTATTGAGCCATGTGTTGCCGGTGATTTAATCACCGCCTGTAGCCAATCAGGTGAGACAAATCAAGGTGAAAAGATGTGAAAAGTCTGTGCCCTTTGAGGCTCTGCCACCAGGCAAGCTGATCACTCTTTGTCCATAGGTCCAGGTCGTCGGCAAAGATCACGAATCCACACACGAATCCACGCACAAAGATCACGAATCCAGGCACAAAGATCACGAATCCACGCACATAGATCAGGAATCGACGCAATGCCCCAAATTATCCCTGCGTTGAAGAAGGGCAGAACGATGAGCCCGGCCCCAAAGCCCGACCAAAATAGGACCAAGCGCAAAATAAATGTAGCCTGATTCACCTTGAAGTGGACAAAGTCAACGCAATAGAAGAAGTACTGCACATATGCTCCATAGACGGTGAAAATAGGGCAGGTACCTGAATAAAGGGCTGTTTCAAACCATGGCATGCTAGCCACCTTGGTCATTGACGATCTTCGACTGCTGCGGTCCTTCGTCTCATCGGTTTGCAACTGTGAGCTACAGCGACAGCACTTGCAGCACCATTGGGACCATTTCCCCAAAACGTCTTTCAAAGTATCTGCTTCAAAGGCAGGGTACTCTGCAAACAAACGCTGCAAAGCGCTTGAGTTTACTATCTTGAAGCAAACTTCATCGACCTCGCAAATGAATAGCGTTGCAGTGCAATTCAGGAGGATCTCTGTTGATTCTTCAGTGTACATTATGAAGTCGTAGGATGTCCCTTGCAACAACAAGGTGATCAAAGTCTTGAGTATGAGCAGTGAGTAGATAAAGAGGGTGTGGAACCAGGTAATTCCTGTTTCTGGCTTGCCAATCTTTTCCTCATTGTCACCTTTGGCAACCAAGGTGACCACCAGCGCAGCTTTTGAATCGTCTTTCGTGTACTTGTCTCTATGTTCGCCCTCATTCCAGAGGGGTATTTTATTGATAAATTGCAACATGCCCACAGTCTCTCTGATGTCAATGCTGAGGACAATTGCATTGAGCACCAGAGTGCAAGCAAATATCGCGCGCTCATCGGACTGATTGCATTTTCCGAAGTAATTGTCGTTGTCATCTTTGCCCACTGGAAAATGGCGCGCCTCAGCCAGCTGTCCCAAGAATTGGATCAACACCCATTGGATAGCTATACTGCTGCAAAGGCCAAAAAATTGCAAGCCGCAAACAATTATGCACTCCCCATCTAAGTGCCATTCACCAGAAATCCATGACCTGTACATCAGTGTCGATAGAATTGTTGACCCCCACATGTTCAAGGGCATTTTTTCGCAAGTGCTCTTGCTATAATCCTTGATATACCTGTCATTACGCTCGATTCGAGGCTCCATTTGGTAGGACACACAGAGGAATGGGACCTGTGCGTTCTCACCGCCTGTGATATCACTGATTGATGTGTCCTTTGGTATCTCTTTTTTTTGCCCGCTTCTTCGTCCAGCTTCAGGTGGAAAAAGCTTGAGTTCGCCCATGCTGACTTTATCCAAACGTGGCGATACCTCAGCTTTCACCGCCTTCAGCAACCCGTAAACATCTTCTGACTCCAGGTTAGGCAAGCTCACTTTGATGACGTCAAGGCCGTCCACAGTCACCCACCAAACCTTTCTAGATACGCTCCGAACATGACCAACATCCATGGCGTATCAAGACGAGCTTACTGCTGCTGAATTTGCGAACGTTGTTTGATTTATCGTTAAAGCTTCATTTTCAATGTCTTTTGGCAAACCGCTCGACCGGTGTCTTTTTCACATGAAAAAAATGGTTCGCAGAATGTGGTTGTGTCGAAAACGTTACTTTTGCCAGACGAACGAATGTTTCCAGGTGTCCATGCCTGGCCATGGGGCTGCTTTGATCTTTGATGATTGAACCAACTCCTTGAGCAGCCATGATCCGGATGCCAAAACCTTTATCCTATGAAGAGATTTGTTTGAAAAAAGAGGGTCTGAACAGCGCGAAGCCCAGCAATGTGCTGGTGGATGATATGTCACAACATATCCAACAAACCCAAGCCCGAGCCCTTCAGCCAGCCACTCCCCTAATACAATGAATGGGTGGGTGTGGGTGGGTGTGGGTGGGCGTGGGTCAAGTTACATCGTATTTTACGTGAGAAAACACAAGGAGTCCGGTGGGGGATGATGTGAGGCCATGGAGGGGTGTATATTAATAAGGAACAAGAGATGGGTTTGGGCAGGTGTGGGCAGGTGTGGGGGAGTGTGGGCGGGTGTGCTGGGATGAGGGTGGGACCTTAGGGGCAACCTGGAAGAGTGGAACAAAAAGTGAAGGTAGAATGGAGGTGGAATGCAGGTGAGATGAATGTGAGCAAGCAAGCAAGCCCCGTTGGCCTGGAAGGGTGGCGAACGTGGTGCCGAGCCAGGGGAGCTTTGAAAATGAGTCGACACTGAAGACCTCCAGAGCTTCAGGGAACTTGGAATTCTGTAGCTCTGGGGTTGGAAGATCCAACCTTGCTTCATGATCCAACTCTCGAGTAACCCTTGACCATGAATTCAGCTATTTCAATCCCATGCCATGCAGCCATGGGACAGGAAGTTCAATGATCTTAGAAATCGATTGATGGAGTCTAAAAACTTTTGCTAGCAACAACTTTCAATGTGTCTCGTGCCTTGTGCTCAATGGTGGGGACCTCCTTGGCAAGAAGAGGGTACGAAAGTACACTACCGTCATTGTTTAGTGGATTCAATGTGGATTCAGACTATCTGGGTAGATTGACAGCGAGATCAGGTGGATTCCACTGAGGAAAGGACCGATTTTTATGGAGTTTGCCCAGGGAAGCGAGGGAAGCTTCCAACTCTTGGTACTCCTGAACTCCGACAACATGAACAGCTGAAACCGACGTCCAGACATGCAGCAGTATGCGACCGGTTCATTGGAGACGAAACCTTATTTGGTTGCAGATATCCTATTAATATCCTGATGAACTCTTGGAAAATTCGAGTTTTCTTTTATCTGTTTGAGAGCGGCTTAGCAGCAAGACGAAGCCATCAATGATCGGGTTTAACCATTCCACTTGTGTTTCTTTTTCTAGCTCAACTCAAAAAGCTTGATATCTTGCTTAGCTTTGGTAAAGAGATAACTCCCAAAGTCCCAACCCAATAGGCAAGTAGAAAGGTCTGGGTGCTCAGTGGCAGAGCTACAAGTGGCTGAAAATGCCTGCTCATTGCTTACCTGCTGTCATGATTTCAATTGTCTTCTGAAAACTGCGTAAATGTCGTTTCTGCCACCACCTTTTGGTCCCATGTTTTAGGCAGCCTCCATTGGTGGCGGCAGAAATGCTGTCTCTTCCCCTGGCAGATCTTGCTGGAAGATTGATTCTGTGTTTTTTTTTGCTCTGAGTCATCTGTGATACTTCAAGAGCAAAGTTGAGGCGATGCGGAAATGTGCATCTTTGGCGCTACTTATGAACTTCCAAACAAGAAATGGTGCATTCAAATGAGTGGTCTGAAACAGTTCAGATCAGATCTTATATAACATTATATAATATAATGTGTATATCTACATATATTTTGTACATATGATATATGGGTTCAACCTCCAATTTCCTGGTTCTACACACAACTAGTATCCGTATCGGTGGGAGAAATGGCACGATAGAATGCTGTCCCATACGGTCCAGAAGTGCCGAGTTGTCGTCTCGTGCCAATGCCCTTCAAACCTCCATTTTGCAGATCACAACGTCCAACCATTAGCTCCTGCGAGTCAATGAAAAGGAAGCTGGCAGTTCCACACAAATAGAGTTTGGTAGCAACCTGGTTCGAGCATGCCTACTAACGGTGTTGAAGTCTCAAGATATTCCATGGACAATATGCTGCGATACCACAGATCAAGCTAGATCAACTTGGTTAAATGAAGGGGCAACGAGTCAATGGTGTGAAAATCTAGGACTGTGGGCAAGTTGCCCAGCTGATGGCATAAATCCCAGTCCAGCTGCCGATCCTGCCACCCAAATCCAGTTGAGTTGACTCCTCAGAAGGCAGTGCACCTGCGCATCACAGGAAATGAATTCCATCCCAATCCATCTTAATCAACGTCATGTCGGCAAGGCATGTGCGAGCAGCCGGTTGCACCCTTTTCCCCTTGCTGCAAGCTCGTGGTATTCTGGTCAACGACCCTTCCACCGAAGCTTTGGAAAGTGATACGTCGAGGAGAGTTGAAGATTTAACTCTTACGATTGGCTGCGCTCTGGGATGTTCCTTCATGTCACGGTTGCTTCATCTCTACTTCCATCTGTCACCGAGCCACTCTCATCCCAACTTCCCAATTTGTGCCTAAGTGAACCAGCAGCGACCACATTCACAGCAATGTTCAGCAGCTTCGTTTCATCTAATTTTGGCTATTGTTACGCACATGACCCCTCTGCAACAGAAGGATTTTAAATCTTGATGTCGAACCGGGCTGTCCATGAAAGTGCTCTGACGTGATGCATTCTACCCAAAGCATCAAGCTTCCGCAAATCGGAGCATTCGGAAACATTTCTCCTCCTCTCGCCTTGAAACCGAAAAAGAGTGGGCGCGCCTTCTTGGCTAAATGTACGATGCTCTTGTGGAGAACCTTAGATATTCTCTCAAAATCTTTCAGAATTTGTCGCAATTCGGAAACATCAAGGCACTCCACTCCATGTCGAGGTGCAGAATCCACAAGGCCAGCAACGGTAAAGATGCCACCCACCACAGCACAGATCTGGGAGCGGCATCAAGATGGTCATGTCGGGCATTCAGGAAGCACTACGTTACAAAAACGGCAGATTCTGCAAAAAATATGTACTGTGTATATGTATATATATATATAAATATAAAATACATTATATGTATAATCCTTTATGTATCTATATCTAAATAAAAAGATATACAAAGTATCCGAATCAAGTCCAAAGTCCATAAGCCCATTCTCCACTTGGCCTGGACCAGAAAGTGCGAGAAGCTCTCCTGGCCAGGAGGGAAGCTCTGTGTATAAATTGTACAGACAAAAAAAGCGACTGGCCATCATGCTGATTTTATCTAATTTAGGTAGAGAAAAGGATCACCTGTTTGATGGCTTTGGCAGGGTCATAAGAATGATTCATCCAAAATGACCAGGGGGGTCTTAAACGAGTGGCTACTAGACTAAACTGTATAAACCCCAGTATTCAATCTACAGATCTAGTATTAAACAGCATATTGAACAAAATGGTTTTGGCTAGCATTTCATAGCCAAGAGGAAATGCATAACCACATGTGAGCCAGCGGTTCAATGGCTCCGGAACATGCTTGAGGCGTTCCTTCTAAGTCAAAATCCGCCGACCCGGTTCGGCGTGCACAGTCTTCTTTTCTTATGTAGCATCCAAGATTTGTCACAAAATCCAAAATCCAAAATCCAAAATCCCC
>DF239097.1:79753-332292 GCA_000507305.1 Breviolum minutum Mf 1.05b.01 | reverse complement strand
CCGGTCGGATTTATGTGAGCTGTCGTTGCTCTATGTCCGGATTCCTGCAGAGCATTTTCAATGAGGTAGCGTTCTGCTGTTGCTGATTTTTGCTTCGCATGGAGAGCAGTGTCAACATGTGTGCCACTTTTAATTCTTGCCACGTATCACAGGAGACGGCAGCAAGAAATATCGACTCTGCTTGGAATGTTGTCGAGGAGAGAAATTCGTGTGAAGATGAAAGTGTGAGAATTTCAACTTCCACGTTTCTGAAAGTCTGCAGGAGATGCAGCGCGAAGGTGTTCAGCCAGATGCCTATACTGCCTCTATTCTGGGTGCAGGTACCTTGACATTCTGATGGGTTTCGGTTTCGCCATTTTGAAGGAACTGCCGTAAGAATTGCACCTTGAGGCCTTCGAAGGCAGCCCAGCAAAGCAGGCTTGGAGAGAGTTTTGTTACTCACCAGTCCCTCGGCGAAGAAAGGCTGGCCAGCTTCTGTGACATGGAAATAGGGTGATAGTTTATATATGTTTATATACTATGGTGATGGTAGGTAACGGAATCAACTTGCACGTTGTAAGGTCAGCTGCAGCCAGATGAAGTCTTGGTGAATTGCCTGCTGGACATTTGCATTCGACTGAAGGCCCAAGTGGCCGTGAAATAAGAAGCCAATGTTGATTCGAATCTCTTCCTGGATTTACCCTTGTTGATAGGATCCGTCACGATTACGTCAAGTCTTGCGATGGCGTGCAGATCTTCCAGCACCATCGGCCCATGCACCTCAGCACAGGAACATATCCTGGAGAGCCGTGCTGTTCTGATGGAATTGCCTATGCTAGAATACATAAAAACGATATGAGATGATTGACATTTTCTTCGCCGGAATGTGTTGTTGCGGTGAGTGACATCAACTTGAATCAACTTCGATCTTGATGGGAGTGTTTTTCAAGACAGGCATGCGTTATGCTGATTCGAGCTCATGGTCATGCTCAACAAATGGATGTTTCTCAGTTGCATTCGTGGGCCAGGGCACATCCATGTCCTATGCAGACTTTTTTTTTAGCATGTGATGATTCCTTGCGCCGTGGTAGGAAGCTTGGCAAATTTGGCGGCAGTTGCTGTGCGACGAGAAAAGTCTCACGGAGGAGCCTACTGGCGTTTGCCGTAAATGCCGTGTATCCAAACCGAGCAGCCTTGAATGTGCAGGACATCTTTATGAGCATGGTGGATGCTTGCTTGGCTGCTGGTGACATGAAGTCCCTTGTGGAAGTCTTTCAGGAGCTTGTTTGACACTTGCAACATTCACGTGGACCCGGCATTGTACACTCTTTATTCCTTTTTGCCCTGGTTGAAGGGTTGAAGCAACCCATGCAAGCTGGAAATAGATTTTTCAAATGAAAGCTTCATGATTTTTAGGCAGCTTGCAGGCCTGCAATGACACAAGAGATTTGATAGGAGGTGAAGTGCTGGCTACCGGGCTTCCCCAGAGCAACAGTTGGCTTCTCCTTGGCAGTGAAAATGGCAATGCAGATGCAAAAAGTGGACTTGGCGTTGAAGCTGCTTGGAATTCAAATCAGCAATGGGAAAGGCAGTCTTTAGAGGCATCCTGTTGGTTTCCTCTCAGGCTTTATGATGACACGAAAGAGGCCATCAAACTGAGCCTGGTGACGTACAATACATTGATTGATGTGCCTTTGCTGCCTTTGCAGTCAAGATTCTTCAAGTGCTTTTTTCGCGATTGGGAAAAACCATTGGAAGCGAAGCTGTTAGGCTCATCGGCTCACCGATGGTCCGATGGTCCGATGGAAAAAAAACACCAAGGCGTTGGTGCAAAGTGGTTCCTTGAATCGAGCTATGGAGCTCTTTCATGACATGGCACGAGACGTGGGACTGGTGGGACTGGTGGGACGGTGTTTCCCATGTTGGACATGTGGGACTGTGCTGGATTAAATGATTAGACTATGAAACACAGCCATTTAAGTGCCTGCTGCAAATGGGCCTCTCCTTGCAGGACCCGATTTGATCACATTCTCAATCCTTGTGAAAGGCAGAGCTGAAAGCTGCTTTGGGGTGTTGTCAATCAATGTTGTCAATCAATGGTACCATCTCTTTTTGATATGACCGTGGCACCAGGATTTGCAAGCGCCGGAGATCTTGAGACTGCTATCATACTTCTCAGTCAGATGCGGCGTCTCAACATTCAGCCAGACTCCATTCTTTTCAACACAATCCTGTACCTTTCCTGCATAGTTTGCCACCTTTGCCACCTTTTCCTACTGTGATTTTGCAGTGGAAGGAATTCTTGACTCCTTCAGCCATTTCTGTTCCATCTGAGGAATGGATGTGCCAAGCGGCAGATGAGGGCTCTGACTGAGCAGGCTCAGTGCTTTTGTAGGTCAAACACTCAAACACAAGAATGCACACTCCTGAAAGCTTTGCAGGTTCTGGTTGAAATGGAGACACTTGTCTTGGAGATTGAAGTGTTTAACACTCTTGTCGTTTTGTGGTGTTTCTTTTGGAAACGTTTCCTTGTATCTCTTGGTAAGTTTTTTTTCTCTGAGGAAAGCTGGCGTTGCACCTTCCAATTTTACTCTGTCAATTCTGATCAAGCTTTATGGCCGATGTGGTGATTTGAGAGCGGCATTTCGGGTTGTCGAAGAGTATCCGAAACGTTTTGACTTTCGCTTGAATGCACAAGTTTATACCTGCCTGATGTCTACATGTATATGGAGTGGTGACCTCCCAATGGCTTTCGAAGTGTACAAGACCATGCTACAAGATGGCTGCTTAGCAGATGGCAAGACCCTTGAAACACTCCTAAAAGGCTGCTTGAAGCATCAAGATGCGCAAAAGGCAGTTGAGGTGATGACCGAAGCGTCGGAACTTGGAATTTTCATCACTCGGGAGACGCTTGAGATGGCTGTGCTGATGGTCGACCGTGCTTTCCCACACACTGAGATGCGGAGGAAAATGGCAAATTTGGGGTCATCCAGGGAGGGCCAAAGTTGCCGACCACGTGGATCAAAGAAGTGACTTGGCCAAGTTTTAAGTTGCAGATAGAGCAGCAAATCGACGCAATTGCTTCAACAATTCAATTTAGGTGTTGCGAGTATATACATATATGCACATGTATGGAGATTTGTGAGCAGAACCCGAGGAGAGGAAGCAACTATGGTGCTTGACTGATCTTAGCGTTAAAAGCGCTGGTTGGCCAAAAAAGCTGCAAGTTCTCAAATGTTGCGCGACCATCACTTCAGGCGCTAGCATTGCCTTGAGAAGCTTATAGAGCTTCTGAATGTCAGAATTGTCGCAGTGCTAAATCAGCCAGTCGTGATCATAGTCCTTGTTCATCCTTGTTCTATTTATTTTCATGGTCCTGGTCGTCCTTGTCCTCAGCGAGAGTAGCTGTAAAAAGTGAGCAAGTGTATCTGTACAGTAGGGAGGTTGTCTTGTTGGAGAAGGTGTTACATACATGGAATGCCCTCTGCATTGTCAAAGCTATTGGCTTATTCACTTTCTCCGATTTGGTACTAGAACAGAACAGGCGGGGACGAACGGGCTGGTATTCAATTGATGTCATGTTGTGAGGACTTCCAAAGACAGAGGGCCAGCTGAGTTACTTGAAGTTTCACGTCGATCCTTTGTAAAGTCACCAAGATCTTGCAGCATCCAAGTCAAATACTTGGTGGTTTTATTATCATTCATATCCTTTACAAAACTTTTCAATTTCTCGCATCCCCGCTGAAATCAACCTTACGAAGTGTGTTGTACTTCATCCTGGACTAGTGAAGGACAAGGCATGAGACCCTATGGCCTTGGCCTCCATACATTTCTTTGGCAACTTCTTATGACACTTGGTGTTGAGTAACGCAGCATCAACGAATCAGTGAATAGTGAAGTTGTTCTGGAAGATGTGCAAGTTGAAGTTTTGAAAGTGAATTAATTGAGTGACTTGCCCACACTCCTAAGGATGGCATTGCTTTCTCCTTCCAATGCTCTGGTGAGTGTAAACCGATCTCACGTGGGCCTGCATGACAAGGCCGAGTGCTGAAAACGTATGCAAGGTTGAATCTCCTAGACCCAGAGTTCTGCAGGGTTGACCGTTTTTATGTGAGGCCCCTATGAGAGAGTTGCAAAATGCTACAGAGAAGGTGCGAGGAGCATCACATTCGCTGGTTGGAAATGATCTGCTTTACCCACGCACGAAAATCAGAGGGCAATTCTAGAATTTCTTGCTGTCATGAAAACACCTCGAGCAAAACTAGTACGACTGTTGCGGTACAAGTAGAATATATTGCAGATGTATATATTTAGATATTATATACAGCACATATAGATATTGAATGATATTGATAGATTGTGTTTTGGTGCTGCAACCATGATGTAGAGGCCTCTTGTCATCTTCAGCATGCAGGTACTTTCATTGCAAATCTCCAGCGCGCGATCAAACGCGACAGCGCTTCCAAGCGAAAGGAGTGAGGCTCCATGGCAAGCTTCATGGCAAGCTGTGATAGATGTGCGTAGAGCTTGCAAAAATTTGAGTTGGAAAATTACGAAAGCACACACGAAGATCTGGGAGTATGACATAAAGATGTACCAAATGAAATAGATTTTTCATGATTTTTCTTGGTGGAAGCAAAGTCAGTTTTGATCCTCTTGACTTTTCTGCTCGAAGGTTCCGGAGCAGAAGGATTTGACAGGCTAGGTCTCGGCGGTCCCGGGTTGGTCATGCAGACATCATGAAGCTTGCAGCACGTGCATTGCTTGAGTTTAGATCAGGTCCACCTCCGTTGTTGAAGCTGCACCAACATCTTGCAACATGGCAAATATGGAGACATAGGTCAAGAGTCAACAGCTTTTGAGGCTTGCAGATTGAGGGGTTTGACCCATTTTGATGAAAAAGTAACAGATGAACTGAGATGAACATCACTTTTTCGAGTCATTTTTGATGCTTCTCAACTCCCGGTGTGCTGAGTTTCTGATCCTGGTGTGCTGCCTGGTGATTCTTGGTGTACAGAGGTGCCGTTGTTGAAAGTTGAGACACCAAGTGATATCCGAACCAAAACAGTGGTTGTTGGATCATAAGGGATTATATATACTTCCCAGTTTTATGGTGATTATATGGGCAGCCGTTATTTTTGGATCCCTATCAACAAATCAGTATGCCGAGCTTGGATGTGGCACAGGTATCGGCTTTTGGTCCTGAACCAAATCCCACAAGATGCTGACCCTTCTGATCCCCTGGCCTATGCGTCTTGGATGAAATGTAGAATGAAGCTATCATGATACCTGATTCAAATTGTATTGGTCTTTGGTGTTTCAAACGCTTTTCATTTGCCCTAAACCTACAGTTCATAGTTGTTTTGTATATCAACTCTATAAGTCGTTGGACAGGAGATTTCAAGTATCTCAAGAATTGCTAAGGTTTTCAAGGCGCGGCAGTTGCATGAGGGCAACCGAGGTCGGCTGTGAAGGCCGAGACCAGATCCCCGCGAGTGGAGCGACGAAAATGTGGTACTTGCAGTGCTGAACTTGCAGCCGTTCAACGACAGTGGACTTGGATGATGGAAGGATCTAGTCATGAAAATCTATGGAACCATGGGCTCTGCTAAAGATTGAAGACACGAGAGCTGAGTAGAATGCTGTTGTGACCGATGCAATTCTGGACTTTTGCAGCCTTCGGCTCTCGAAGCTTTAAAAAGCATGTGAGATCTTGTAAAGGCGCATGTGAGATGTGTTGCCATGCTCAGGAAAAAGTAGCGGGTGCAAATTTTCAGGTTCTGAGTCTTGACGTTGCAATTGAAAAGTGTATCATAACTTACCACAAAATACCACAATAAAACCATCGCACGAGAGTGAGCCATGAACATGGCCTTTGCTCGGCTGAACGCAGCAGCGCGATTGCCAAGCCTGAAGGACTTGGAATTTGTCGCAGGCAGGTGTCGCTTCTTGGTCATGCAACGTCGACTGCTGCATGAACTCATATCGATTCAGAATTTGTAATGGCCGTTCTGGCTGCTTTCTCATGTCGCAGGTGCTTTGGTTGTAATGGCTGTTCTGGCTTTGCCAGTGAGAAACTTTTTGGTCGAAGCCTTGGGTGTTTTCAGATGAATTGGATGAATTGGTTTGTTCATTTTGCTTCTTCACAATATCCAATGTCCTTGTAGTTTTTCCATGTTTTTCTCTAGACTGTCCATATTTGTCATTATCATTCTTGTGTTTTGGTGCCACTATTGCCGGCCAGGAGCCGTGTGCTCCTCCACAGCTGCGCAAAGTTTGTTTGACGTTGGTGAGATGTGCAATCTTCCCGTGCATCGTTGAGGAGGCCATTTTGTGAAGAATATTCAGCAGCATGAACTGACATGAACTCTTGACAATGGCCACGATTCTGAGGCATTTTGGAGAGTTTTGCTGCTGTAGCTGGGCGTCAAAAAGTGATGAACCAGAACCTTTTGACACGTCAAAAGGTGCTGAAATGAAATGTGACATTGTGCTGTTGGGAATGTTGGGAATGCTATTTCGGGCTGGTTTACGTAGCCGATGGGATATACTACTGACAAGGCCCAATGCCAACATGGACGGAGGAGGCAGGAATGAGTGGAAAGTGATCAGATTTTTCATTTGGTCTCTGTCCATAGCGGTAGGCACTACTTGGGGCATGCTTGGGCAGATGACTTTTATGCAGTGGAAGCTTGGCAGAGTTGCTGGAGGTTGCTTGCATGATGTCGGCCTGTCAGAGTTTTTCGCTGAGGTTATATGCCTGCACTTGCCTGACGCTTTTTGTGCTTTGCCACATACCGAGCGGCTATGCTCTGGCGCGACTGGGTGCTCTGAAAGATGGTGGCAGGCCAGGGAACATCGCCTCGCATGCATTGAAACAAGTGTGGAGCGGAACCAATGGTTTCTCCCAGGACCTTCAGCGACCCACGCTTTCTTTGGTTGGCCCTTGTGCTGGGCATGGCCTGCAGCCTGGTTTACTTGGCCACAGGCGAGATTGGTTTACTTTGCCAGCAATTTTCTTTGATTCGGCTTGATTCGGTGAGTCAAGTCTTAGTGTATGAATTGTTTGGCAGGTAGCCTTTGGGCCTCTGTTTTGGTCCATTGGTTTCCTGTTTCTCTTTGGCTTCTTCTGCTTGGAGGGGAGCAAAGGCGGAGCTGCTCCGTGCATGTGGAATTTGTGATGCAACCCTGCTCCTATCAGGCTTCGCCGCGACGCGGATTCTCCAAGCCCGCTGTTGTCGAACAGAAAAGTCGGGGGTTCCGTTGCTGGCAGGTGATCACAAGTTAATGAATACCTGTAGAAAAACTATGACATGCATTCGCATAGGCTATATAAGTATTTTATTGACCAAATTTTCTCTACACACTTTGAGGGGACTTAGGAAACTTCTGGTCAAAAGTGGCAGCCAAAAAATGCTGCACAAAAAGATTTGCAGCATTTGAAGGGAGAGTCAAGAGCATCAGAATTCCATAGCACGAGCGGTTGGTAGTGCTACATAGTACTACCTTTATGACGTGGTATATTTTGCTGCAGCTTCCCGGAAATGGTCGGCCTTCTCTTGTTTGATTCCTGCAGGATATTTGGGTCAAAGATGCAGATTGACATGAGAGATACCTTAGCAGAGTTTGTTGACAGCAATTTTCATTCCAATAGCTTCCTTATTTCAAGAAGTGGCAAGCTAGTGATGTTTCTTGCCTCAAAATTGCAAGTGTACTCATTGTGGAAGCTTGCAAGCATGGTACTGACAGTCCATCTACTGTTTCATCTGCCAGAGTCAGCATTGTTCTCCCTTGAGGGTTGGTCGCATTACTCTGGAAGATATGCTTCCTCTGAATGCTATGTTTTGCTGACCGCCGCTTCGAGTAGTCGCATGCGCTGCTTGTTAGCACTCGTGCCTGGGCAAAAGCTGATCCTGAAACAACTTACAAAAATCTTCCAACCGTTCTACAAAGCTAGTACTGTACTTCAGCACGGAATCTGAAAATGTTAAATAGATCGATCACAGTTGCAGCTTCCACATCTAGATGTATTGCAAGGTTTTGCACTAATAATCTCAATGTGTCTGTGTGATGTGTGTGAACATTCTGAGATTATTACCGTAGCCATTTTGACACGACTAAATCTGGAACTGCTTCAGAGTTTCAGCCTCGCGGGACGCTGGCCCCAGAAACAAGAAAGTGCCATGGCAATGTGGGCGATGCTCGCAACAGTTGCTACACTCCGGGCGGTAGCTTCTCCGGTTGCTTGTGGAAATTTCGAATCTTCCTTGCTCAACATTTCCCTGTCCGCACCTGAGATACATGGGAATGGATGCTACTTTCAAATGGCTGGCTGTCCGTGCGAGACTTTGCAACCGCAGCCATTGCCAGAGTCTGTCGATTGGCGGGAGTGCTAGGCCAACTTCAGTGTCCCGCAACAATGGTACTATGGGAGCGACCATACAACGATTTGCCATACAATGTCCTGCTGGGCCATTGCTGGAGCAACTGCCATTGATGGTTTGCGCTGTAAGCAGATGAGCCCCCCAGGTGCAGGTCAACCAGGCGTCCCACCCACGCCTCTGAAGAGTATTACCTCGGTCCAGGAAATCTGCAGTTGCCTCGGAAAGGCCATGAAAGGTGTGTCGTTATGCTTGAACAACGGTGGTAACGGTGGTAACGGCGATGTTTTCCACTGGGCCACCGATAAGTTGCCGGGAGGCTGGCTGTCAGAGCATGATGACCCCACGGTCTTCAGCAGCCATTTGGATGACCAGCAGTGCGACTGGCCAAATCCAGATCGAAAACAGGGCCTTCTGGCACTCGGTGGGTGCAGCTATCTAAATACAGGGAAAATCAGCACTACGGCAGAAGTCATGTTGGCATCGGTGGTGCTGCAGCAGCCCGTGAGCACAGCAGGAACTTTCGGCGGTAAATGGTTCTGGTCGTTCAAAGGTAATCCTAATGGCATCATCGTGGACGGGGCCTACCTGACTAATGATAAAGGGACTTTGTGTGGTTGCATGAAGGGAGGTGATCATATGGGGCTTACTCACTATGTGACAGTGGTAGGCTTTGGGGTGTGGAAAGAAGAGGACTTGCAAAACGGTATGAAGTATTGGATCATCCGCAACTCTTACGGTGAGAGTTGGGGTAACAAGGGCTACCTCTGGCTGGAGCGTGACTCGCCCATGGCGGCCACTGATCCATACCACGCATTTGGTCTTTGCTGTATCGCTCGGGCGCCATCTTTCCCCGCCGAGCTCACCACCACTACCACTACTACTTCCACTATGGTTGCTAACTGTGCATTTGGTGACGATGTGAAATGTGACTTGACATGCCCGGGGCCGCCGGGAGAGTGCCAGATGTGCCGCGGGGAGCAATGCTGTAGCGATGGCGCCTTATGTCCAAGTGCATGGTACTCCGTTGGTTGTAGCAAGCCGAAGCACTACTCATGCAGCCGAGACCAAGTCGAAGCTGGCCAAGCTCCCCAGGGACCAGAAATCATCCCATGAGACTTTTGCGTGGCAGCTTGGATCACAAAATATGAAACTTTTGGACTTCGTCTTCGAATTTAGCTTTTCCGACTTTTGTGCCAAGTCGGGCACTTTTTTCCGGTCTCCGAATGGCAATTATTGAAAGTCATGGCGGTGTAGAGGCAACCACTGACAGACACAGTGGTACTGCGGCTTCCTGCCGCAGCCTCGGCCGGTAGAGTGCAAACACAAAGTTTCGGCCACAAGAAGCCGCGGAAAGAAAAATGACCGTGATATTGTCAGGGCATTTCAAGTAGATCTCCATATTATCTCCAGCAACGCGGTGAACAGTTGAAACCATTTTAACCCATTGTTTATGCAGATCATGCAGCAGAAAGATCCGTATTGACAGTTTCTTTTTGCAAACAGTGTTGATACATGAAGAAGAGTGACTAGATCACAGCTGAAAATGGACCAGTTTCTTCTGGGCATGACATCCACACGATGGACCCAGACTCAGCAGAGCTGACCCTTAGGTCTGGCTATGACGGAGGTTGGGGGTCATGTTTTGAGTGTTCTTGAGTGTCTTGACTTACATGGACCCACACCATCGCAGGTGAGGCCGTCCCATGCTTCGGTCAGAAACACGCATTATTCCACGAGTTCTCGCCAAACTTCCCGCTCCCGAAGAAGTTCACTAAGGCACCAGGAGAAAAGTGGACATGGAGAGAAATGGATTATGATGTGACAAAGCATGCGATACTGGGACGAGCCAGTTCCATAAGGTTTCCAGTTTTCCTTGAAGTTTCCTTCACAATGAAATCGCAACCTCGCCTCAAGCTTTTGTTGAAGACTTCCGAAGCTACAGGCAGCTTGGAAACCTCGTCTTTGGTGAGAACTTCTCAAGGTCACATACTTCGGGACGCAGACAATCACACACTTCCGTTCTGACCTCAGGGAATTCTTTTGCACGTTGATAGATGTCCCTGTAGAATCGATTTTGCAGATTCAGTTCTACATAGAGAACATGTATCAAAATGTCATTTCTCATTGCTGGTTCTTTCTGATTGTTGTATATTTAAGTTGCACCTTTGAAAGGATAGATTGGTGTTGGTTGTCGGGTTTGTGAGGTTGGGTCGAGCCATTTGAGTACTGCAGGATCGTTGGAAGAGCCGACTTGTTTTGGTCATTTGAATCCATGGTCCATGGTCAGTCCATCCAAAGTTACAAAGGTTTCACTGCACTTGGATGAACAGGAATGCTGGTGGTTTTCTGATAGATTTTGGAATCTGAGGACGCCATGCCATGTTAGCCCTTTTGCGTTCCACGTTCGCCAGATAATTCGTGAAAGCAGTACCGCGGATGTTGAAGATATTGAAAAGGCAAGGGCTTGAGAGGGGACGGACCTTTTACCAGATAAATCATGGGAGATGAACACCTAGAACGCACCTGCGTTGCTTTCAAGTTGTCATATTCATATTACGTCATATCCATGTTGTGTACATACATGCAGCAAAGGATTCCTATTCCCACAGTCCTCACACATACAGATGGTAGTATTGCCCACTGTAAAAAAACGGAGGACTTGATGCAAACTACCGACGTGTTTATGATGTCTCTAGTTGGTCCTTTCAGCTTCTTCCTTGCGCAGGAGAGATGTATCATGGGCACCTTCTACAGAGTTCCTCACCATGTTCTCAAGAGAGGCTTTGCCAGGCATCGAACGACTTCTGGTGACGGGGAATGTTGGGAGAAAGGTGGGCTAGCGAACAACGGTGGAAAAAGATGAACAGCGAACAAACAGGTTGGAGATGCGTTTCTCTGCAGATTCGCCTGGAGAACTCCGAGCTTCACTGGTGCGGTTTGGGGACGGGGGCTGGTCATTTCAGCAGTTTACTTGACAATTTTCGATGTAGCCAGACAGTGCATCACAAGTCATATCAAAAAATTGAAAAATGTACGAAACATCATCGTAGATGAATCCAAGAAGCTGAGACGTTTCGAACTTTTCGCGTTTTCCGACGTTTTCAGATTCTCACGACGCTGCGGATCTTTGATGAATACTTTCGTACTGGTCGAACCCGAGCTGAAAGGCTGGTGGATCGGTTTGCGTCTAAGTGTAGTAGGCACTTATGTTGAAATTCTGAAAATTCACAATGCTTTAATAGCTGGAAAAAAAGTGTGTCTGCCATCTGCTACTTCCTGGGATTCCACGTCAAGACCAATCAAGCTATGCATTGTGGAGCTCGAAGATGTCGACTTTTTGCAGATGAGAACTGGGATGGAAGGTAAAGAGTGGATGGAAAAAAATGAAAACGTCTGGGAGATTATAGCATGCCCGTTTTCACTGTCTTCCTTCCAGATGATAAAGTACGTGCTCTTTTCATTCGAAGCCAGCATTGGATCCAGAGATGGTTTGTTGGAGGCATTTCATCGTCGAAAAGCTGCAGAGTTCCATCCACGACTTTACCAAGAAAAAGTGGAAAGCCCCTTCGCTTAAGCTTCAAACCCCGACTGTATCGTATCAGATGTTTTCTTGTTTCTTTGTCGAGAATACAAAGTGAATCTGAGCGTAAGCAGAGATCACATCGATGATTTGTTGACTTTCTTACAAAGCCTGGCTTTGTTGATGCAGTGTGAATCCCTACCCAGGCGGATGAGCTGTTGAACGCCTTCAGTGTTAAGCCTGATCACTCAGATTTTCCTGCATACAACGGAGCAATTCCCTCGTAGAATAGCAGTAGTCTTTAACGCATCGGTTCCCAAGAAGATCAACATTTGCAACATAGAAAATTCTGTTTTTATATTGACCGAATGCTTTTTTTGTTGTGCATGTGTGCAGATGCTGTATGTCCAGGGGTTGGATGTTTTTTCGCTTATGGATTCACCCAGGATGAACATGTGTGAGCGCATCTACTTTACCGTTGATGTCAGTGGAACCTCCAATTTGTTCTCACGTTTTGTGCATTTCTGGCTCGCTTATGTGGGGGGGTATGTCACCATGGGTGCGTCACATGGTTGGACCTCATGATGATGCCTTGGTGCCAGGAGCTGCATCATGATCATGACGATTGTGATTAGCATTGCTGTTTGGATGGCCAGATACCTGGTGAACTTCTTTGGCACGAACGGTTTTAATGCCTGTTCCCATTGCAGCTTTGGTTTGTGCTATGTCCCTGTTTTCAGGCCGGCACCATTCCGAGATATACCATCGTGCCGTGTGCGGGTTGTGAACCAGAAGCTTTGCCCTGGATGCAGGCTGTCTGTCTTAAGATGCAGAATCTAGGACTACAACTATAAGTGATGTGACAACTTTGGGACCGCAGAATCTGGTCGCTTGTGACCCATGATACGACATGACGTGAACATTTACTTACTCTGTGTCCTTGTGCTATATGAGGGCGTGGAAAACAGCACGGCTGTCTTTTTCGCTTAGCAATGCACTTTTTATCCTCAGTCGTCTTGTCTTTGGAATTTTCAGAGTGCCTTGGTGCAGGCAGTCGACGAAGTCTGCGTTATCATTTTCACATCCGAGTTCCTCATCAGGACAAGTGGAGAAAAACCTGGCATGTGTGAGACCCTATAAATCATGGGATTAAGAAAACTATATACCAACGGGTGCAAGATTCTAGCCATCAACAGTGCGCTTTGCTGAGCTTGATAAGCCATTCTTCCTGCAGGATGCTTACCGCGCCTTTTGCACGTGCCAAGCTGCTGCAAGGTCGCTTTCTGGCCATGACCCTGGAAATTCTATGTTGTTCTCAATCACATCTTGGGTTGCAAGAGGTCCAAAAGCCCCAAACATATTGCCAAAAAGCACGTCTCTTGCATTCATTTGTGCCACAGGTACCAGTTTTTTTTTCCGAATCTTGTCGTGCTGAGTTGAAATTGCTCTTCAACCGAGACATCAAGTCTGAAGAAAAGGCAGGGTTTCAGGGTGAAGTGCTTTTTATTCCCGCAAAAATTCCAATGTGATTTTTGCTACTTTGAATACTTGGCGTTGTAACAACCCTTTGGTTCCAAGAACTTTTCGAAGCACAAACTTGGCAGATCTGAGGCCAACCTGGAGAGTCAGCAAAGCCCAAATGATGAGGTGGAGAGCGAGGATGTGGAAATCGAACAGGGACGCTTTGTTTGCCAGCCCAGCTGATTTATTGCGACTCCGGGGTCAAAAAGTGTTGAGTGGTGGTTTCTACATTACATGGTAAGTCATGAAAGAAAAAAACATCCATCTCTTGTTGGTGGTATCGCCCTATCTTTCACACAAAGATTTCTAAAAGTATGGATCCTGTCAATTTTTTTTCGCCAGTGAAGATGTGAAAGTTGGATAGATCCGTGCCAGGGATCTCAAATTGGTGGAGCTTTTGGCGGCAGCCCGCTGTCATTGTGGACCTCTTCACCGTTTTGCGGTGAACTCAGCTGACCCCGTGGAACAGCTTACAGAGTGCTGAAGGACATCTTCCAACTTGCTGAGCCAACAATCGAGGCCCTATTGGGTGGAGGTCCTTTTAGGCACTTCAGCCGATTCCAATTTTATTTGGCCTGGAGTCTTGGATGCTACAAAACGCGGATTTTCCCACTGTTTCTGACCTTAAAAATTGAATACAAGTCACAAGTCACCCAGGGATTTTCACATGTAACTCTGGGAATTTGATTCGCTGATAGAAAGTATGCCACGAAAGACTAGAGTAGGCACGACACGGCAGATGAATACCGTACATACAGTGCTGCTGTTGGCAGAAAACTCTCAGAAAACTCAGGCTTCGTCTCTTCAGATTACTACGAGTGAGCCGAATCTTCAAATTGCATCCTGGCTCATTGGATCTCATCTCATTGGATCACATTCCTGGTTGATCCTTATTGCTGAAAAAACCAACATTTGCCAACACAGAGATGTTTCATCTGACCATTGACCATCTCATGGAATGAGGTTGCAGCTGGTAAACTCCGATTTGTGGCAGCTCAGTGATGCACAGCACCTGTTGTACAATGTGATGATCCAGGCGGCCCTAAATGGATTGGGAATCGGGTACTGCTTTTAGTCAAACCGAGTCACACTTCATGTTTGAGCATGTTTTTCAAACAAACTCAGATGATTTTGGCCGGGTGTACGATCATACCTAAAGCCAGTCTTGATTTTGTTTACTGTACCCTTTGGAAAACTATAATCCCAGGCAGCTCCTGCTTTTGCCATCACATTGGTCCAAGCCTTGGAAAAAGATGTTTCGATGCAGCGTATACCGGGAAGGAGTCATAAACCAGCTACTCAAAACTCAGCATCAGTTCATCAGTTACCTCTTACGAAGCCCCAAGAAGCCAAGGCCTTGCTGAGCTTTGCATTGTTGGTCTTTAGTTCCTTGATGCATCCAAGCTGCAAAGAGCCGCCCGATTTTCCGGTGAAGTGAAATTCGATGGTGAAGGGGTGTGCCTGTGATCCAGCATGTCCTGATCTCGTCTTTTTGCGCTTGTTGTTTCTAGACAGTTCAGTGCTTGAAAGTGTACACTGGTTATTTGTGGTGCAAGTCTTTAGAATGGTTCCTGCTTTCTGCACAGCGTAGATGAAGGTATATCGCTGAGCGTGGCGATTGGTACCCAGCGTCAAGACCTCAATGTTTTATTTATTGGGATCAGCTATGATCAGCTTTGGTTTGGCGTGGGGTCTGCCCAGAGGTCTGTGATTGAGCATGACAGCATCGCCAAAGAGTTTGTCAACCTCACACAAGTGCTAAACCTTCCAGCTGTTGCTGGCTCAGAGCTAGCTACTTTGACAAAGCAGCAGAACAGAATTTGACTGGCCTAGCAACAACATTCACTCACAACATATCTCATAATATTAATATATTATATAATATATATATACACAAGATATCAAACGTTTATCCACTCAGGTGCAGCATGAAGCACAACGCTCTGGAGGTGTTTTCTTGAGAAGGTTGCTGGGGGCCCTTGTTTTCAATCAGTTCCGCTTTTCCGTCAGTGCATTGCTTGGTGCTTGTTTTCATCGATTCGACCCCCAAGGCCGAATGGTTACTTGGAAATGACGCCCTTCACAAGCATCATTATTTGCTGGTGGTGGACTCTGGTGGCCCCAGGGCATGTTTTTTTTTGAAAATTGACCAAACGGCATCGCAACTGACCCAAATTGTTGGTCGCCAAGCTTGAAATGTTTTGCCCAAGAATTTTTGGCTCAAGCCCTGAACACGTTCCTCTTTTTGGATAGCGCTTCTTTGGCAGGTGGGCCTTCAAATCTAGTGGCGATTGAGTCTGTTGGATCATGCATGGTCATCATACATAGTTCTATTGGAGGGTAAAGTGGATCCTAAAACTTGATTTATACTCATATGCATAATCCCAAGCATTGGGAGATCTATACATGATCATTTTTTTGGGGGAATTTTGAATGTCCATCATGTCGATGCCAGGCGTGGAAAAGCGTTTTGAAAATGGCTCGCTTGGCCCTCCTTGCGTTGTTGCCCACAGCGCTGGCAGACCTGGAGAATGCCCTGAGCCAGGAAGTGCTTGGTGTTGTGTGCAGTTGAAGAAAATATATGGATCTATCACGTCTTGCTATGGTTCTTTGGTGCATTGAATGCCCTGAATATCACGATTTGGTACCACGTGGCCACGTGGCAACGTGGCACCCTAAATTGGAGCATGACATTCTGAGAAATTGCCGTTCTTATGGTTCCATTCTAGACCTGTTGTCATCCTCACGCGTTATGCCAGGAAGAGTGCACTGATCGGGCTACATGCTCCGTTGAGCTGCTGCAAAAACGTAGCAATTACACTGAGAGTTCAGCCCTCAATCTTTGCGACTTCCGATTTCTGATACTCGCATGCTGTTATTCTCAACAATTTATCGGATAATTTATCCATGTGTGAATAAATAAGAGTTTATACCATGTATATCATATATGTATTATATGTATATATATATATATATATCTGAATATAAAACAATATATTGCACGTACCCTCCTAGTTACAATTCAATCGCATTGTTACAGCATTTTTGGGCGTCTATGGCGCCTTGGCGCCCAGGGTTTGTACTGTGTTTAGCTCCACAACTATGATACCTTCCAAGGTGATGCGCTGGACTACCAGCCTGGAAGAGAAACAGGCCGAACAAGCAAAGACAGATACCTTATGAGACAAATATACATAGTGCATATCATGCCGTAAGACTGTCCCGAGTTTTGGAATAAATCAAGTTTAGGCCATGTGCGAACAGTTGGCATGATACGAGCCCGGAGTGGTTACCGGTCACAGTGCGCAGAGAACTGGCAAAACATGCTTTTGGGTTTGCACGTTTTCTCAAAGCGATCATTTTTGAGAAAACGACCACACCCAAAAAGCATGTTTTGCAAGTCCTTTGCGCACGACGATTGTCAACCCAAACTGGATTGATCCCCTGCCTTTTACGAAGCATGTATTGGCAGAGTTGGTTGCTCCTGGTCTCTGAGAATAGGTCCGCCTAATAGTGACCCAAGCGTTATTTTCAGTTTGAAATATTCTGAAATGTGAAATTCGTCCCCATGATCAAAAGAATACTATATATATACTATATATATACTATACTATTTTTGTTCTTATTTTATTGTTATTGTTTGTTGTCGTTCTCCTGCTTCTTCTGATTCTTATTCTTATCCTGACGCTTATTCTTATTCTAGGGCTACTTCTTCTTACTGTTATCTATCATCGTAATGTAAATGCCATGATCAAAATATCTCTATAAATGCATCATGTGAAAAATATTCAAGGGTGTGGAAACAGCAAGAACATTTGTATATTGTAGCACCAGTTGCAATCAGTTTTTCTTGATATTTTTCTTGCCCGATGGTGTCATAGCGGCAGACTTGAGTTGCCATGCTGCCACTCTGCCAGGTGTTTCCTGCATGTGGTCGGCCTGTGACACAGCAAAGCTGGGGATGGTTGAATGCCACCACTGGCGCTGTGTTTGCCTGAAAACAGCCGAATGGAGCCCAAGCCTTACAAGATATTCCAGGTAGGTCAGATTGAATGGAGAAAATGGAGTGAGTCTTGGTACAACATCCGCGAAACGATGACAAGGTTCTGACCTCAAGACCTGTATAAAGGCACAAGAGCCAGCTGAGGGCCAGGACACAGGTGCCGGTCAAATATTCAAGGGTTTTTTGAGGCATCGACACGATTGGCAATCAATCACACCAGTGGATCTGTGCAGGCGGCACTTGCGGTTGGTTCTCCTGCAGCAAGACTCGTGGTCCCACCAGGTGTTGCGCAGGATGCAATTCCATGTAACAAACAAATAAAGAAAAAAAAGGTTGATCTCAAACAAAAAACCTAATTATTTCATAGCCTCATCCTGAAGCATTGTAATTCTTTTTTTTTCCAGCCTTCTTTCTGTATATATACTCAATCTAATATATCTATATTTAAGTGTTTGAATGCAACGCGCTTTCCTCCTGGACACCTCAAAAAAGAAGTGATCGGCCTGTGACAGGTGTGAAGGTGGCAAATGCCTCTGCACAGATGGCTATGTATCTTTTGGTGGAAAATGCTATGAAACCACGACTACGACAACAGACACGAAGCTTGGAGAATATAGTGCCCTCATTTTTTTGGCCCCCCCCAACAAAACAACACCATCGCAACTTTCTTGAGGACACAGACATGGCCAGATGCTGTGATTGAAACAACTGCACCGCCAACTCCGGCAACGACGGCCACTGTTGCGCCGCATGCCCCAGCTCCACACGCTCCGCCAAAGCCCTTGTGCCTTGGTGGACAAAACCTGGTGGACAATACATTGAGGTGCTAAATTTTCAGTAGCAATATTCTTGATAAAAGAAATAAGGGGATTTGAAGTAGTACATGTAACATGTCCGAAAGCCTAGCATTTGTATCTTTGGTTATCATAGCAAGTGCCCAAATGATGATCATGTTAAAGTACTTTGCAGATTGTGTTTACGTACGCTTCTTATCTAAAGTCATGTTTTGTTGTGACAATTTTGATATATCCATCACTTGTCTTTGAGGTCACACTGCAAAATGGATACAGAACGTTATCGGACTTTCATTACAGCAAACGGGAAAACCAGATACATAAACGCCTTTGTTCTCTTTTGAAGTGCCTTCCTTATAAGTACACCCGCTGCTCAAGAAGAACAATCAAAAATTGGAACCATAAAATGTTTGCACAAAGCAACCAAGTAGATAACAAATACCCTCCAGGGAACTAACATATCCACCAAAAATGGCATTTTGAAGATGATTTTCCTTTTCCGAAGGTGGGATATGTTAGTTCCCTAGAGGGTATATGGGAGGATATGGGAGGATATTGGATACCTTGGATACCTTCCTCTCCCTCAACCCCCTTGGTGTTGACATCCAGGAACGATGCAGATGACGACAAGGCTTCGGGAGGTGCGTGTGAGAAGTCGCCAGGCTGCTCCAAGCTGGGCTTGAATGGCCTTTGCTGCCCAACTGCTGGAGGTTGGGTTCACGACTTGATGTTTGGAAACCTGGAAATTATGTAATGTGATGTAGGGTTGTTGTTGTTGTTGTTGTTGTTGTTGTTGTTGTTGTTGTTGTTGTTGTTGTTGTTGTTGTTGTTGTTGTTGTTGTTGTTGTTGTTGTTGTTGTTGTTGTTGTTGTTGTTGTTGTTGTTGTTGTTGTTGTTGTTGTTGTTGTTGTTGTTGTTGTTGTTGTTGTTGTTGTTGTTATTGTTGTTGTTGTTGTTGTTGTTGTTGTTGTTTTTTTTTGGTAGAATTTGATGAAGATACACTCCGTATTAATATGCGGATGGCTCATTCTGTTTTCAAGAAACTCGTTGTTTGGCAGGTGTGATGTTGGGTTGCTGCTGACAGTCTTTGGGAGATTGAGTGGCATTCTTGCCATGAAGTCTTCTCAAATTCCGGGAAGCAAGAATTGTGGGTGTTGGATTGTGAAACTACTGCTGCACAGACGTAGAAATCTGATATTCACAGGCAAACATTCGGACTGCACGGACCATGGGATACATGAGTACTGCATCAGCTTATTCCTTACACTTAAGGAATCTTCTGTACTGATCCTTGTAGTTCAGTTTTCGTTCGAGTGGGCATTCAAGGCAAAAAGCATCCTGACAAAATAAACCCAACTTTGCATAATGTATTTGCTGGGCTGTTGTTGCTTCAGCCCTTTGACATGATGTTCGGACCACAGTGCTCAGCAAAGACTGCAGCAGCTACATATTTTGGAGTGAGTATCAGAATATGAAGATTGCAAAGACTCTGAAGGTGCGAGAAAATGTGATCTGAGCAGGGTCAACCGTGCATTCTGCCACGCTTTCATTTGCTGCTTCCCAGAATTTTTTTTCAATCCAGGTTGCACCAGATCGAGATATGGCATGCTGATTGCCAATACGAAGTCGTTTTAGGTCTCAAAAAAAGCGCTCTTCCGATCCCTCCACGTTGGGAGGTCATAAGCTCAGGAAAAATTCAGCGAAGATATCCGGTCCGCCAGGTTGGGGGGCGAAATCGATCGATTTCGCGATTTCGGTTGAGGCACTATGGCAGCTATGGCAACGTTCTTCCACGTCTTTTGCATATCAATGGCTTTTGGATCTGACCCATTGGACCTCCAGATGGATGAGATGAATGCTGCCCTCATGGAAGATGAGGTTTGTGAGGGTGCTGATTGCAGCCTGAGACTTCTACAGAGACTTGAAGCAAGAAGATGAAATCACTTGGCTGACGTTATGACAACCTCAAGACCAAATACGAGGAGATTACCTCAACAATTTTTCCAGCTTTTTCGCTCATTTCTCTGAAGTTTGAGGAGACTGTCTCCAAATTTGAAGGTTCTAAAGAGATACTCACCCACCAATCCATCACCCACTAGTTGTCTTGCTCTTTGGATCTCTAACCATGTCTTTCGCTGCACCAAGGATTAAGGGTGCGATCGAGGAAGAAGAGGTTTGTCTTGAATGGAAAGAGCTCCTGGGACCAATACTTCATGTGAGTATAATATGGGTGTTTCGATCATTTTTAGTAGGAAAACCCATGCTTGTTGGGTACGCGCATTTTAGGAAACCCCCATATAGTCGGATTCGACTCGCAGGGATTAGTGCTTGAGGTGCCCTGGCGACTCAGAGTACTATTTGGGCAAGAAGTGCAATGAACAACGCCTTGTTTGCAGTCGTTGCTTGGATATTGTTGTATTATATTTGTTTGTTTTTTTTTAAAGGTTGTCACGGCTGTCAAAGGCAACCATAAAATCATGCTTGCTTAACTTCCCAATCACTCAAAAGCGAAGGCTTTTGGACGATCATCAAAAAACAACCAACTTGCGCCCTTGCCAAGGCTATGGTAAGCCACAGAAGCGCCAGTGCTTGAAATGGGTGAACTGCAAGAACAGTTGCTACTGTGCCCAGTGGGCAAAACTCTTGGAAGAAGCCTCAGAAACTGATGTGAAGACAGACCGGCAAGACCGGGGTCTAGGGGTACCAGAACCAGAGTCTCCAGAGGAAATTGTACAGGTGGACGTGCCAATGCAGACAGATAGTTGAAGGGTGTTGAGGCACCAAATTTGTCAGTTTATTTTGAATTCAGAAATTTTGGGCTGCTGGAACAACTCAAGCTTTCAGTGCCATGCTCGACTGATTTACTCTGCCACTGAAAACAGTCTCTACGCAGTTTTCCGAGCAGCTTTTGTAGTCACACTCTCGCGGCACGAGAACGACGGTAGAGTGAATGGGATTTGGAGGCCAGCGGCGAAAAAGCGGTTTCGATGAAAATGAGTTGCGCGATGCTGGTGCTTGCGGCAATTAGCGCCCCATGTGTTTGACTTACTCTATCAGCACTGGGAACCATTCGAGCCTTTGTGTTTCCATGCCAGGCTACCGTAACAACCGTCGGCTATGGAGCATCTCAGTGAGAGAAGATTCAGAGCTTCCAAAAATCTTGGTTTCTGGTAGTCGTGTGCAGTGTACCACTGTGAAATTCATGTGATTTTTTCCATATCCTCACTTCATGAAGGTTGTTGTTGACGCAAATTTCAGGGACTTTGACAGGGTCCCCAGTCCCCTTGTGAGCCCCGAGGATCACATACCTGTGAGCCTGCCTGGGCAGGCTGCGGATACTGGAATGTCTTAGGTCTTAGTTGTTGACAATGACACACATGAACAACAAATGACATCAAATGACACAACTGAGACAAATTCCAAAGGATGCCCGGATAATATGCCTAGAAAAGATGCATTATTTTTGTCACTTAGCAATGTCACTGGCTAGTATGGCGATGCTTTGAGGTAAGGCGAAGTAGGCACTTGTCAGAGTATTTCTTGAGCCAACTTTGCCAGTTGGTCGGTGCTGTTGCTATACTTTATGGTACTATTCTGTTGGGGCAAACCCGGCTTGTTTGTATACCCTTTTCCACTGCCCATTTATCAATGTTGGAATTTTCAATTTTTCAAGAGCTCCAAAAAACGCTGGTGATGCAGCTAGGTTGCCGATCGGTATCATTGGCTCTCAGCATGACACCCATGATTTTTTACCTTTTTTTTGGGGGGCGATTGGAACATGGTGTTGTCGATTTGGAAAACTCATTGAGGTTTTCCAACGAGTTTAGTCGTATGATAGCAGCTGGTCGTTCTCGCCAGGAGCCTAGAGAAAGGCATAGCAGAAAGACTGACAGAACTTTGGATGAAAACAGAATAATAATTGGGAATGTTTCAACATGGGGGAACGTCTCAATTAATTCCAGGTGATCGCTCTGTTGGTGGTGGAGGTGGTGGAGGTGTTGGTGGCGATGGTGTGGACAGAACGTCTGTCATGTCGAATGCTCCCGGCAGTGAGAAGCTCAATCCGTGCTGGCTCTTTATGTTGAAGGGAGAGACAGTGGTTGCAATTCAGAATTCAAGAGGGTCATGAGGAATGCTGGAAGATGTCATAAACGACGGTGCAAATATGTGAAATACGAGATGCTCTTATGTCAGACAACAGACTGAATTTAGGTGACGATCGTCGTGCGGGGGGGCCTAGAATGACATGCAGTGACATGCACCGAAGAAGATTGTTGGGTCATTGCGGCCTGCCTTTCTTTGAGAAGAAACGTACGTTGCGCAGGGAAACCAAGCTGATTTCGAAGCAATGCGGAAGAAGCGGATCTCCCGCGTATCGTAGGGGCCTGAGGCAACCTGTTTTTGAGTCTTGAAAGCAAAAGGCAGAGATAAAGTGATTGAAATAACTCAGGGTGATTTCCAAACGATGAGAGTGAGCAGTTTTTTTTTGTTGGGTCTGACGGCAGGTTCCAAAAGCGGAGCCATGAACTCTTAATTTTTTGTTTGTTTGGTTCCTCATGTTGAGATGAAAGACCACGAATAACAACCATTTGACCATTTGGATGATTCTTGAGATGCATGAGGAGTGTGAGATCCCTATTTCTGTGTTTGTTACCAATGCTTTTCCAGTGGCTCAAGCTGTCCGCTCCAGTCAATTTTGCCCTTTCTCCAGCGATGCTGGCCCGAGCTGCTTGGAGGTACACTGAGGGGTTTGGACGTTCCAAAACGACTGGATTTGGAAAGCCTGAGATTTCCAGGCGCGCCGGCGCCGCCCTGGGCAGCGGCCCGGTCTTTCTTCGGAGCTTTGCGGCCTCCCCGCTGGAGTCGACGGCCGGGCGAAGGGATTGGTGACGCTGAATGACCTTAGTTTTTATATTGACTTATGAAATGTGGTGGTAGCCGCAGGCAATTCGTATCAATTCGTAATATCTGAAATGTGGTGGTGATTTGTTGTAATTGTCACAGCTTGAAATTTCAATAATTTCATACCAGTTAACTGAAATGAATCAAAGCTCTACGAAGGCAAAGCTCTACGAGGAGCTTGTAGACAAATCACTGAAGGACTGGGCCGGGTTGCTTGGTCATGGTTTTCCTATGGTAGGAATGGGAAAATCAACCTTGCAGGAGGGAATTTCAATACTCCCCATAAGGGATTTCCTATGACCAATGATGACCATGCCCAATACAAGGAGTTGATCAACCCTGGCACACATCATGGCAGGAGTTTCAGTCCAATGAGAAGACTGTCAAGAGCTTAGCCACTGGAATGGTTGGTTCGCTGCGACAAGGGTTAGTAGAAGTGCCAACTTGTGTCAGCTGGATTTGGTATGTCTTACGTGGGAGCAGAAATAATTAAAACCATTGAAATTCCTGGATCTCCAGGTGTCTGCAGATTTGGATGCTGAGATTTCCAACAGCAAGGCTGGTCGACTCAGACTGGGCCTTTGGGAGCTTGAGCATTGTAGAGACAAGGAGAGACTTGGGCTTGGCAAATGGCAGGCTTGTATGAACCTTTAGAGGGTCACGGCATTTAAATGCATTTGATGGATATTTTCTGCCATTTTGCTAGGTGGATTGCTTGATTTCCGGAGCACCCTCCGTTCTATAGGTTTTTTGGGGCTCCTGATTGCACCCGAGGTGGTGCTCTTCATGGAAGGCACACCTGATGCCCCGAAGTCCGAGCCAAGTTTGAATGCATCCAAGCTGCAAGGAATGGGTAGGATGGAATGGTTAGGTCTTTGCACATTGATGCGCCTTGTTTTTCATTTGATTTCGGTTCTTGGCACAGTGATACCATTGAAACCGCAAGGATTTTATTTGCATCCTAAGGCAGTGAAGATGCTCACGGAGGCGCAGGTGGTTCCCCTCACTTCTGTCGATGTTTGTACCTCATTTGCTGCCACCTCCCCGAAGAAAGGAGTGTGAAAGGCTTGCTGTGGAAGGACATGTTGTCAAAGCTTTGGCAGATGAGGTGTTAGCGCATCCTGCCATTCTTGGCTACACAGTGTCCAAGACGCAAAAGCGAAGAACTCCTCATCTCTACGTGAATGGCAGCTGCCCAGTTGCAATCGAGAAGAAAGAAAACTCACAGCTTTGAAGCTACTCACCTTCCAGCTTCACCTTCCGCAACCAACAAAAACCCTGAGGTTTTTACGCTGACTATGATGGACTTATGTCCCAACACACCTCTGGCCAACTCCAGAAGCTGGGCACAGAGGCTACGAAGAGCACAGGCACCTTTGCTGGTGAGCTGCCCATTGCCACCTACTGAGGCCGGTTAGTTCACAGTTATGGCATAGCATGGTTGGCAGTATAGGGACCTGTGGCTCTCTTGGGATGGGTTTGTTTGTTTGGAAAAACGAAGTGAATAGCAGGTTCAATGATTTGGGTGGAGCTGTGAAGTGTTTGTGTGCTTGACAGGTGTGTTGATGCTATTGAGAAGCAGTAGAGCTTTCAGAAAAGAAGCAAGGACGATGGAGACCAGCTGAAGGAAGTAGATATTGAGGAATCACCTACTTATGATTTTGTTTGGCTGCTTTCGAAACAACAGTGGAACTGTCTATCGAGTCTATTGCTTCAAGGTCTGCGGAACTTTGACAAGATATCTTCAAGATAGTATATAGTTGGACGTTTGTTTAAGCAGTGGGAAAAAAGATTGCGCTGCAGACAAGAGGGCAGCATCAACTGGGCAGACGATTTGGAGATTAGTGTGGTGTTTGGCAATTTCTTATACCGCAGCTTCATGTTTTTTGGCTTTTTGGAATGGGAGAATATTTGCAAGGTATCCCTCATATTTCCAAGAAATCTCCAACAGGACCCACTGAACGGACCCCTAAACCTGAGTATCCAATCGCTCTAGCAACTTCCGTAGGGGTCCGTTGGTAAGGTTCCTTTGATTGATTTTTTGATGGAATATTTCCAGGATAGTTTGGATTTCTTTGGAATTTGAGGCAGCAGGTGGTGAGCACCATCAAGAAGGTCATTCAGCGTGACTCGAAAAAGACAATGGAGGCACAGAAATATCTTCCACACACAGAGGGAATCAGATGGAACAGTGGATTTCAAGTGATGACAAAAACTTTTGCATGGATGTATTAAGTGATCGGGTAGTATCTCTGCAAATACGTGAGGCAGTCCAGGGGAAGGCGGACAATGTCAAGAAGCTCCAACAGCCGGGTGCCACAGACTTCTGGTTGAATGTCCAAGAATATCTGATGGAAGATGGTCTTGTACTCGCAACTACTGCTGCTGCTGCTGCTGCTGCTACTTCTACTGCTGGAAGCCGAGGCTTCCACTAAGCCAGAAGCAGAAAGAACAGTTGGGCGCCGAATTTTCCATTTTGGTACGACGATAGCAGAGTGCAACGGAAGACAATGAAAACATATTATGGAAACTTGGATTCCTGGTGGTAGTTGTGTGACTGCATGCAATCCACTGCTTCATTGGAAGTTTCGAGGCTCATTTTGTCAAAGTATGCCTTTGAAGACCTGCTGAAGTTGCATGGAGAAAACGTTGGAATCACAGCCTGGCTGCCCAGTGTGGAGTGGAGTGGTTCGAATCTGCGACGTTTTACTGCTTTTGTCCAAGGCTGATACACAGCAGCTCTGGACGGAGGTGCTCAGATCAAACATCAGCTGATGTGGAAGAGTTTTCGTTCGATTTTTGATTTGGGATGAAGAAATAGTCTTGGGGTCCTATGGTTGCCATAGAATATAGATGTACAGCATGAGGCATGCAAAGAGACCAAACTGAGAACACGTGTTGCTAGCCAGTAGTCAGCCTTCTTGAACGGATACTGAGATTCAGGACTGAAAACTGAAGACTCAGGATTTCTGATCGTTCATTCCCAAATATGCTTGGAATCTAGTCTGCAGGCACTGTGGGCTTGCCAGTTTCAAGCTGGTCCTTCACTGGACAGGCTCTCGGCCAGCCGGGCAGCCTATGTGACCAGAAGTGCTGAAGAGCAGTGTCTGAGAAGAATCCATCTCCTGCCCTAATCTTATGCTGGTATCAAATCTAATCTAAAGACTGTTTTGCCGCGAATGTGAATGCATTTACCGTTTACTTTTTTCTGGACATGTAAAGTGCATGAGAGTGCCAAAATCTCGGATGAATGGCATCAAGACCCTGTCACTATGGTTCGAAGATGTTCGAAGCATGAGGTGTCTTAGCGTTCCTGTCCGATGCAGAGAAGCGGAGGTGGGAAATTTGTAAAGAAATGGATGGCAATTCGCAATTTTTCTGGATGCCTGCCCCTGCGCCATGGTAGATAAGATGAGCTTGCATGGTGCCAAAAGAATCCAAAAGACATTTCATGCAAGATGCTTTCCAGGGGAAGTTTCCGTTTCTTGTGCACCGAGCATCTTAAAAGTATCTCAAAGATCTGCAGGGGAGCTGGCAACGTTCAGCCCCTCCGTTTGGCATGGCAAGGAGCTTAGTCTCTTGAATCCCATGTGAGTGCCCTTCAGGAATTGTATATCAAGGAAATCGTGAACAGAAGTTGACATAAAGCAGATAAAAAACAGATTTTCAACGTGATTGTCAATGATTTCAACCACATAAAACTGATGTCACCACATTTCGGGAACAAAAATGGTCACAGGAACGTTCCGACTTGAAACGAAGGGCCGATGGCCGATGGATGACTTGTTCCAAAATGTTGGTGTGGCTTTAGGCTGGACCTCTGTCTGGCCTGCTGTTCTGTGTCCGAGAAGCTCTCGAGACCGAGTTTCAGACATGTGCGAAGCTCGTCGTCTTGTCGTGCTGATGGGTTGATGGTAGTGCAACGAAGCAACTGAAAAAACGGGGACCCATTCTGAAAACAGAATCGAACTGAGGCTTTCAGCTCTGAGGACGCGTCTCTATGTATATACAAACATTGTGTATCTACGCATGGTTCGAATGATTTTGAATTGCTTCATTCTTCATTTTTTATTTTTTCCGGTGTGTCACAGTGTCTGATGACAGCAGCTTCGAGCGTTCAACACGCCTTGTTCCTGTCAAGGAGAGTGGCGTTGCAGACTCCGCAGATGTGGGTGAAGATGGAAGCGATTCTGAACGAATGGACTCTTGGATAAGGGTTTTTGTTTTTACAGTGGACAGTGGACAGTCCTGTTTTTTTTCTTTTCCGAGTTGTTTCAGTCATGAGTCATGAGTCATGCTGAAAAGTGAATGTCTGTTCTGGTGTGGGGAATCATTGTGCTAGGACTTGAGGCGGGCTTCAGTGAATTTGTCAAGTGACTTCTCCTCAAAGGATTCGACCGATATGCAGAAACGGAAGCATCTCTCCTCTCTGTGACAGTGCAATATTCATTGATTCACATCAACACTACCAGAGAGGCAACTATAGAATTTATTTGTATTTATGGAATTGATTTCACGTGATCGTGATACTAGCTGCTGTATATTATGTTTGTACAATTTGTGGAAGATCTCAAACACAGACGTGATATGCAACCTGGGCGAACCAGCCACTGATCCAAAATGGAGAATTTTATTCGGGTGCAAGAGTTGCACGTAGCCCCAAAGGGGTTGTTGAAGAAGTTTCTTTTAAAATGCTCATTCATATAGCCAGTTGCCAAAGGCATGTTGTTGGCAGTTTGCGTCAGGGGGCCTTGTGTGTTCCAAAAAAAACGCGAATGATGCAGAGCGAATTAACAGTGTGTGGTCAAGCGGAAAACTTTACCCCGGCCGATATATGGTATACATATACGTACATAATTCCAGTATATGATATGTCTATGTAGTAAATATATATTTATATGTATACACATACGGAAAAAACCGTATGAAACAGAGAGACATGGGTGCCTTTCTTACATTTTATCACTGGGTCGCAGGAGATTTGAAGATCTTAATTTGCCGGCAAGTGAGTTGGCCCAAGGGTCTAAGTTGTACTGAAGACTTAAGGCAACAGGAAAGTCACCGAAATCTGTCATTAAGTTAAATTCTGGATCTGTAAATTCTGGACAGCAGAAGCTTTTCTCATATATTTTTCTCACCTATGTTTTTCTAGGTGTGAATCGCTTCACAGCAAGGAAAGCAGGTAAGTCAGGTCCAGATTCTTTGAGCCCCTGACCATGTCCATCAAATTCCGGGAAGAGCCCTGCGGAGAGCCGAGGGACTCAGCATGGCGAAAGATGAAGTGAGTGGTACTAATAGCAAGGTAGCCGAACGTCACCAAGCATTGTCTTATTGCTGTGGAGCGAGTTGAAATTTCCTGTTGATTTTTTGGATTTGCAACCATTTGCAACAGAAGTTTGTCCTACCATTTTCTGTTTTCGTCGTTGCCGAGGCTTGAGCTCAAAGGAGGAGGTCTCCAGGTGCTGCGGAAACCGCACACGTCAGAGTTCTTGGAGATGAATCTTTCTGTGGCCAAAAAGCCCCTGTTGCAGTGAATTTCCAAGGCCTGGTGTAACCCACCAAAAAGAACCCAAGGTGCCTTAGTTCGTGGTCTTGCAGTCAGTCATTGTTTTTTTTTTTGCCTTGGGACACACTGAGGGAGGAGATATATAACAACCATGGATCAGAGGAATAGAGAGTAAAGAGAGAATAGGTGATTCCCGTGATTCCGTTTGTAAAAAAGTTAGGGAAAGATGTCAAAACCATCTGCTCGCAGATGGCCTTCTCAGCTGAACCCCTGCGAAGCCTCGCTGGACGTGGGTTGGAGCCCCTAGGGGACACCTTTCAAGAGATGCAGAAAATGGATGAGTGAGAGGAGTGGATCAGCCAATCAGAGGATGATTTTCAGCGCTTAGGTGTTGGTTTGAGATCCGCGTAGATGCTTTGGCTGGTGGGGAGATGCTAGGGGACTCAGTTTGTTGTTGATCTGCCAACCAAAAAAGAACTCTGACCGAAAAGCCTAGGTGTCCGATGGGTCTTGGCTTCACTGCTACCGACCCAGAGATGTTGAAGGGGGAAGGTGATGTGTGGATCCCCAGAGCTTTGTGATGTTTATTCAGCATGGATTCACAGAGATTTCACTGGAACCAATTTTTTCCTTGTGGTCTTGGAGGCAAAGCTACCTGGCAGTGCAGCGGATGTTCCCAAGTCTTATGTGCAGAGCTTGGGGATGGACATAGCACAGTTGAAGGCTGGGCTACAGTTGCGCTTTCAGACTTTTTTGACACTAAAATCAGGTAGGTGGCTACATGTCCTCCGTGTACTGGAATGGTGAACAAGTTGAGGCATGGTTGCAGCTGCACTAGGGCGATTAGACCATGGTTAGGTTGACTACCTTGGTGCCAAGGTGGACAACATCTTCGGCAAACTGAAACCTGCCAAGACCTTCACCATTGGAGCAGCTTGGTCATAACGGAAGGGTTGTTCCTTGGAGATGGCGGGGGGCAGCTGTTGATGTTTCATACCAGCCAGGCGTCAGATTCAGATGGATATATGTAAACATACAGTAATTGGTATGTACATATATATATATATGTGATACTAGAACATATTCCGTTATTTCTTGGATTCTGCTTTTGGTGTACCTTGCATCATTGTTCAATTGTAGCCATTCCTTTCAGGCTCTGGCCACAATCTTGGGTGGTTTGGACACTTTGGCAGCACCATCTCCAGTTCATAAAGTCATCGTCAATTCCTTCTATCTCAAGGTTTCAAAGGTCAGAAACTCTCAGTGGGAGAGGTTTTCAGTTTCCTAAAAAAGATGGGTACGAACAAATTTTTTCTCTGAGAGATTTTGGCCGCCGAGGAATTCTTCATCAATCGTCGGCTGGTTCTTTCCTACTCCCCAGAGGAGCCGCAGCTGTGGATGGGGCCCAGAGACCTAAAAACTGGATGGGCCCAAAAAACGGATACGATCATGTCCTCAGGGTCTTTTTTTTTCGAAAGGATCTGTTGAATCGGATCGACATGGAGCAGCCCCTTTGGGCAGTACTGGACTGTGCTGGCGGCCTCAAGAAGGTGTGGTGTGAAAAACTGGCGTAACTGCCTTTCATTCACTGCCACACGGTTGGTGAATGGCAGGGCTGCCTCATTCCTGACTCACTCCCACCAACTCCAGAAGAGGCCAATGCACCAGAGGACCAAAACGACATCCAAAGGATGAAGAGATTTCGAAATAAGGATTTGCAAGATCTCCGTTTTTGTGGCATTGCTGAAGTTTGTCCATCTTGCTAAGTTTTTAAAGTTTAAATGGGATCATTTACAAAAAAAATCGTAACCTCAACGCAGGAGGAAGCATCAGGTGATCAGCCAGATGATGCTGAGGCATAGCAAGCCGCAAGCCATTTTTTTCTGTTTGCTGCTAGTGATGCTATAGCGTTTGGAGATTCTTTGTCGCAAATCTCAACCTTTAAAATCCGATCCAGGGAGGGGTCGAAGAGGCTGCTGGAGAAGCTGAAGAGAGCTGAGGCTCTTAGGGTGGCGACTTCGATTTTTTCAAACAAAATGGTCAACGAAATGATGTACTTGTTGAATATGTGAATAGGGCGGAGACGCTTTGCAAACTGCAAATTCTGGTTCATGTTGACAATGCAAGTAGAACAGCTGTTGGCCAGGGGTTGGATAGGTAAACTACCTAGATTTTGACCCTTGACCGGACCATTGACTGCAGATCTATCAATTGACGTGTTGCTGTGAAGAGACACGTTGGCTCAATTTGGCATCATTTTTCCGTTGTAAAACCATTGGGTCAGAAGTCATGACCCAACACATCTTGGTGACGGGTGGAAATGCCGGCATTGGTTTTGCATTGTGCAAGCAGCTCACGTATGACCATGGCTGTCATGTATATATGGGTTCCAGATCCCTTGAGAAGGGAACCGCTGCTGTGAAGTCGATCATGGATGGATTGCCAGCATCCTGCAAAGGCAAATGTGAAGTAGTGCAACTCGACACTTCTTCAGATGAGTCAGTGATCTCCGCAGCGGCGGTTGTGAAACCGATTTTGGATGCAGAGGGCGTGCAGCTCTATGCGATTGTCAACAATGCGGGTGCTGGTCTTGGCCATGGTGTTGCTCCAGATGTTGTGATGAATACGAATCTTTTTGGTCCCAAGAGAGTCGTCGAAGCTTTCATGCCTTTGCTCAGTAAGTCGGGGCGTATCGTGAATGTTGGTTCGGGTGCTGGCCCGATGTATGTCCGCGAATGCTCGGACTCCGTGAAAAAAATGCTTTGCAGCCCAGAGATCTCCTGGGAACAGATCGCCGAACATGCCACGACTGGACTAGGCTCTGTGGCTGACAGGATGGGTGGCTACGGCCTTTCCAAGGCATTGCTTAGCTCATACACCATGTGGCTTGCCAAACAGCATCCAGAGCTCCTTGTGAGCTGTTTAAGTCCTGGATATATTGAGACAGGCATGACCGCAGGTTTTGGTGGTGGAAAGAAATCTCCCGAGGAGGGTACGGTGTCAATCCGACACTGCCTCTTCGAAAAACTGGATGGAAATGGATGGTTTTATGGATCAGATGCAATCCGATCTCCTTTGCATTTCTTAAGGAATCCGGGTGAACCACCGTACAAGGGGGAGCCAGTGGAATGATGTAGGAATGATGTAAAAAGAGTTGGACATTTTCATTGTTTTTCGCATGATGATCACACAGCAAAAGAAAAAGGCGCTTTCGACCAGATGGACGTGCAGAGAGGATCCTATTGTAGTGTATATATATATATATCTCATGAATGTCCATGGTGTCCCCCATTTCATGGGAAACGGAAAAGGCATGAAAAACGGATATCTATGGATATCCACTTGTCTGGCACGGCTTTCACTCTGTAAATGATGAATACTGGTGTAAGAAGGATCCTCACGCAAGTTTACTTGTTGTCGGCTGTTGCTTGCAGGTGGAGAGTGTGGCGAGACTTGAAATCCATGATGATGTGAGGACACATGAAGCTTGGATCATGGCTGTGTCACGTTGCCTTATCCAAAGTGGGAAGGCCTGGTTCAGTCTGGGTAGAGCAGGATTCCACAAACTGGATTCTGTTTTTCTACCGCCCAGCTTTTTGTCCGTCGTTTTCGGGGTGCTGGCATATGTTTCACAATGTACGTCTCACAGATTTTTACCGCAGTAGGAACATGAACTCGTGCACAACTATCATACATGTTTCAGTTGGGTGGATTCCCCTGTCTGCTGGCTGGTGAATGAAGCAAATCAGACGAATATGACACCGAGAGCACAGTGCATTCTCAAGCCAGTTTTGCTCAGGCCCTGCTTGCCTAGCTGGCAAAGCCACAAGGGTAAGGGCGTGTGAATTTAGAATCCGGATTTCTCACACATGTACACAATGGAAAGTTGTAGCCACAAAAAAGCTGCAATTGTGAACGACTACTTTCTTTCTATCACCAAACCTTGAAGAATAGAGACATGGTGAACTAAGAAAAACCTTCGAACCCTGGGATAAACTTTCTGAAGCGACCGCTGCACTCACCATGGCCGCTCATGGCCGGTTCCAGGCTGGGATGCGTGGTAGAAATCGATAGAAATTGACGAAAAATACGAAAACACCCCAACTTGAAATTCATTGGCAAGGCGCATGCCAGACGTGGAGGTGTGGGAGATCAGTGCATTGCGCAACAGTGCCAGTGCATGCCATGTTTTTCTTTTGGATAATATGTACATTGTATTCTTTAAATCAGGGTGCCTTACTCAGATCCCAGCAATCAAGCAGTTAATTAAGCTGTTTAGTTGGTGAGTGGCCATCATCTCCCACTGTCATTGTACTGCCATGAAAGGAGAGACAGAGCTGATGACACACTCAGCTTCAGCACCATCTCTCGCTCGCAGTCGTGTCTTGACTCAAACGAAGGTAAAGAGGTCATGCGCCAAGTTGTGCTAGGTGAATAACGCTGCATGGTTATCACCTGTGAGGCTCAACATCAAATCTGTCATGGGCAACGCCTTCTGTTGCCAGCAAGCTTTCAAGCAGCATTTCAGGCTGGTATGTTTGTGTTCTGCAAAAGGAGCATGGGGGTTGGTGTTGACCATCTGTAGGGATTTCTCTCCGCCTTATGTTGCCATCCAGAAAATTTGTTTGCGTGTTTATCAAGTTGGCTGCGATGGTACTAAAGTGCCAAAGATATCCAGACGTGTGTTTGAAAATTGGCACGCCACTGGATGCTGCATAGTCCACGTACTGCACTTCCACATCGATGATGTATGATGTGCTCTTCGGGTATGGCAGCCCTGGCAGGTGCTTCCGCAGTGTCCCGGAGCCAGCCGGGGCTTTTGCTGCGATGCGACTCTGCATCGCTGGGAATTCAAGGCTGGGAGTTCTTAAGACATGACGTGGGACGTTTGGGACGTGATCGCCTCATCTTAAGCACAAGGATTGTTGGATGTGCAGGCAAAGACTTGGCAGATGAGTGCAGCCCAACTCATCACATTGGTATGGCTGAGAGGCGATCTTCTTAGTTTTCTGTAGGTTTCTGTGTTGTGTTGCGTGGTGCATGTTTGGAACTACAATACTGTTGCTGTTTTTTAAAGGCAGCCATTAATAGTTGTAGCCAGGCCTGGACCAGGCTACGACTTCACCAGCACAGGCCTCTCAGCGTTGCGTCTCCCCACGCAAGCGGCCGAAGCACATGTGCCAAGCTTAGTTTCACTCGTTGGAGGAGTCAATCCATCGATTTCTGAGTCAAATGGTCCTGTCAAGGTGGCTGACTTTGCTAGAAGTTGTGCATTGAAAGGAAGGCCTCTTGTCGTGCTATGAGAGAGTTTTCCCTAATATGAATTGCTTTTGGAATGTTTTGGACATGTGGTAAAGATGTTTCGGGAGAATCTTCGTATCGAATCTCTATCACTTCCAGACTTGCTAGATCTGTTGGATGTTCAAAGTTGAGTTGTGGCATGATTCTTGAAATTGAACCATGAAAGCTATCCTAACTTTGCTTGTCATTTTCGTACCCTGGTTTTTCAGGCCGAATGCCTCGCGTTTCCAGCGCAGGACGATGCCACGACGACCAGAGCTGCTTGCCTGTAACTTTCCAATTGGTTGTTTGTTGTTTTGGAAGTGAAGCAGTTAAGCCATGCTATTGGAATCTCGTGCTGGTTGGTTCGACTGATGTTTTAGATTGGCCAGTTGCAGCAGTTGCAAGTGAAACGTGAAACCGAAAAAGAGTGCTTATGATTCATATGATTGCATGCTTTTGCAGCTTTTGTATGACATCAGAAACATGTACCTGCAACTGACAAGGCGGACGCACCGCGAGAATCAACTACTCGCATTGTACAAACAGAGCAATCCAGACGCGCCTGGAATCTGAGTGTATTTGATTGGTCATTGGATCTTTGCTTGTCATCTGAATGAACTTTGTGAGCTTGTAGCAAATTTGCTAAATTACATGAAATGACTTTGTCTACACTACTTGGTTACTTGATCCTGGTATCAACATAGGATGCAGCAGCATGAAACTAAGGGTGATCGTCTCCGTGACGAGCTGCGCGCCGTGGCAGGCGGCCTCATCATCAGGTCATGACCGCTCCGGAAACCAACAGTGATCCACCAAAAATTTGCCAGGAGCTCCTTTCGGCACCACAAAGTGCCAAATACTATGCGTTGCTTGGTAATTGATTGGGATAGGTTGATCTTCAAACTTCAAACTGGTTTGATTTTGGAAAGATGTTCACATTATTGGACTTGTACAAGCCGTAAGATTTGGTTTTGGTTGGAATGGATCACTGTGCTCCTGTACTTCTGTCTTTCATAGGTAGCGAATCAGTTTCAATTCAATTGCAGCTTGTTGTGGTGAGGCTGCACCAGAGAGAGGCCACAAGATTTCTCAGAAGTGCTGAGCAGAGAAGTCCGCTTAAAAGAGCCAAAGAGTGATGATCCATGATGATCCGACATCAAGCTGCACAGACATAGACTCTCAGAAGCTAATCAGATGCTGGGGTCACCAGATGTAAAATCTCATGTCACATTCAGAGAAAAAACAGACTGTTGTGGGTTGAAGATTTCCGATGGTTTGGATGCAAGTTGAATCTGTGTGACCCCTTTTGCATGAATGTGCCCAACATTTTGCTGCGGAGGCGCTTGTAATTTTGCACAAAGATTGCTACCAAGCTTACCGAGGTCGGACATGATCTGTAGCAGCTGGCACAACCAGCCCAGGGAACAGAGGAAGACGTTTCCCCAGTAAGACATGCCAAAAAGCCATCCAATGGATTGGCTTTGCCGGCATTAATTAGTAGCTTAGGAGTCTTTTGCAGAAGAAAGGTGATTGGTGATTGCAATGCAAGCAAGGCAAGCAAGGAAAGCAGGGCCACTTAGGGCTTCCGTGTTTGATATCACTTAGAGAAAGAAGATGCCTTGAAATGACAGCATTTGCATACTGCATACCGCTGCTTTTGTCATCCAAAAGCTGCAAGACCAGAATTTGACACATTTCTGTAGACATGTAAAAATGTATGTATCTCTAACTGGCTTTCCGTGCCAGAAAGGAAACGCCAGCAAAGTAGCAAGTGCCAGAACTCAACGGCACGAGACTAAAACGCTGGTAAACCTACGCTCAAAGCCCTCACAATTCAGTCACAAAGAAACCACAGAATTTAGCTGAAAAAGCATCCTGAGCCATGAAACTCCATCATTTGGGGCCTTAGGCATGTGGTGCATAAAATGTTCTGGGGAAGGTACCTGATTCCACCCAAACTCATCAAACAACCCATCCAAAAGCTGCCAGGCAGAAACTGACTTTGACCTCATCTTGCTGATGTCTGCCGATGGGTCACTGGCGAGGTTGGGGGGTTGAGCAACCCACGCTTGCTTGTGGGTTTGTGTTGGCTCAATACCTGAGGTAAGATCGGAGAAAATCCCAGCCAATGTAGTACAGGGACATTTTTTGGACCTTGGGCAGATGAAAAGCTAAGCATCCAAAGAATGCATCAACCAAGGGAATATATAGATCCAACATCTTCCAACATGGTTCCAACCAACCACATTTTTCAGCTTTGGCAGGCCTGAGACAGAGGGTCGACGTCCCCACTTTGCTTGGTGGCGCCGACTACGGCAGGCTGGATGTTGACCTTGAAAGCAGATGCAAATAGATTCAAGAAATTTCCATGATTCAAAAGACGCAAGAAAAGACTCTAAGTGAACAGGGTGAATATATTCATGCAAATCAATTGAACGAGCAGGATTCTTTGATTTGGTTCTAAACCACCTGCACCTTTTGGCAGAGGCAGCGCCCTGGGAGACTGAGAGTTCTGCTCGGCTGCCGATGGTGAAACGCAATGCCTCGCCGCATTTGAAGTGGGCCAAAAAGGCCAAGCGGATCATGGAGTCATGACACCAGATATGAAAGGGTGAGATGGGTTTAAGTCAGGTGGAGCCCAAATTTGGATTCTCAAAAAAGACAGATGTTTTCTTCAAACAAAGTACAATTGACCATAGCATGCGATTCGTAGATTTTTTTTGGCTTGGCTTTAAGCCTATGAATTTTTCTGATTCTGATTGGAATCAGGTGATAATATGTCTCTCTCCGCTTTTGTCCTTCTCTCAGTGACTTTGTGGACTTGACCCGCTGGCAGGTTCACACCCAGCAGAAGGCATGGTTACAACATCACCGTGCCTCAGAAGCAAGTTGGTAATAGGAGGAAACCAATGCATTTTTTTTCAGAACCACATGCGTCTCCAAAGTTGTGGTGTTTCTCAGACCTTTGAGATTTTTAGACCAACCATATGATTTGCTTTAGAATTTAGAAGAAGGAAACTGTATGTCGATTGGAAGCTACGTCATCCTGGCCCTTGCGTTGAGGTCAGTTGTGCAAGCCCTTGCCCAAGGTGAAAACAACCCCAACGGATCGAGGTTCCCATGGGGTATCTTACTGAAGTTTGCACTTCTTCGGCCTCTGAACATGACTTTGGTTTTCAGGCTGCGAAAGCCCTAGTCACACAGCGTCTTCCGGACTTACACGAGGCCGACACTTGACCGAGATCCTCACCAGAGATGTATGAAAAGTTTGAGTCTCCAGGTGAATGCTTCGAGGTACCTCTCTATGGCAGCGTCTTCCGCTGGGTTTGGACCTAAATCTTCAAAACAAAACCCCCTTAGTGCCGCCAAAGACATTCAAGGAGTCTCAGTGTTGCATCAAAGGCCACCGGTCTTCGAGTGGATCGGCAGGAGATCGTCGCCACAGAAGAGGAGGATGGTGATCCGGCGAGTATGACATGCATAGCATTTTGTTTCTTTTTAAAGAGAAGGAGCAGGGATGGGTTCATGTTGATAATTGACATAGATTGAAACTTTTTGTATTTGGTATTGTGCAGAGTTGCACCACTCTGAGATAATGTTGGAATGGACATCCCAAAACCATCCTTCCGCGCCTCGATCCAAATCAAGCAGTGCATGTTGTCCTGTACAAACCCTTCAGAGTTTATCATTGCACTGATCCTTGATCCCATTTCCTATCAGGAGCAGCGGCTTTTCCGTCAGAGGTGAAGAACATGACATGTTTGTTGAAATATTGGCATGGTGCAAGCATGGAGAGTGAGGGGTGTGCTTCGGGTTTTGTTAGAAGAGGAGAAGGAACATGCTAGGAAGGCATGTTGCTGGCATTGACATCTGCCTTTGATGTATTTTTTGCAGACCAATCTCATTTGGCTCAGCATTGACACAGCTGACAACTGCCTCCCCCTGACAATTTATCAGTCACTACCGTGCCCGGGCAGCACAGAAACTGGAAACCGCAGAAAGTTTTTTGCTGACTCAAACTGTGTCACACGGGTGGTCTGTGTTGGATGTGATTTCCAAGGCCATGCCAAAGTTGACCATTGACGACGTTTCTTGTTGGAAGTGTGGAATGAATGCTTCAAACTTGTGCCGGTGAGGGACAAACAAAGTAGCAGCTTGCTCGTTTGAGCTGGAATGCTTCTGAGCAGCTTGCCAAATTCTTGAGGTTGATGTGGCCGGCAAGCGCATCTTTATGCGAGTGGACTTCAACGTGCCTCAGGAGAGTGTAGTTGTTGTGGCAAATCGATGAGCATTGTCGTCCCCGCTTGGATGTCATGACTTGACTCATCTACGAGCATTTCTTGGAAGGACAAGGCCGACCCTACCAAGATCACCAACACTCAGCGAATTGATGGTGCTTTGCCCACCATCAAGAAGGCCGGGTTGGACGATTCACTTCATGAAAGGTCAAGATGGCAATCAAGAGTAGGTGGCAAAGAAGCATAGCATACTGTAGGGAAATACTGCACCACGGTAAGCGGGTATGGTTGGTATGGTACTATGTTGGCACTGCAGTGCAGTGGCACAGTAGAGGTGCAAAGTGGTCTGCCACTCTCATCTGGCAGTTTGCCTTCCTAAGTTAAGAAGAAAGGGACCCAATTCCAAAACCATATGCTCCCTATGAGTCTATGATCCCATGAGTCTACGTTGGTACAGTAAGGATCAGTAAGGATATTGGTATTACCACAGTGGTGCGTTTCAGCGAGGTTTTGGAGAAGGGTGCCAAGTCCATTGTGTTGGCATCCCACCTTGGCCGACCTGATGGAAGCGTCGTGGCTCGTTCGCAGGGACTGGAGCTGGAAGGTTTCAGAAGTTTCGCAACATCCCTGAGGTTGAGAAGTTCTCCATGGCACCAGTCGCAAAGATCCTGGAGGAGACTAATCCCTGCCATCAAAATTCTGTTGTTGTTTTTTTTTCTGTCGATATAGGTTGATATTGGTTGATATTTGTCCATACCTGAAATGTACGTTTTTAGATACATTTATTATATACAAATTATATCATATGATACAGATGATACATAGGATGCATATGATGCATTTGATTCATATGATGCATATCATGATTATTATGATTTAGTATGTAAATTGCAGAGATTTGTGTGCTACGTCCGACTTCGCATAGGAGAAGCTGGGTAAGCCAGTGACTTTCTGCAAAGACTGCGTCGGACCAGAGGTCGAGGTGCCGTCTGCACGTGCAAGCAAATGTGCGACACACTTATCAAATGATATNCTAACTAGACTAATCAATAATACTAACGTATATATACGTACACATATATAAATATATATACATATGTATATATATATATATATTATATGTATATGCAGATGTCTTTCAAGCATGGTATGCGTTTCATAACGCATCGAATGAGATTGATTGAAGACGAGAAGATACAGCACTTGCATGCATTTATGCTCTTGTAGGTTTGGTATCATTTGCTCAGGCGGCCTGCGCAGATCCCGCTGCCGGCAGTGTCATCCTTTTGGAGAATCTGCGATTCCACGTGTCTAGTTGAGCTAGTACAGCAGTTCTTTCTTTTTGCACTCTCCTGCCTCTCTACAGGATCTTTGTCTCTAGAGGGTTTGGACATATCACGACAGTACAGGATGTGGTCTATCGATGCCACTGGCATTCGTAGAGGTTGGATATGTCGTTACCGAGGTGGAGGAAGAAGGAAAGGGCGTCGATGCTGAAGGCGTGACATGCCAGCTGCCAGTATCTGTGTCGAATCCTCACACCCCGTGACTTGCAGCGATTCAATTTTCTGTCAAGCAGATCAGGCAACAAGATCAAAGCTGAGAAGGACAAAGTTGCTGCCTTCCGTGCGTCCATCAGGCAGAGACAAGTCGTGACGTGCCTTGTTACCTCACATCGCCACTTCAGATCATTGGCATTCATTGGGCATGTTTGGGACGCAGGGTGCCGGCAGAATTTTCATGTGAGTTGGTTTCGAGAAAAAAGCAAGTGCCTCTGGACTAGCATACTTGCAAACCTGGTAGGTTTGCTGATTATTAAAGATTTCCTTAGAACATCTTGAAAGTCTTCGAAATGATCTTCCAAATGGAAGGAAGCTGGCCGATGTGTACTGCAATGATGCCTTCGGCACTGCTCACCGTGCTCACAGCTCCATGGCAGGGGACTCTGAATTGGTGACGTGATGACAGGCTAAAGAGGGATGATGATTGCCGGCTAAGCCAGCATCTCTCAGCTAGTCTAGGCATAGTAGGCATCATCACGCATCGGCAGGCACCATTGCGCTACAGGAAATATTATGAAACATTCAGACTCCGGCACGCAGACAAAAAATTACCCTACATTCACAGTAAACATATGTAAATATCAGCAAATATTCAGCCCTCAAGACTCAAGACTGCTTCTGAGGTGGGCGAGGGTTTCGAAGTGAAGTGCGCTGGTGACCTGATGGGCAAGGACCGCTGTGGGATCACGCTGCAAGATGGCAACTGCCCCCGCGAGACACATATAGATAGAAGATGATAGAAGATGGTAGAAGATGATGGAAGATGGTTAGAAGATACAATATGCATCAACAAGATACATCATGATGTTTTGCATTTGTTTTTTTTGAACGCCCTTGCACAGGAGCTCAGTGCTTTCGCCAAGGTTTTGGAGACTCCAGCCAAGCCAGTGTTGGCCATTCTTGGTGGTGCCAAGGTGTCCAGATGGTTGCATCTTTCATCATCTTTCATGTCTTGTGTGTTGTTCACCAAATACGCATTTTTAAACACACAAGAAAACTTGCACAAAATACAGTACAACGACATACAGTCTCATAGAGTGCAGATATTTTCCGACACCAACACTTCATCAATGCTGAATAGAAGAGACACGTTCAGACAATCGTGAGAAACCAGAGAATGTTCGTGCTTGATGTTTGCTGGCAGGTCAGCGATAAGATCCAGCTGATCATGAACATGCTTGACAAGGCTCTATTTAACTCTTCTTTGCATTGTTGAATTGGGACGAACAACTTACTGTGAAGTTTGATGTGGTCTGATGCGCATTGCATTGCATGATCCCTAGCAAATTGACTCAGACTAGATACGGTCAAGGCGGATTCTGCTCCCTTCAGTGTGAAAAACGAACATGTCAAGTCCTCACGTACTGTTGTCTCTAGTTGTTGCAGGTGAACATGATGATCATCGGAGGTGGCATGGCATACACCTTTTTGAAGATCAAGGACACCAAACTTCCTCCTGCTTCAACACGAAGTTCTGTGACAGTGGTTGATGAAGGTACTTTATCCTTGATAGCAAGCTCGATGAGAAGCTAAGAAGAGAAGTTTTGCTAGATTCTAGATTCTAGATGGTTCTAGCTTTTAGGAATGTCATGTCTTGCTCCTTTTGCTCCAACATGAAGCTTTCTGACCAATGCGTACTCCTTCTATAATATCATTATCCGTCATTTGCAGGACGGCATGACCATTGGCAGCTCCCTCTACGATGAGGAGGGTGCCAAGATCGTCCCCGACATTCTGAAGAAGGTGCACTGTTTGCAATACCTACGAAGATGCATGAAAATACACAGCGCACTTGAAGGGTGTGAATGCTTCAAGATGATATCTGACGTCTACATATACATTTATGTCTACTGTAGATTCTCTTCACCATTGCACAAGGGTGATGGGGTGATGTGTCATGGCACTGTTGAACGCAGCACACTAGGCTGAGTCGCTTGGCGTGAAGATCATCTTGCCTGTGGACTTCACTTGCTCCTCCAAGTTCGGCGAGGATGGCGAGATCAAGGAAGGTGCAAAGACAAGATATGAATTTTGCAAATCCTATTTTTAAACAGCTACTATTTTCTACTCATTTTCTACTCATTTTCTATTCATTTTCTATTCATTTCCATGCTTTCTGCAGGTGTCAGCAAGGAGACCGGCATCCCAGATGGCTTCATGGGCTTGGATTGCGGCCCCAAGTCCATTGAGGAGAACGCTCAGGCAATGCGGAGATGTGCATGCAGTCTCTCCACTTGAGTTTTCTTTTTTTTAGTGTTATGTAAGTGAAGAAAGCCTTGAAGTTGCTCGGTACGAATCTTATCGATTCTTCTGGTCATTCAGCCATTCATCAGATTCATATTTCTCTACTTCTGAGCCTTCTGGATTGGTTCATTGGAGTTTTGATGAGTTTTGCGTCAGCGGTGGAGTCATGCGTATAAGCTGAAGAAAGCTGGTTCCTTGTCTTGTGGAGGCAGTGAAGGAGAGCAAGACCATCATTTGGAACGGAGCCTTGATAGAGAACATATAGTATATAGCATCGAAGTAGTATATAGCATCGATTAGTGTCAAAACTGGAACAACATGGAGAGTCAATGTATTGCTTGCCAGTTTCTAGTTGCCTTAAGATGCCTTAAGGACCTATGGGTGTCTTCGAGATGTCCAAGTTCGAAACTGGCACGCCCCTGGTCCCGGTTTGGAAACGAGCTATGAATGTCACTTTCATTTTCTTCATTCTAAGCTAGCATACCATAGAATGCCATAGACGCTCTAGACAGATGTAAGATTCATAAATTCGAAGGAACCAGTGGAAACTCAGCTAAGGAAGAAGCTGATGGATGCCGTGGTAGAGGCCACTGGCGCTGGCACTGTCACCGTGATTGGAGGTGCTACAAGATTTGAGTTTGGAAGAGACAGATTTGTCCAATGGTGCTCCGTGTGGATCCATCTGGTAACTTCTCGCGTCAGGCGGTGACACTGCCACAGCCTGCAAGAAGTATGGCACCGAAGACAAGGCAGGAAGTAGGTAAGTAGTTGAGCATTAAAGGACACATGGAATTTGCTGGAATATTGTTGCAAGCATCATAATATTGATCAAAATTGTTGTGCTTCGCCACGTGGTTGCGGTTGTTGTGGTTGTTGTCGTTGTCGTCAAGTTTTGTCAAGATGCCATGTCGTCTTCCAGGTGACTCACTGCAGCACTGGCGGCGGTGCCTCCTTGGAACTCTTGGAAGGAAAGGAACTTCCTGGTGTTGCTGCCCTCAACGACAAGTTTGAGACCCAGTATCAATGCCACCAACTTTGCTTTCATGATTTTGACTTACATCGTTTTGACATGCAAGTTTCATTCCACTTCAGCATCCCTTTCTGGACATTCAGAGTGTGTTGCTAGTGTCTGAGGTGAATCATTCATCCACACTCTAGCAATCCGATCTCTTGCAGTTGACAGTGATGCCGTCAACCATTTTCCAGGGACAGATAGCGCCCTGCTTGGCTTAGAGGCCAATGGATTTCTTCGACAGCTCAATGCGCACTCGGAGAGCTGGACAGTGTTCAATGAGATGCAAAGCGGTTTTCTATAATTTTGTGAATGTCATGGAATTTTTGAAATACTGATGTATGTCTGTGTACTGTGGCTCTTTTCCAGACGCCGTTTGGCAGTGCTCACAGAAGCTGCTATTGTGACTACTCAACAAACTCCTTCCCAAATTGCCTCTCACAACCTGCATTATTGCAGTTGTCGAGAGGAAAAGGGCACCAGTTCGAAAAAGGATCTGCAGTTTGTTGAAGCATCATTGGCAGACCGCAAGGGTGGAGGGTGAAGGGTATACACACCGGAGCACTTGGTCTTTGCTGTTTGAAATGAAACGCATAGTACATGAGTATGCTAAAGTTTCTAAAGCAATGGCAAATTGATGGTGAAGGTTTCTAGTTTACCATCCCATGCAGATCCCCAAAAGATAAATTTCCCACAGGATTTTTTTTTTGCTAATAATTTTGGAAAACCAGCAGCTGCAACCACCGAGCAGCCAATATGAGATATGAGATACGTTGCAGCGCCGCGCTGCCGCTGGCCCAGCATTGACCTGATAACTGCCCCGCCTGAGACGCCAACAACAACTACAGTGCCCTGGCAGCGTACCAAATAGAATGAACACCCGCCCAAAAAATCATGAATTAGCTCTCAAAAAGGTTGTTTCTGTGTGTGCGAGTTCTATTTTTCCAAGGCCATGCCAAAGTTGACCATTGACGACGTTTCTCGTTGGAAGTGTGGAAGTGTGGAAGAAGTCAAAGTCAGAGGAATTCTGAGCACCAACACTGCCTCTAAACTCCGCCATAGATAACTGGTGAGGTACAAACAAAGAATATCAAGATGATAATCAAACATATGATCAGGAATTCACATGAGTACCGGACAAAAGTTCCGAATACACAGATTAGGTTCCGGTGGACTTCATGTAGGGGAATCATGCACCAAACACTGATAACCGATAGGGGACGTCCCAAAAACCGATACCCTCAAAACCTCAGTGTACGGGTTTCTTGTGCAAAACCAGTCGGTCTTAGAATTGTGCATTTGCGTGTCTTCAGTTGATCGCGACATTACAAGTTTTGACATGTCATGAATTCACAGCTTGGTTGATGAGTCCTAGGTTGATGTGGCTGGCAAGCGCATCTTCATGCGAGTGGACTTCAATGTGCCTCAGGAGTGCAGACAACGATCAGCATGTAAAAGGTTAGCAAATTCGGTTGGTTTAGAGTTTAGGTGCAGCTTGAGAGTCGTTTGGAGCATTGGAATTCCATGTGTTTCATATTCACATACTGGCCAGTCGCCGTTGAGTTTCAATTTCTTGATGCTATTTGATGCTACAAGTAGATTGCACCCAGCGTCGCATTCCCCGAAACCTTCGTCGCTGTGAAGGACAAGGCCGATCCCACCAAGATCACCAACACTCAGCGAATTGACGGTGCTTTGCCCACCATCAAGAAGGCCGGATGATAGAAGTTCGCTTCGTTTCTGCGTGTTTCATATGTTTTGATTCTTACACTTAAAAAATTTTGTTCGCGGCTGGAGTCTGAGTTGTCTTTTGGTTTAGGTCTTGGAGAAGGGTGCCAAGTCCATTGTGTTGGCATCTCACCTTGGCCGACCTGATGGAAGCGTCGTGGCTCGTTTGAAGCTGCTTTAGTATGCCAATGGATTCTTATGGTTGGTTGAGGAGTCAATTATGGCAACATGCTCGTAGTACTGGTATACATGTCATATACTAATATGGTTAAGTTACATACATTTACATAGCATAAACGTTGGGATTTTTTTTTGGCAACTGTAGACAGCTGGATAGGTCATACAGCATCCCTGAGGTTGAGAAGTTCTCCATGGCACCAGTCGCAAAGATCCTGGAGGAGCCGAATTCCTGTGATTGGACTGTTGGTATCTACGAGTTTGATATCATTCTGTCGATATCTGTCCATGACATACCTTTGCATGCGATACATAGGATACATTTGGTACATAGTACGATTATTACGTATTAATTACTGTATGTAAATGGCATGGATTTGTGTGCTACGTCCGACTTTTAATAGGAGAAGCTGGGCAAGCCAGTGACTTTCTGCAAAGACTGCGTCGGACCAGAGGTCGAGGTGCCGTCTGCACCTGCAAGCAAATGTGCAACACATCTATCAAATGATATATACGTACACATATACATATATATATATATAAATACGTATGTATTATATATTTTTTGCATATATGTGTCTTCCAAGCATGATATGCGATTCAGAATGCATCGAATGAGATTGAAGACGAGAAGATACAGCACTTGTATGCATTTATGCTCTTGTAGGTTTGGTATCATTTGCTCAGGCGGCCTGCGCAGATCCCGCTGCCGGCAGTGTCATCCTTTTGGAGAATCTGCGATTCCACGTGTCTAGTCGAGCAAGTACAGCAGTTCTTTCTTTTTCATTCATTTTCAAACTCCGGTCTGAATGTGGAGGTATTTGGCATTTGTATACATTTGTTGCTTTCATTGGCTTTGTTCAAAGATAAACAGCGTTTGTTGCGCCGACCTAGGTGGAAGAAGAAGGCAAGGGCGTGGATGCTGAAGGCAGAAGTCGCCTCCGAGAGTTGTGACATGCATGTCCATACCTCGTATAGTACTTGCAGGGGCGGTCATGTTGCATGGGGGTCCCACTTCAAGCTTGCACCTATTTGTACTGAGCAGATTTCTTCGGTGTCGTGCTGACCCAAGTCTTCGGAATCCTCTCCCCCCGTGACTTGCAGCGATTCAACTTTCTGTCGAGCAGATCAGGCAACAAGATCAAAGCTGAGAAGGACAAAGTTGCTGCCTTCCGTGCGTCCATCAGGCAGAGACAAGTCGTGACGTGCCTTGTTACCTCACATCGCCACTTCAGATCATTGGCATTCATTGGGCATGTTTGGGACGCAGGGTGCCGGCAGAATTTTCATGTGAGTTTGGTTTCGAGAAAAAAAACAAGTGCCTCTGGACTAGCAGACTTGCAAGGTTAGCTGATTATCTAAAGATTTCTTTAGAACATCTTGAAAGTCTTCGAAATGATCTTCTAAATGGAAGGAAGTTGGCCGATGTGTACTGCAATGATGCCTTCGGCACTGCTCACCGTGCTCACAGCTCCATGGCAGGGGACTCTGAATTTCTGATGTGATGACAGGTTAAAGAGGGATGATGAATGCCGGCTAAGCCATCATCTCTCAGCTAGTCCAGGCATAGTAGGCATCATCACGCATCGGCAGGCACCATTGCGCTACAGGAAATATTATGAAACATTCAGACTCCGGCACACAGAGAAAAAATTACCCTACATTCACAGTAAACATATGTAAATATCAGCAAATATTCAGCCCTCAAGACTCAAGACTGCTTCTGAGGTGGGCGAGGGTTTCGAAGTGAAGTGCGCTGGTGACCTGATGGGCAAGGACTGCTGTGGGATCACGCTGCAAGATGGCAACTGCCCCCACGAGACACATATAGATGGAAGATGATAGAAGATGATAGAAGATGGTAGAAGATGGTTAGAAGATGGTTAGACATGCATCAATAAGATACATCATGATGTTTTGCAGTTGTTTTTTTTGAACGTCCTTGCACAGGAGCTCAGTGCTTTCGCCAAGGTCTTGGAGACTCCAGCCAAGCCAGTGTTGGCCATTCTTGGTGGTGCCAAGGTGTCCTCGTGGTTGTTAGTTTACTGATCCATTCATGTCTTTTGCATGGTTCAAATATGTTCAATAAGTACCTTCTTCCGATAAAATTGCAAGAAAACGTGCACAAGATATACCGAGTACAAAGACATACACAAACAACACATACAGTGCTTACACTTTTAGACACCACCAACACTTCATCAATGCTGAATAGAAGAGACGCGTCCAGAAACTCGTCATGAACCAGAGAATGTTCGTGCTGGATGTTTGCTGGCAGGTCAGCGATAAGATCCAGCTGATCATGAACATGCTTGACAAGGCTCTATTTAACTCCCTTTTGCATTGTTGAATTGGGATGAACAACCTACTGTGAAGTTTGACGTGGTTTGATAAGCATTGCATGATCCCTAGCAAATTGACTCAAACTAAACAAGGTCAACGCGGATTCTGCTCAATTCAGTGTGAAAAACGAACATGTCAAGTCCTCACTTGCTGTTGTCTCTGGTTGTTGCAGGTGAACATGATGATCATCGGAGGTGGCATGGCATACACCTTTTTGAAGATCAAGGACACCAAACTTCCTCCTGCTTCAACACGAAGTGCTGTGACAGTGGTTGATGAAGGTACTTTATCCCAGATAGCAAGCTCGATGAGAAGCTAAGAAGAGAAGTTTTGCTAGATACAAGATTCTAGATGGTTCTAGCTTTTGGGAATGTCATGTCTTGCTCCGTTTGCTCCAACATGAAGCTTTCTGACCAATTCGTACTCCTTCTATAATATCATTATCCGTCATTTGCAGGATGGCATGACCATTGGCAGCTCCCTCTACGATGAGGAGGGCGCCAAGATCGTCCCCGACATTCTGAAGAAGGTGCACTGTTTGCAATACCTACGAAGATGCATGAAAATACACACAGCGCAGTTGAAGGGTGTGAATGCTTCAAGATGATATCTGACGTCTACATACATTAATGTCTACTGTAGATTCTCTTCAGCATTGCACAAGGGGTGATGGAGTGATGTGTCATGGCACTGTTGAACGCAGCACACTAGGCTGAGTCGCTTGGCGTGAAGATCATCTTGCCCGTGGACTTCACTTGCTCCTCCAAGTTCGGCGAGGATGGCGAGATCAAGGAAGGTGCAAAGACAAGATATGAACTTCTCAAATCTCAGCAAATCTGAAGGGTTTCTATTTCTAAACAGCTTCTGAGTCTACTATTTCCTACTCATCTTCTACTCATTTTCATGCTTTCTGCAGGTGTCAGCAAGGAGACCGGCATCCCAGATGGCTTCATGGGCTTGGATTGCGGCCCCAAGTCCATTGAGGAGAACGCTCAGGCAATGTGGAGATGTGCATGCGGTCTCTCCGCTTGAGTTTTCCTTATTTTAGATTTTTATTATAGTGTTATGTGCGTCAGTGAAGAAAGCCTTGAAGTTGCTCAGTACGAATCTTATGGTCATTCCGCCATTCATCAGATTCATATTTCTCTACTTCTGAGCCTTCTGGATTGGTTCATTTGAGTTTTGATGAGCTTTGCGTCAGCGGTGGAAGTCATGCGTATAAGCTGAAGAAAGCTGGTTCCTTGTCTTGTGGAGGCAGTGAAGGAGAGCAAGACCATCATTTGGAACGGAGCCTTGACGGAGAACATATAGCATCGATTAGTGTCAAAAGTGGAACAACATGGAGAGTCAATGTATTGCTTGCCAGTTTCTAGTTGCCTTAAGGACCTATGGGTGTCTTCGAGATGTCCAAGTTCGAAACTGGCACGCCCCTGGTTCTGGTTTGGAAACGAGCTATGAATATCACTTTCATTTTCTTCATTCTAAGCTAGCATACCATGGAATGCCATAGACGCTCTAGACAGATGTAGATTCATAAATTCGAAGGAACCAGTGGACTCAAGCTGAGCTCAGCTAAGCAGCTAAGGAAGAAGCTGATGGATGCCGTGGTGGAGGCCACTGGCGCTGGCACTGTCACCGTGATTGGAGGTGCTACAAGATTTGAGTTTGGCCGTTTGGCCGAGACAGATTTGTCCAATGGTGCTCTGTGTGGATCCATCTGGTAACTTCTCGCGTCAGGCGGTGACACTGCCACAGCCTGCAAGAAGTATGGCACCGAAGACAAGGCAGTAAGTAGGTAAGTAGTTGAGCATTACAGGACACATGGAATTTGCTGGAATATTGTTGCAAGCATCATGATATTGATCAAAATTGTTGTGCTTCACCACGTGGTTGCGGTTGTTGTGGTTGTTGTCGTTGTCGTCAAGTTTTGTCAAGATGCCATGTCGTGTCTTCCAGGTGACTCACTGCAGCACTGGCGGCGGTGCCTCCTTGGAACTCTTGGAAGGAAAGGAACTTCCTGGTGTTGCTGCCCTCAACGACAAGTTTGAGACCCAGTATCAGAGCCACCAACTTTGCTTTCATGCTTTCTTCGCATTCTAGATTCTCTTGGTCTGACTTATATACTTCGTTTTGAGATGCGAGTTTCATCTGTGTTGCTAGTGTCTGAGGTGAATCCTTCGACCACAATCCAGCAATCCGACCTTTCGCAGTTGTCTCTGACAGCGACGCAGTGAATCATTTTCCGGGGGACTGACAGACTCCCGCTTGGCTTAGAGGGCCAATTGATTTCTTCGACAGATTCTTGCCTTTGGGCATGATAGTCTGAAAGCACGGAGAGCTTGGAAGGTTTTGAATGAGAAACTAGCCAAGAAGTCTCAATACAAAGGTCATCCATCAAAATTTGCTTATTCATGTTCTCGCAGCTCAATTGATGGATGGTTATTTCAAATTCGGGCTCTTCCCTTGACAGAACATGGCAGCGCTGCCGGAAGCTGTCCTTTTGCCAAAAAACCATTTTCTCGAAAAGACAGCACACAGGAAAAGGACTTTGAAAAAAGGGACACCAAACCTTGGATTTGCTCCATACGATCCCAGAGTAATGCTTTGACCCAACAATTTTAGGGAACTTTGACTGCGCCTGTTTGGATGTTCAGGGGACACTTGGGATGGATTTCTCGATTTTTTTGGTTTGTAGATTGCGTGCTAGGCGCACGGACGGACTACTTAAACTGCGGCAAGCCCAGCGCAAGTGGAGGCACAGAGATGGAAGCTGAAGCATGAAGTGCCAGTGTCAAGCGTGCAAAGAGTCTTGCTTTTGCACTGGATCATTCCTCAGAGTTGATGCAGTACTCCAGCTGCCAATGAGATAATATGTTTATCGTACTTTGGGTACGACAACACACGAAGATGAATCTCAGTGGATACAAGGGATTATTGTTGCAAATAGCTCTAGACTGAATACCGCAAACAAAATTTGCTTTGCCAGTCTTTGCAGGCAGTGCCAGCGCCAAAGTCAGCGCAGAAGAAGGCAGCAAGCGCAGGCAGGAGTTATGTTTTCTGTGAATCGACTGAATCTTCTTCATATCCTTGATATTTTCTCAATGCTTTTGGATTTCCCCCAAATGATTGGATCAACGAATCACAGTCTCTTGAGTCTCTTGTGAACCTTTGCAGGATAAGGTCGCCTCGGAGGTTGAGGCCAGTTTTGCTGGATGGAAAGGATCCGAAATCTTGAAATATCGTTGGTTGTGGCTATCACTGAATATCACCCGATAGAGAAATCTGAAATGGACATGTCAAGTGCCCTGGTGCCCTTATAGCTTTACCTTGATTTAGATGGCTTCCGGGTAAAAAAACTTTCAGTACAAAACCTTGGGATTTTGGGGTATCAACAAGCAACTTTGAAGTTTGCATCTGGATTCATCTGGATTTCTCCAAAGGTATCTCCAACAAGAGGAAGAAACTCCAGAGGCAAGTTTTCCAGCAGGCTCCATGGTGGCAACTAGACAAGAAACATCATCTGTACATCGGATCAAGTTTTTGGAGCTTTTCCTGGGTATGACCTGGTTGAGGTTAGAGTCTTCGACCCAGGCTGGTTTTGTTGAGGGTTGTAGCTGCTTAGCTGTTTGTTTGTATCAAATTTTCAGATTCAAAGGCCGGCATGAAAGAGTAGTGACCCGCAACTCTGGAAGAGGTTTTCCTTGCACCCTTGGAGGAAGAGTCCGGAATCTCAGTTGGTAGCATGTTGGTCCATTCTTTGTTTCAATACCAGTTCATTTGATTGAACAACACTTAATCAACAACTTATTTTAGTGAAATTGTGCAGAGCAGTCTTTTTAAAAGGAAGTCACCACCAGCCATGGCCGTTTTTTGCGATGGGAAAAGGGCAAGACTTGTGCTGTTCTAAGGGAAGATCAAAGCCAAGGGAGGCCCTCCACCTCGGAATCTCTCGTGACGACTTCATCGGAAGGCAACATAATGATGTGAGGTTTGTGGTTATTTGTTGGGACTTCCAAAATGGTTCAGCACATTGAATTTTTGAAGGCATTGTCAAACATTGTCAATGTCAATGCTCATGTGGGTCATGTCAATTTTTTTAAACTCTGGGAGGAATTGATGAGCCACCCAGGCTGCTTGAAGCCTCAGAGAAAAGGATTCTCCTCGATTTCTTGGTGAGACATTTCTACGCCTTATGGCAGCCCGAGGCCAGCCATGGTCTTGCAGAAGGCTCTCCTCAGGTGGGGTGAGTTGTGGTTAAATTATATGGGTGTTTCCGAAAATTATGGTACCCCCAAATCATCCATTTTAATAGGGTTTTCCATTATAAACCATCCATTTTGGGGTACCCCTATTTTTGGAAACATCCATATATGTATAAATAGATGTATATCTTTTTTAAATATAGAATATATATTTGTTGTTCTGTTCACATTTCTCCTTGGCATGAAGTGAACTTGCTAAGTGGAAAACTCATTTATCCGCAGCACGGGACTGCGACTTTGACCAGGCGAAACTCGCTGCAGCGGGCGGAGCTCATGACGGTTCGCAGCCTGGAATCGTTGTGAAATCGTCGGAAGGTGAAAGTTATTACTTCAGAATGTACAAAGGCTAAACATGAAACATTTTTCTGTCAGATTCAGGGTGACCAAACGCTCAGCAAATGCGTAGCTCATGCTCAGGCAGACAACACCTCTGCAAAAGATGTCATTTCAAGTGACTTGCCTTTGCAGTGTAAGCTCATGGTTCTCATCAGTCCATCATTTTTACAAGGCAAGACATGGTTGTATGACCTCGAAAGCATCCACGGATACGAAGCAATTAATTCAGCGAAGCCATGCACAGCCACCAAGACTGTGCCGAGTCTGAGATTCAGATAATCCTACCATCTTCCCCCAATTCATCTTGATACTGGCCGTATGTGTGAAGTAGAACGCTCCACCAAAGATGAGGATTAATATGGATTAATGATCATATCATACTTGGTACTGTTTAATCCAAACGATGCGTTTGCTGCTTGCTTTCTTCTTGTGTCCCGACAAGCAAGGTGACGTGAACCTTGCGGAGCTGTTTGATGCAGGCGTCGACAATTGATGTCAATTCACCTAAAAAGATGTCTCTGCAAGCCTCTTGTAAAAGCAAATTCCCTGCGATTCATGAGCAGTATTCTCTTTATTCCCAGGTGAGGAGGAAACAGAAGAGGGGAAAAAGAACAAGTGGGGGAGCCAATGTTGTTGAGTAGTTGAGTAGTTTGTCAACTCGGTGAACGGTTGGAGGGTGTGGGTGTTCCAACAGATTCGTCATTTTCGCTTGTGGTTGTGGTTGTTAAATGACCAAGGCAATTGGCCTCGCTGAATGTCACAGTCTGAGCAAACGAGAGCAACTCGACAACTTGTAATTCTTGAAAGCCTCGGTTTTCCCCCAAGGGTGACTACATGGCATCAAAGTTGATGTCTAGGCCTGCAAGATGGTGCAGATGGTGCAATGAAGTCTCCAAAAGAACCAGCATTTTTGATGAAGTTTGATGCAGGCCAGAGGAGCGGCCTCCTGCCATTGAGGAGGTGTGCACTTGAGCCAGCAAGGAGTACCAAGGAGTTCTTATGGAACCACCCATTTGTTATGAATGAGTGGAGTCCTGGAACTAAAAACATGGTCGAGTCTACATGTATTCATACCTTTTTTCAAATGCAATCTCAACACTCATTGAATAGAACTTTGCAGGGAAAGGCTGAACCTGCAGACGTCATGATCTCAGAAGTCTCAGCCGAGATACCTCTACGTGAAAAGTGTGAAATACCCAAAGTCACATTGAGAGACATGATTGGTGAAGCGACAGAGACAAACTCATCAGAAATCCGAATTCAACGCTGCCATTCTTGGTTGGTTCATTGAAAATTGCAGAGATTCCTTGATACATACTTCCTGAGAACATCACAGGCTCAACCGGCATCATTACCAAGGCCTCTTTGCTGAAGGAGCAGTTCATTGCAGGAGTTCGTTTACGCTCAGAGGCTGGGGAGAAAGCACACCAGACCTGCGAAAGTGGCAACTGAGCAGCGACAAAAACCACTCATGTATTGAGTAGTAAGGGCGTCAATGTCAGATGGCTCCGCGAAAGCTAAAATGCTGGCCGCGAAAGATTTGCGAAAGAGTTTGTCATAATGTTCTCTTGCGAAAGCTCGCGAAAGCAACGTTGAATATGTCGTAAAATCAGTTGCTGAGTCAGATGTGTCAACAGGATTTTTGCCAGTTTTGGATGTATCAAGACTGTTCACATACTATTCACCAACAGGACGCATTCCGTAATACCAAGACAATATACATGTGAGCTGACTTTGTCAACTGATTGAACGTCTTGACAGGATGTACTTACGGTATATACATATAAAATCATATAAAGCGCTAGGCCATTGGTGGTGAATTGGTAGGACACTTGGGAAATTGCTATTCCAGTTTGCACTTCCGGCGCAGGAATGGCGAAGCGAGTTTCCGGTGGAGGTGAGAATTTGGCTGAAGGAATTCAGCAATAGACTTTTGCATGGCTCTAAAAGCATCTGGATGTAAAGAAGTGAGTGAAGAACACAAAAATTCTAAAAATTGAAGTGTTGATTTTTTCTGCTGCATTTTTTCCCACAGAAATCGATTTCTTTGTCACCCAGTGAAGGTTCTGAATCAACTCACTGCAGCCTACGAATCCTGGCGTGAAGAAGAGTCACTTCGTACCACCAGCCTTCGGAGTCTGAATCATGTCCCTTGGACCTGGAGATGGGGTCATGGTGTTCGGGTGTACCAAAACCATGGTGTGTTTATCAGCACTTTTGGAACAAGTGAGCAAAACATGGGCAAAAAACACGGGTTTCTGGAAAGACTTCTGATATTTGCAGTGTTTTTGTCAAAGGTGCATGCAAAGCACTAGGGTATATAGCAGCATTTTCTTCAACCCCAGGCAAAATAGGCAATTTTTTTTTTCACTGCCACCGAGCCAGACTCAAAATGTGGTACCATGTGTTCTACTGTGCCTGGATAAGAAGGGTCCCTCCCCAGCTAAAGCTGACCTTGTGCCTCTGGAAAGACACTCTTTTGCACTGGTGCGGGTGAGGTCTTGCGATATCTGCTGGGTTGGCCACCAAAAGTCTTGCAACTGGTGCTGGAGGCCATTGTGGTCAAGGGCTCTTTGCACTGTCAAGTGGTCCATGATGGACAGATTCTGATTCTATTATAATCATGTTAGATGTCATAGATTCTTGGATAGTACCACTAAGACAACCAATCATCTCTAGTCCAAAAGATTCTTCTGAACGAAAACCGGAGCACAAAAACCGGCACCAGGTCCCTCCACCTGAGAGGCTTTGCTTCCAGAACCTACGAGACTTTCTGGAGCGGGGGTTTTCTGGGGGGATCCGGTCCGATTCAAGAAGGTATTTATTAGGAAACATGTAAAACCAGCTAGAACCTTGGAAGTGCGCAAGAAACAGAAAAAGTCTAGAAACCTCTATTTCTAAATTCGAAAGTGGCTTTCTGTTTCTAGAAGTCCCTTGATTGCATGCTGGAAAGCAATCGTAAAACAGTCCAGTATGCCTACTGGTACCAGTCGAAGTGTCCTTGGATAATCTATGTTTTGGTTTGAGAAAACAAAGCCCAGTTCTATTCTTGGAAGGAGCTGGTGAAGCATGCTTTGGAGGAAGCCGAAATGGAGGAACCTGATGTTGGGAACTCATACCACACTTCAACTCAACTGCCGTTGAGTCACTGCAGCAAATGTCAACTTGAGACCAGACGGGTTGCTGCTTTGGTGGGGTGCTCCTGTGTTCATGCAACCGATAGGTGCTGTGGTCTGAGTGGGATTTGAACCTCGTGAAAGAGAGTTTCAGGCACACCAAGTCGATGACTGTGGTTGCCAAGGTGGCTAAAGTGATGCAGTTTAGTCAATGGATTTCCCGGTGCAGGAGGCATTCCTCAAAGACGACCAATACAATGCCAGTGGTGAACCTTTTCCAGGCCAAGACTTGACAATGAAGGGTGGTGAATCAGTGAACAACAGATTTTCTGTTTTTGTTTTTGGAAAAATGATATTCCCCACAGATACATAGGATACGATTATTTCCACAACACGTGCACCTGTGACGAGGGACGAATGTGGGCCCCAGCGCTCCCAGGCGGTTGAAGCCCTGGGCTTTCCAGAGCTTATGATGGACACGTCTGACCAGTCAGCACCCGAGGTTTTGACGCAGACGTTGACGTTGAAGAGTGACGTATCACGACAGGATGAGTATATAGATCTAGATTAATCAGATTTAAAAAACATGAAAGGGCATGAAGTATCTAATTATCCAATCCACCATTTCTGGAAGTTGCTTCACAGTTTTTTTCTCAATGTTTTTCTCCGAAGGCGTAGTGAAGGGTTCCCTTACGAAGTGGGTTGTTTAATGGGCTTTTCAACAGTGTCCGCCGTATCCCCGTGCAGTTGGGGACTGCCTTAGATTATCCACTTGTAAAGGTTTGATAGAGACAATGTATCCAAAAAAGAAACCGAACAATAAAGTGAAAAAGATCTAAACAAAAAATGTCAACGTATAGTATTTGATATTATATAACAGTGGTAACATTTGATATAGGAAGATTAGTGAGTAAATCATTGAAGGACGAAACAAGATGAGAGCAAGATGGGAGAAACAGTTTAATGAGTAATAATTCCAAAACCATGGTTCCAAGTTAAAGGTTGAGGAGTTGAGGATGGTAAAGACTAGGCCCCAAGAAGCAGCGGTTTTTTCACACAACATCGGATGAAATTAAGGCTTTAAAGATCTAAGCTCTTTGAAGAAGAGACTTCGAGAATGAATATAGAAAGACAAAGAAGAACAGTCAAAAGGGGAAGAGGTGGACGACGAAGCACATAGTAGACAGACGACAGAAGGATTTGTTTTGAAGAGAAGGGTTTGGAGGATGCGAACGATCTACAATGATGTGGAAGAGTGGAACAAATTACATGGCAAGAACGAACATTTGTGTAGGATATGGTCAAAACAAAGCAATCTCACTTCAAGAGGTAATAGACATGTCACAAGACAAAGCAGATAACCTGGGGTGGGGGTATGGGGTGGGGCATATCAAGAAATTGTGGCAAACAGATTTAGACAACAGACCCTTTTTTTGAAAAGCAAGCGGAAAAAACAAGAAAAAAGGAGATGCAGCGGCGTACACGCAAGCCAGATCATCTGCTGTTGGTGAGGCAACGTTGGCTTGCTCGAATTACCAAAGAGATCTTGGCACGGAAGGAGAGCAACCTTTGGAGATCGGAAGATGAAGATATGAGCTCCAAAATTGAAAAGATATATTATTTTCGGAGATCATCATTTTCAATACTCCATCACGGTCCATGAATATACCGAGAGTATCCATACATGTATACATGAAGTCTTGAATATATGTATATTACTGTATATATAATACATACACATATATACACAAATCACATGACATATCACATATTTTGCATGTTTGTTGGCAGTCGTTGATTAAAGAACCGGCTGAGCCTTTACAACACCGAAAAAGTGGCGCCAGGAACATCGTAAGTCGCCCGTGGAGATCTCTCGCCGTGAATCTTGGGCACCTCCACCAAACACCAGGCGAGTGGAAGACTTTGGGAAGACTTGGGGCCCATAGGTATTGGCTGATGAAATCTTAGGATTTTAGATATGATAGTATAGTTCAAGAAAGATGTTTGATGATGTTTGATGTTGGTAGGAGGTGAATAGTCATTATATTAAATCCACCCAAAGGATGGGTGTTTCGCGACGATGACGCGTCCCACATTGCCAGGGCGGGTGTGGGAGCTCACTTGACCTTTCGTGACTTTTTGCGCAGGGCGCCCCGAAGTGTTGAGTGGAAAGAAACGGTGGGTTCATGCGCCAGAAATGATTAAGGATTCCAGGATGTAGGGACAAGAAAAATGCTTTGAAATGGTTTTGAAATTCTAAAATCATGAAAAAAATCCAAAAGTAGACATGCTAAGCTGCTATTTCTTCATAGATTTTGCTCGAGGAATCGCCAGCAGAGCGCTGCGGGATGCAGAGAAGGAGAGCAGATTGCAGGAGTTCCAGGCAGAGTGTCAGGCCAGAACGCGAGAGCAAGGCTCTTGCAAAAGCATCTTCAAAAATCGTGGAGGGAACCAATTTGAACAGGATTTGACCGGCAGAAACAGGAAGAATGTAGCAAACTGTTATTAAGAAAAATTTTCAAGGCAAGATTGAAAAAACATCCAGAAAGCGTCAAACAGATTTGGTTTGCGTGTTTTTGCGAAGATGTAAAGATGTGCAAAGGGCCTGACGCCGCAGGTCATCCAATCTGCCCACTACGGTGTTTTACAGGTGGAGGTCAGTCCAATTTCTGACATTTGATGTTTGTTGTATCCTTTGTGTTGATATTAGTGTTGACCCTTTTTGCCCATTGAATGTGAGAATCCAAATATGTCAAGTCTTGGTAATTAAAGTTGTAGGATTTAGTTCAGCCCTGTGTGAGGATATGAGAGAACTCCATGGCAGCTTTTGTGCATTGAAGATCTCGATGAGTGGCAGCAAGGCTTTGGACCTTTATGACTTTATTGATGACACACTGGACCTTGACATTTGTGTGTAACATTGAAACCGAAGTCATTTGGAACACAACCTAAAGGGTCTCACCAGTTTATTTTACAGACTGAACCCTGTAGAGTCTGTAGCACTTGTTTGTCATTTGGCTACCCTGGATTTTATCTCACTTAAATTTAGAACCTAGTAGGGCATTTTGTTCAGATCTTCATAGCATCCTTTATGAAGGAAGAAACATTCTGACCTTGTGAAGCATGGTGAAATTGATACCTGAACAACTGAGAAGATCATGGGGATCTGCCTTGTCAGGTCAACTTGGATGCAATGCAGGACCGTTTGAGAAGGTTTCAAGGTATATTTTGGAAGATTATAGTAGCAACACTGCTTGAAGCTTGCCAGAATTTATATTGGAAATTCAGATGCTGCACAGTTTATCTCAGCTATCTTACTTAAATGGGTAAACATAGATGAAAAACTTGATATCATTTGCAATGCACTTTGCACGCGACAGGAACTGCTTCAACGTGTCACACAACAAACCCTGGCAGAGGAAGATATGCAGAAACTTCGAGCCTTGGACGATTTTTAGCATTGACACACAAAAGGGAGAACCTGGTAGGATGTTTGACATTTGCATACTGATGATTTGATGACCTTGGCATACTTTTGCCATCTTTTGCCATCTTTTGCCATCTTCTGTTTGCCACTTGTGAGTTTTTTTTGCTTTCTTCTTGAGTTGTGGATACTGCTATTTGATGCACTTTCTCCTATGTTCAAACTCGTTTTGCTCAGGTACTTTGTTGCGACCAGTGGACGCCAAAGGTCGAGAAATTAAGGCGATTCCTTCAATTGAACCTGTTTTCAATTGAGCTAGGCATGGGCTTATGGAGGCCGCTATATTAGCTTTCTGTATTGATATTGTTTTGAGGGATGTTGGTTCTGCTCCTTTGAGAAGCAACTACATACAACAAGTGTTTCTGAGCGGCGAGACACTTGCCTTTGTTTCACAGGAGTCTCAAGAACCAGTGCCATTTACGACCTTCCTTCGCTGCTCAGCTGGCTTTACATGTTCTGGATGCGAACCTCATGCAAACAGATCTTTGTTGTACCCAATGGGTTCCTGTGTTTCGATCGAAGTTCGAAGGATGCTCTCCACTTTCGATGTGATGCCCGGCACGTCCGGCCTGTCAATGAGGTTGGATGAAAGAAATCCGAGACATGGGTATAGAAGGCACGCCAGCATGGGCATTTGGGCATTGCTTTCCCAGCATACCAATCCGTCCACGATTTAGCAGCAGCCTTCTGCAGGATTCGCTTCCCTCTTTGGACGCCGTGGCAGTGACATCACCATGGAGGCCTGGATGAGATGACGTCGGGTCTTCCAGCAATTTCATGGCTGGAAAGGGCATAACATGCCCCCAAAAAATACAACTGCCATTGTTCTTGGCAGTTTACAGAATCTGACGAAATTTCCAAGGTCCTTCTTTTTCTAGTCTTCATTTGAGAACTGGGTGGTAAAGGGATGATAGGAAGAGCCAAAAGCAGACCTCCCACTTTCAGGAGCTTGAAAAGCGGCGTGGTTTTCATATCGCCATTTTGAAAGAGCAGTCTGGTACCTCAGTTTTCAATGATTTACATGGACCATCACTGGAGCGAATTTTGAGACTCTTTCAGACTCTTTTCACCATTTTTCAACTCTTAGGCTCACTTTATTTTTGGAATCTGGAGTGCCAGGGTGAGCGTTGTCGCCTCAAAAGTCGTCGTCGGAGCTGATAGGAGCTGTTTGCTTGTTTCCAGCTTTACCAAGGCTATCCTGGTGAAGTTGGCATATGTTTTTTCTCAGGGCAAGGACAATGTATTTGCAAAGCTGCTAGATGGATGAGCATCCAGTCCTTCCTAAGCCGTGGTTGCTCTCTCTCTCTCTAACACTGATTTGATATATGATGCATCCGTGTTTACTTATCACTTGCAGCCAGATGTGGTTGCCGATTCCTACACATCGCCTTGAAAACCGGGCTGATGTGCAAATTTTCAACTCAGAGAGGAAGGTTACACAAAACGTGTGACCACTCTCCTTAGCAGCTGCATGCTGAGCAGTTATTTGAATTCCAAGTGATGCTTCAGCATGTGAACTGCTGCTGTTGTGTTCACAATCCGACGCAACACGTCCTTCCTTGCCTTCCAGCCAGTGTTTGGGTTGTATTGGTTAATGAAAATGCTTGATTGAAATAAGCACAAACTCAGTCACTCACATCACCAATATATTGTGGACATTTCTTTTCCTACGGTTTTGTCATGGTTGACCCTGTGAAGAACTTAGACAGCTGGAAATGGCCGACAATTGGAACCTCAAAGGGGTAGATAAGGACATTCAAAGAAGTGCCTCTTACAAAACCAAAACCATGGTTTTCAACAACATGGTCATTACAATCCATCATCAATCATCATCCGTGCTGATTTCATGTCCTTTTCGCCCGTGTGATTCATTTGAATGATATTGTTAATTGAAGCAAGACATGGCACAAAACCCGGTGAGAAAAAGGAAAGCAGCGCTCCAAACCTCTTTGCAATGATCCTTTTTGTGCCCGCGCCCAGCACCTTTGACTGGATTCACTAGTCGGTATAGAGAATTTACGGATTCATTTCGTATTTGCGCTCAGCGGGATGCGCTTGGAAGCAAGCTTCCTATGAAGACAGCCCGTACGATTCAGTGCAGTCACCAATTATCGATCTTGGATTGAGCGCTGCGCCTGTCTTAATGTAACTTTTCCAAAGGCTGAACACCGCCGCTCTGCGCATGGAAGAAGATTGTGTGTAAGCAGTGATGCCAGCAACGATTGTTTGTATTGCACCGAACCGAATTGACACATGATGCCTGCTATACTATGACACATACCATCTTAGATCCCATTGCAATGGTCTAACAACAAGACCCGGACCCCGGAACCAATATCGAGACCATCAGGAAACGCTTTCGACTCACGAGACATGGCCACAATCGGCGAGCAGAATCCATTGCAAGAGCCTCATGATGAAAGGAATCAGGGGGCAGGGCGCGAGCAGCGAATGAGTACGTCGATGTTCAGTCAATCAGAAAGAACCGCTGCTTTAAACTACTTCAATGTACGTAGAACTGCCGAGTGGCCAAAGGAATAGCTGTTGTAGAACCACAACGGAACATCAGATCATTCCAAAAGGTTGTTCTCCTTTGGATCTATCCTTCCAATAGTCACGGGTTCCATCCGGTTGCCTTGGAAGTTGCCAGCGGTTGAGATGTGCACACAGCCACCAATCCCGCACCATGGCTCGATGCTTCGTAGCCCCCTCACATGGAATGTTGCTTTTAACACATCTTTTAACTGATTGTGAATGCTTTTTACATCTTTTTACCTTGTATAGATCAATGGCACCACAGGATCCTCCCTGAAGTATCCTCTATGTTTTGGGTAGCCACGTCCTCTTTCCATCTCTTTCCCTCTCGGTCAGTCACTGTACCTGTGACTAATTGACTTCAAATCACCATTTTGTACAGTATAAATAGCGCGATGACAAACTCTAAAACAAGCAATTGAAAGGCTTTATGCGGGTGAAAAAGGCGGCGGTCCTGTCGTACAGCAAAACGTTTATTGCATAGAACGACCGCCCCTGTTGCTGCTTGAGCGACGCTGCCAACCACACTCTTTTCGACACAACGGTTGGGGCACTGTAGGTGGTCACTTGGTCTTTTCCCGAAAATATATGAAAATAAGATCATGTTCTGGTGTGGCTGGACTGATACACAATAGCGCATCCACAACAGCAAGATACAGCAAGTTTGTCGCTTTCTTGCAGGCATGTGCTGCCACAATATATGCCAATGGAACAACTTGCTCTGGAAACGGAAGCGCCTTACACAGGATATCCTCCGAGTGATCTACAATCATAATATTCTGATCAACTGGTCAACTGTGATCAATTGACATACCGTACGTTGCAAAGGTCCTTAATGGCAAGGACTGTTTTGCCGGTCGGGTTGCACGGAGAAGTCCTGATAGTCTTCGATAGCATCCCAGCCATCATTAGGGAAGCATCCACTTTGCCCGACGGAGGGTCAGAACGACTAGCTCAGGGCATTGATCGATTTTCTTCTTGATCATAGCCGGCAGCTGACGGCTGTCAATGAAAGGGGCATGCCGGGCTGACCGTTCACCGTCGTTAATTTTTGAGCAATATGATGTTCGAAGCAAATGCTCTGAAGAAACTCGACTCTTGAAAAGTCTCGCAAATATAATTGAACGCACTAAGTCACTAGGCGCGACACATTGTCACGATTATTAGAGTTTGCATGTATTTGCGGGTTCACCATGTGCGGTGAACACAGCAACAGCGTGCCTTTCCATCCGTGCTTGCGTACGATAAGGAAGTGTCCTGCTTGAGCCCCTGGTTTGCGGTGTATGGCAACGGGGAAAGTCATTGGGCGGAAGTCGCACCAGAGCTGGACGCTACTCCGACGCAAGGCCCGCAAGACGTTGGAAAAAAACGGACATTCCCTGACCTCTTCCATTTGAGGCGAGGCAAATCGAAGTTTGTGGCAGAAAACGACAGCCTTGGAAATGCTGGCGCAGGTAGAGGCTTGGAACACTCCAGCCCTTCCAAGGACCAACGCTTTCAGGTCAGCCATCACAGCACGCCGCCCGTCAAATCCCTACTGCCCATAAGGATGCAAATGGCATCGCGAATGTCTGAGAGTGTCCGGTGAAACGCGTGAAATGACCTGCGAGAACAAAATGTATGCCGCCTTAGACATTTATGCCTGGGCCCGTACTCGGGTTGCACTTCTTGTTGCTAATTAACAGCGGAACCAACACCAGCATCAAGTCCTACGAATAGAGCACAGCAAATTCTTCAAACAGCCTCAGCCCTCACAGTACTATTCCAGCCCAGATGTACCTACAGCTTCCGCATGTTCCTTCCGAACATCATTGTGTCAGCATGTGTCAGCCAGCTTTTGAAAGCTCATCGACGCGGGCCCCACAACCAGCATCCTTATCCAATCCAGCTAAATTGCGTGTGTCGGGCAAAGCTAGCTATGCAAGCATGGGACAGCACACATATGCCATACTAGCTTCGAAACAAGCATCTGACCCCGCCTGGACAACACCTTCCCCACCAAGGAGCCCATGCCTGTCGGGAAGCAGGGGCACGAGTCAACATACACTCCATTCACAGGGAAGATGGCCGCCGCAGTTAGAGCTCGCAGTCGACACCGCCATCCACCACTACGAGCAAAGTAGAATGCCGGCACAGGATTACACGAACCAAGACGATGAAAAAACGTTTGTACTTCCGATGCGTTCCGTTCGACATCGAAAAAAGTGGTGGATGGAGCGAAGAGTAATCTGATTTTTTTTTCCATGCGATTGTGACACCAGCAGCACGTTATGGAGCTGGGGCTACAGAGATCCACTGTCCTACCGTAGATGGACAAATATTCAAACCATGAGTCTGAGGAAAAAATTGGAATGAGACCCGTCCCCAAATGTCAATGTTAAACAGCGTGTAGGTGACGTGCTTTGGGGTTTGATTTCTTTGGTCCACTCGTCTCAGCCCTTGGAAGAAGAAAACAACTTCGGTACGGTGAACGGTCAACGGTCAACCGTGTATGCGACGTTGGACAACTTGTTCCAAGCAGAAGGGTAGAAAAGAGTTGTGCCTGAAGGCCCGCAGGCCGCCCGTTTCGGGCACAGGCTGAACGAAACGACATTTACCCTACATATGTACAGCACGGCTAGTGTCAGCACCTGAAAATAATGCGAAAACTTAAAAGAACTGAGTGCGAAAACCTTGTGGCAGCATCGAACCCAGAAACCTACATCCACCGCAGTCATCTCCCATGAAGGCAGGGCCCAAACGACAAAGATTTTAAATCATATAATCCTCACAATTTTTTGGGTGGCCAACGCATTTATGTTTCTTTGGTTGCCAAGCCATGACGTTCTTGAGCCCAGGTAGTGTTGTGAAATATTGTGCTACATTTTTGGAGGAACAAAGCTGCCAGAGCTTTGGTTGTTTTCGTGTTTTGTAATGTTTTTCATTGATTCATTGGCCTCGTGTATGGTGAGAAATGGGCAGAGAAAGCGAATAGCGGTATTAACCTGGCAGGAGACAAAGGGAGTGAATTTTCGATCGCCAGCAAGCGGCTTCACGGACGCAATAACGTAACATGTCAGAACCTTCAGCAATTTCCACCGCCATTGTGTACACTTCGGAAACCATAAGTTTGTTTGGGGCGACCCGGCGTGGAGCTGACAGGCTTTCCAAAATGAAGCCATTAGGTTGGAAAATGCATGGTCGGCGAACGCCATCAGGGATTGAAAGAAAGATAACTAGTTGTCCGACGCCCAAGATGCGGACAAGTGTTTGCAGCGGCCTCTCGCAACACTGTTGCTTGTGAAATATGTTTGATGTATGGAGGTGGGGTACGAAAGATGGAACGAAAACACATTGCTTGAGACCCATCAATTTCCGCAGTTCCGCGTTATTCAGCCACATTGTATGCAGGCAATCTTGTGTTAGGCGTGCAAACTGGAATGCCGCTAGGCTCTGGCCAGTTTGTCGCATCGACTTGTGGCTTCACCCAATCGTGTGCGAAATTCCGCCACCAGCGCCAGAAGCATCCAAATCATTTCCCAGATATGAGATGGATGCTTTGCATGTAAAGAAGCTCCCGTCAGGGACTGCGATGTAAGCTTCGAACCCATTAATGAATACCTCGCATTTTTTCCAATTAAGGTCACGTTGATCTTGTTGTGGCTTCAGCGGTGTGTTTCTCCACTGGCCACCGCACCATATACAATCGAAAACTATGCCGTTCCATCGTGGCACCACCTTCAGACAGAGACTGGTCGTTTAGTTTCTGAAGTTGATTCGAAGTCAAAGGACGGGTCATAAGGCCAAATACAATTGTGGGAGTGATGACGGAATCAAAGAGTTTCAAACGCAGTCTCACAGACACATGCCGGTTCAGAAATGTGTCCCTGTGCTCATTGAATTTCATCCAAGCGATCTGACTCCGATGTTGTATATCCACTATGGTCCCCTTCCTATAAGGTCCCGAGATAATTTTTTACCCCTATCTTTGACTTTGACTTTGACTTTGACTTTGACTTTGACTTTGACTTTGACTTTGACTTTGACTTTGACTTTGACTTTGACTTTGACTTTGACTTTGACTTTGACTCGCACCTGTATGCCATGGTGCGGCAGCCCATTTAGGGCACAGGGGGTGAGACCAACAAATATTACAAATGCACAAATGTGACAGAATCCGGCAGGTACTGCAGCCAGAGAGCTTTGTCCTGGGCTGCAACCTGCCACTCCCCAATATTCTGCCACCGGCAAATTTTTGTCACAGGGGCATCCCATAAATCAAAAGATCGTCCTCGCCTGTCACCTCCAGCATTTTATGTCAGTGCTCGTTTCAGCCACCCGCTGTCATCCAAGACCGCGACAATGGTCAATGGTCAACCCTTATTTTTTTTCATTCATTCATTCATTCATTCATTCATTCATTCATTCATTCATTCATTCGCCTCGTGTACGGTGACACACGGGCAGGGAAAGCCAATGGCGTTATTAACCTGGCGGCAGAAAACAAAATGCGCGAACCTTCGAGCGCCACTTAGCGGCGTCACGGAGTAAATCACCTAACATGTCAAAACCTTCAGCAATTTCCACTGCCATTCTATACACTTCGGAAGCCCATATTTGTTTGGGGCGACCCCGGCGGCGTGGAGCTGACAGGTTTTGCAAAATAAAGGTACTAGGTTGGAAAATGCATCGTCGGCGAACATCATCATCAGCTAGCATTGCAATGGATTGAAATAAACATAGCTGTCTGAATTGCAAGACAGCGGACAAGCGTTTGCAGTGGCTTCTCTGCAACACCGTTGCATTTGAAACACGACTGATGTACGAAGGTGGGATATGAAGGATAGAACGGAGGCACTTTGCTTGAAACCTATCAATTTTCCGTAGTTCCGCCTTATTCAGCCACATTGTGTGCAGGCAATACAACAACTTTGACACGACACAAGCTTGGAAAATACGGATCTTTTGTTGGGGTTGCAAGGTAGAATGCCGCCAGACTCTCGCCAGTTTGTCGAATTGACCCTTGGCTTCACCCAATCGCCTGCAGATTTCGGGGCCGATGGAAGCTTCGCACCCAATAGGCAATACCTTCCATTTTTTCCAGTTGAGGCGAAGACCATAATTCATTCCCATTGCTTCAATGCATCTCATATGTGTTTCTGCTCGACAAGGGTCCGTGGCAACCACCAATGTATCGTCAGCATATACCAATTCATTGACAGGAAGGACACAGGGTTGCCTGGTTGAACAAATTTCCAATATGTCAGGNTGAGGAGAATGAACCAAAGAATGGAACACGCTGCGTATTTACATCCATTGCCGTCGTGGAGCAATCAATATTTTAAAAGCCAATACCGCTTGGCAACAAAGATTGTTTCCAATCAATTTTCTTGGGCTGCTACAGCCGTTGCCTGGATGCCTTTGGATGATTGGGTGCACAACTTTCCATCCGCACCATCCAGAAGCAGAGGCCGACCGCCCAAAAGGTGGGATCAGACACTCGCTTCGTTTTCATGTACATATTTTGGCGAGCGAAATTGGTGGGTGGCAGCCCAAAATTGTAACCAATGGTTAGCTGCAGAGGCAGCATTTGTAAAATATTGTGAAAGCATGTGAAGAACAAAAGGTTCCCCATGTCCTTTTAGGATCGAGGTGACTCGAACGGGCGAAAGAAAGAAAGAAAGCACCTGTTTGACCAAAGTTCGAAACCGTTCAGTTGCATCTGTTCCACAACACGCTCGTTCCACTGGTGCAAAATGGAGTGCCACGGTTGAGTCCAGTCAATGCTTCCTGGTGGCCCGACAACTTGACGCAGAAGTTTACGGCAATGCACATCAAGTTTTCGAAGTTCAGATGTGTACAATTTTTACCTAAATATGTATGACTTTGTTCCCCGTGCAACACTTCAATCTTATCACCACCAGTACCGAGGAACATTAGTTCTTTCAAACTTTCAGTTGTCAAAATTTTGGGTATGGATGTGTTCAAATTTGAACCGACTTTTGACTTTTGACTTTGCGCCTGCATGTCCGAAGGCAGCCCTCTTTGGGGCGCAGGCAATGTGAGACCAAAACATCAGCTAGTGGAACAGAACTTTACAAAATCATCATTCAACTGCATCCACAATGCCGGATCTTGCGCAAAGCTCAGCCACTCGCCCAATTGATGAAATCGCGTGTATGCCACCAGTTTGCTTGTCCAGTCGTGCCGTGGGTATCCCCGTGTTCGTGCACCAGACGGATTCCAAAGCAACACTCGTTTGACCCACCGGTTCGAAGGCAAATTCGCCACATGCATCGCAAATTTCCAATGATATTTGAGGCATTGTTCAGACCAAGGGTTCAATCCATGTTGTTGCGCGAGTGCTACTGCCTTGCTTGCCATTCCAATGATGCAGAATCTCATGCCAAGGTGCGTTCCATTCCACGAAACGTGGCGGCCCAACTATCATGCGTAACATTTTGCGAAAAACAACGTCCAGTTTGTACAAGTCACTCATCCGGATTGTTCGATGGCCAGAAGCGAAAAGGGCAACCGGTGTAATGACCCGGTCAAAGAAACGAAGTCGAACTGCAAGACGGACCAAATTTGAACCGACAGCTGCCAATTCCTCAACCAAGCACTCCATCATACTTGCAAGATCAGTGTCACTTCTTGCATACAACATCAAGTCATCAGCGTAACGCACGTTTGTTAACACCTCATTTTGACCACAATGAGGTTCGCAATGTTGAATACGAAATCCCATTTTCTCATCGCATGTTCCGAGCCAGCATTGAATAGCAATGGGTTTGGAATGTCTCCTTGTTTCACACCGCGTTTGATTGGAAATTGTCGTCCTTGTACCAATCCAATCTGATCATGATACCATGAAACTATAAGTCGCAAATATGCATGTGGAACCCCCTGCACCCTGAAAGCATCAAACAACGCATTGTATTCAATACAATCAAAAGCTTTCCGCAAATCCAAACTGGCACACCACATCACGACCGACCATTCCATAGACTTCGAACACACATTCTCCAAGACAGCGAAAGCATCATCCACACCAACAGAAGAACGAAATCTGATTTGGTCTTTGGATTGCTGAGCTTCCAATATTGGCTTGACACGCTTGTAAACCGTCCGAGTAAAAATTTTAAACCGTCCAGTATTGGGCCTGAGTTGAATCGACGCCTTGGCGCTGCAAGGGCGGAATTTCAAACATTGTGCCGTGTCTGGAACCACGCTGTTCTCCCTAAGGCAGAGAAGATCCGAATTTTTGAAGCTTGCGTACTTTCGAAATTGTTGTATTGTTTGCACACAGCATGGCTCAACAAGGCCGAACTGAGAAGACTCAATGCTTTTCAAGCAAAATGTTTCAGAAAAATCCTCAACATCCCGCACTCCTTTGTGAGCAGGATCTCAAACAAGATTGTGTTGGAGCAAAGCGGCCGCCAAGAAATTTCAAGCATCCTGACTTATCGCCAATTAGTGCTTTTTGGAAAGATTGCAACTCTGCCTTCCACTGATGTGAGGAGGCAGTGCGTGTTTGCTGGTCAAACCCTTCGGCCCCGGATTGCTGAACAGCCGCAGCGCCGAGGACGCCCTAAGAATTCCTGGGGGTCCAAGGTGTACAAACTTGCAACCGCTATGGTCGGGGGTGCTGACCTTGATGAGGCCTTGTTTTCCGACTTGAAGCAGTGGAAAATCTTGGCGCAATCCTTTTGTTTCGCACAGCGCGAATAGAGCGCCTGTGTGCCATGCCCATGTGTTACTGGCGCGAGGCTTCGAAACGAAACGAAACGAAATGGTCGCCAGTTCCCAGGATTGGTAGGATCACCCGTGTTTGGTATCATTGAAAAAGTTGTTTGCTTCCATCTTTCCTCAACGTAACCATCCACGAGCATCGAATTAAATATACGAAGTAAATGTTCATGCAACTCAAGGTTCCCATGGACAAAGCATTCGGCAACAATACCGTTCGAATCAGCACATTTGTTTCGTCGTAAGTGTTTCAATGCATCTTGTAATTCAACCATGGTCAAACGTTCAATCCCCCGAAACCCGGTTGTGTTCGTTTCCCGTACCAAACTTTTGAGACTAGGGGATTCAAATCCCATTTCCGATGCAAAAATATTTTCCAAGAAATTCGCAAATTCATCCGGACCAGGGCAATTTTCATCCTTCTTTGGAGGGCTAGGATAAACTGGTGCACGGGCATGATGAGTTAAGCGGTCCAAATCCTTGAACTCATCCAGCACATGTTTAATCCGACCATTTCTCTGCTCACGAAGTGCCGGCCGAAGATGTTTCCGAATAGATTTGGATATTTGTGCCCTTTGTGACTTTGATCCCGTTCGCCTCCGTTCAGCGAGTAAAGCATCAAAAACATCATTGTATACTACTTCTTGTCCATAACGTTTTGTTGCAGTTTTGTTCGTCATTGCAGAAGCTCGACAACACAAGTTAAGTCGAACCTGCACGCCAATATTGGCGGGCTCTTTCAGGGCGCAGGCGCAAAAATGTATCTAACTGTTCTACAAATATGCCACACGAAGGTGAATCAAGGCACTCTATGCACTGCAAAATTGAATGAAGGATTCGCAATGTTGATCCCAAAGGTTTTGATTCATGGCAGCATCCGTCCATTGCCCCAAGCCTTTGTATCTGCAATACGATTGAAGTTTCGACTCCCAATGGAAATGTGGGCGGCGGATTCGGTATGTTCCAGCCGGGCACCAAAGCAAAATTCGTCGAACCCAACGCTCTTGCGACAACATGGCGACATGTTGCGCTAGCCTCCAATAATTCAAACAACAAATGCGCGACCATGTTTTGATGTTAGCTCTATCGATAAATATGCTCACCCGAACATTCCATTGATGAAGTATTTCGTGCCATTCAAGTGTCCAATCTGTGCCAGGTGGGGGGCCGACAATTGACCTGCACAATTTGCGGAAATGAGTGTCCAAACGTTCCAGCTGTCGATTGTATATAGTGCGGTGCCCGCCAGCGAAGCATGCAACTGATGACGCTACAGACTCAAAGTGCCGTAAACGCTTTGTAATTGAAACATTTCTGTCTTGCAATATCCACCGGTTCATATGGAAGATTTTCGATGCCTGCTGAAGATGATATTGCAAATCCACATCTTGTAATTTCGACCCACATGATGTCAACATGCCACCCAACCATTTTAACCCACCATCACGGGGTAAAACCTTAAGATTCACTCCAGCTGTGGTCGTAATGGTCTTGGGAGGTTGAGCTTCATTTGTGATGACCATAGATTCCAATTTGTCAGATTTAGGATCAGACCATAGAGCTGTGCGTGCGACATCCTTCATTGGAAATGAACCCAGAAAGGTGCCACATGGCGATCCTCATTTGTTTGTCATTAGCAGTCCAAACCCAGAACATGAACTTGCAAACTGCTCACCACGTTTCCCAACATCAATTTGCAAATTCAAATCTCCTCCGAGGATTGCACGACGACCATCTCTGTACGCACCATGTAGTGCACTATGTAACCGTTCGAAAAAATTTGCAAAGTCCTGCTCTGAATAACTTGCATGGGGGGCGTACTTGCAATAATGTCCCAAAACGGGCCCGCCACACGACCTCCTGGCATTGACACATTGACAAATTCGTCCAATTGAAGCGAAGGCTATACTTCTTTCCCATTGCTTCAATGCGTCTCGTATGCGTCTCTGCTCACCAACAATGGTATCCAACAATGGTATCGTCAGGACAAACGAGTTCATGGATAGGGAGGACACGGGGTGGCCTGGTTGCAACTTCCATTGCCGACGCCTCACAGAGGAGCACGGTCACGAAGGGCGACAATGGACATCCTTCTTGTATGCCAAAATGTTTCCGCCTGGGTTCGGATGGATGTCCATCATATTGCACCACAAATTTGCGACCATTTTGCATTGCACGTATAGCCGCTAGCCCCTCGTTAAGGACCTCTGGCTTGGATTAGGCCAGCTGCCGGAGGCACCGGGATAGAAATGGTCAACTCGTTTCGCCTCTTGTTTGGAGACTGCCCAGGGAAACAGTTCAAGGGTCAGAGCGTTCTGCGGTTGAAAGAAGGAGCGGAGGCAAAAAACAAAAAAAAACATCCGGAGTGCCAAAAACAACAATCAATTAGGCCATCCGCGGAATGGGACCCACAAGTTTTTGGTCAGTCCAGACCCCGGAATGCCAGTGAACCATTTTTTGCAGGGCAAGTTTGTTCCAAATGCTTTTAAATCCTTTTAACAACAAGGCACCAAGGCATCTGCACAACTTCGACAAGTTCGAAAGCCGAATTGCATTCTCGTGTCAGCGCCGGCTGCATTCAATCTGCGCAGTTAAATTGTGGCAAACAACTTGTAGCCGATTGCCAATACTGAGATAGGGCGATAAGTTGCGCAAGAAACCGGGTCTCGTGCCTGGAAAGTCTGATGACACCTCCGTTTCATGCCAGTCGTCCGGAACATGCCCACTGCACCAAACCTTATTGCCAAAACAAACGGCCCACTGACAAGTCAACGATTCATGGACGCAAATTGTTGTTGAAAACTCTGCAGGTAGGTTGTCTCTCCCCGTTGCCTGCCGGTTTTTGAATGTTTTTGTTGTAGCAATCACTTCCCCAAATGTGATGTGATCTTGCGACACCTTTAAAGGAAACCTGAGCGTGTCACCATTTCGTTGACCACATTTTGACACCATGGTATTCCAATTGTTGATCAATGTGTCTGCGCCATGAATGAAGTACTGTATGCCATGGCTGGTTCAATGGCCAACGAGGTGGCTGGGATGGCGCCGGCGTCAAGAAGTTCGGAAAACTGGTTCCAAGCGATGTCAGGTGGCGGACCGACAACACGTCGAAACAGTTCCCGGCAATGCACGTCAAGTTTTCGAAGATAAATTGCATAAAATTTGCGACGCCCAGCTGCAAAACAAACCGCCGATGTAACCAACACTGCAATCTCCAAACCAGCGCGCGTCGTCAATGTCTTTGGTGGTTGCGCTTGAGTTGTCAAAGCCTTTGTTTTGCAGCGTTGAGTCTGAGACCGACCTTCCCGAGTGAAGTCACCAGTGTATCAACCATATAGCCACGTTGTTCGGCAGATCCTGTAAACAACAAAATGTCGTCCTTTGCGAAGATCCAATAAAGGTGGCCCACCATCTCTGAAGTCCAACCCATTGTTTGAAACATCACATCGCCAATCCTCCATCGCCAATTGCAGTAGTGAGCAAAATAAACGAGGGCTTGATACACAGCAGCTTTGCATGCTCCCGGTATTCGCATTTGTGTGCTACGTGTTGGCTGGATGATTTGTGCAGTTTCGCTAGGGTTTTTATATTTGTCTCCCCGGTGGTTCGTTCCCAAGTGGTTCGTTTGTGTGCTAGCTGTGTTGCGTGGATGATCTTTGCAGTTGGGCAAAATTGCATGTTTTTTCTTAAATCGTTTCCCAGTATTTCATTATATAAAGACGTTTAGCTGTGTGAGCGGTCTTGCTCCTTTTGGGCAGGTGATGGTCTTGGAACTCAGGTTTCCTTTGCTAAATGTTTGGACACAATGATTTGTCACCCAAACAGGTTGTCTGTGAGGTGGTTTTCCCCAAAACAAGTTTGCGTGGCAATATTTTTTACTCTTTTCCAAGCAACAACATTAAGATGGTCGGTTAGCTGTGCTAGATTCCGTGGCCGGATGATTTTGCCGTGCAGCCTCTATGTACTGTTTTGTTCGACATATGTATGTGTTTAAAGAAAGTGATTATATTCAATTTCTTGTTCACATGTCATTCATACACTCTCCATGGTTTGATTTTCACCTGGTTGGTGCGCTTTTGGCTTCATAATCCTTACTTACAGCACCAGACTTTCAGAACACAAGTGGGTGTGATGAAGTTGGCTGCCCCGTTCCACCTTCGTCGAAGATTCTATTGTGATGTTTATCGAAAAATATCTTCATTGCATTCTTTCGTTTGCACAGGTAATTGATTCTAGATGAGCACAACCGATTTGGGTGACGAAACCCATGATGTGTGGAAATTGTGTGTCGATGTTTGTTTGGCACGAGCTGGTTCAAAAGCAGTTTCGGTGAGCCATGGTGGCAGCACCCGGTGTTGAAAATCCATTGCAACTGCCAAAGAAGTACTTTGGTTGCATGACATTGACAAGACGGCAGTCACAAATTCGCACACCTGCATCCAGTTGTGCCAGATAGAGTCACATGAAATCCTTTCCAATGTAGGCTGCAGGTCGTGGTGGAGGTGCCAAAGAATGTGCGTCCCGGAGTCACGAAGTCACTCGCACACAACGGATTGGTGTCGGAATGATGCGCTGGATTTTTGAATTCGTGTGATGCTTGTACCCCCTTTGCCAGCGTCAAGGTTAGCTGTTGATGTTGATGACGACTCAGAACTTCACATTCTGGTGCCAGTGGAAGCAGCTGCACGAATCTCAGTATGTCACAAATCCAGTAATTTGAACTCATGTTATGTGTTTGTATGGTTGCCTTGCTTTGTTTACATTCCTGGTTCCAACGGAGGTTGGAGACCGCTTGCGCATTAGCAAAGAATCAGACGGTCCTTGGACATGTGTTGTTTTGAAGTGCCTTGGATGCAAAAAATCTGGGATGGGTCGTGTATCACGCTCAGTCGCATTATTTGCCGCTTGTTCCAAGGAGCCAGCCGTTGTATGACATGGCCAACCGGCAATTGGGTTCACCAGGCTTCAATCTGATTTCTTTGCGGCATCAAGTGCAGTGAGCAAGCATTTCTTTGGCTATATGTACAACTGTAGTGTTTTGTTTTGCAAATTGTATGGCAATCATTGACGAGGCAGAGAGCGGTGTCCATCATTTCTTAAGCAAATTATTTATCAGCCTCCGGCTAATGCCGCCGGCCTTTGCTGGGCTTGAGATTGCAAGCAGCATGNAAAAGCGCGCCCCAAAGACATTATCAGCTTTAGCTTAGACTATATAAGCAAAAGCAAAGTACAGACAAGCAATCCGTCATCAAGCCCCATTCCACTAGACACGCCGGCAAGGCCGGCGGATTAGACCATGCGGGTGTATTTAGCACTCTGATATGGCTGTTTGCGAGGTAGTGAAAACTGCATGCTACAGCTCCTCGTGCCCGCGAACATCAAGCCGCTTCGCCCGCTACAGGATGAAATCGCACAAAGTCTTTGGATTGAACTATTCCTTTCAACTGTGTGATAATAAATACCGCTTGCTCACCTGACAATAGCTCGTGGATCTCGCTAGCAACTTAGGCCTGGAGAGACAAAGATGCAGGTCTACATCTCAGAGTCAGAGCAGGCACCCTGCCATTGTTGTCATTGGGAAGTGAAGATGTGCAGGATGGTCAGGGTTCAATACCAGTCCGAATCTGCAAGCATGTTTACTCCAGCTCTGTGCGACAAGCTTTTGGAAATATATATGGTCTCCAAATGGTTTTTCGGTATACGTTTGTTCCTGAATCTTTGCTTGGGATTGTTAGCATACATGTTTTTCTGGTAAGCGGTTGGAAGCATGGAAGGGTGGACGATTTTAGAATGGAAGTGCGTCTGTCTCAAAGCAGGTGCAGCTTTCAGTTCCAGAGAATGCCAGGTGCACTTTCCGTTTGTCATAGGCAGCTAGGAGCCTTGTAGATACTACCCACCTTGAGAACCTTGATGTAGGGTTGACTGCAGTTTTTTCTAATCAGGTAGCTCAACAAATATGTGTCCAATAGTGGTCAAGTAGTAATTTTGACGCAGCGTAATTTTCAGCAGCAATTTTCTATGATTTTCTGAAGCATATTGCTGTTGCTAGGCACTGAAGCATGATACTTCCGCTTTTCTTGATTTTCTTCCACGGTTTTTGTTTGTCAGTCCGGGCGATCTGGTTGAGTTGGTGCGAACAAATCAGTCGTGGACGTCGGGATGCCAATCTAAGAAGATAGATAAGATAACAACTTCATGTCTCATGATTTATCAAACAAAATTGTGAAGATTTCGTTCATCAAAAGCATGCAACTTCTTCTGGTGAATTTATTCTGCTTGAGGGCCAAGTTCACCCGCGACCGTTACACTGTGGCTTCGGAGCGCGGGATGGACGAGAAACCAATAAGTTTTCACACAACGCAAAGATGTCAAAAGTCTAGTAGGGATGATTTGGCTGGGGGCAAGTCTATGAGTCCATATGCATGTTTTCTAGTGAAGAAGGGCATGTTCCATGTGCGTCCATTCCATGGACTTGGGCAGACGAGTTGGTATTGGCTCTAGCAAGGTGTGCTGGTTTGTGAGCCCCTGCAGGATCCCAAAAGCAACTTAGCAGTGATGGCTGACCTAGCCAAAACCTCTAGTACTATCCTTGGAAAGTGATAAGTCATATTGTGCCTGCACTTGCAGCGCTTCAACATGGGCTTTGTGATCTCGCTTTTTTCAGGTCAAGCTGGATTAGATGTGGAGGCTGCAGTTGAGCGCCTGTTTGCAGTCGCCAAAGAAGCAGGCTGTTTTGTGCGGACCCCAAAGGATAACGTCCATGTGACCATGTGGTGTTTGTAACGTTTGTACATGATATTCCTGGATTCCACAAGAATTTTTGCTCCATCAGAGGGAGGAATGCCGAAGTGCCTCTGAGCAGCTAGGTAAGCCCGAAGATAAAGAGAGGCTGCGTTGGACCCTCAATGAAGTTGTGAGGACTTTCAGTTTTCAAAGATTCCAGGTCAAAGTGTTTCTCTCATCAAGGATTATTTGTGAATGCATTATGCTCCTTGGGGAGTTCTTGCGTCAGCACTGAAGCTGCAAAGGTGCCACCTTTAAACATTCCGGGCTTAGTAGCTGTGGAAGCAATTGAAGAAGGGGAGGAGCGCGTGGAGCTGCTAGGGCTTCATTGATGGTCAACGGTCAATTGTCAACTGAGTGGTGCATTTGGTATAGTATTTCTCACACCTTGATTGGCCTGAGTGGTTTTGCTGCGGCAACGATGGAAGGAGCTGATTCGAGTGCCCAGCAAGTTTCACATCACGCTGGGAGACCAGATATGGATGAATCCAGATGGCAAAGGGCAAGATCCGTCAAAGCGGTCACAGCACTGCCACCATGGAGGGTGGTGTACTGTTAAGGCCGCCATCAGTTGAGATCGCTGCTCCTGCGCTTGCACAAGCAACATGTCTGGATTCAGCCATGGAGTCTTCACTGGGCACACTTTGAGTTCAAACCCTGGCACTGTCACATTGACAGTGTCGCAAGCCGAGGCTTCGAAAGCGTCAGATTCTGAGCCAGCTTATACATTGAAAGGCTACAATATTTCAGCTCCAATCCGTTCTGAAACCAGGAGCTCCTTGCCGGAGCAACGCCGCTCAAACCCCGGTTCTTGCAGGTGCTCCGACACCAAAATCATTGAAGTCACATTTTTCCCTCGAGGTTTAGAGGCCTTGCATGCCTTTTTTGTGGCACGCCTTTTGGCTGATGCCCAGGCACTGGTATACACTCTGATGTTGGGAAGTGCTGAGACCGGCTAGTAGGCTATGACAAACTAGCAGTCATCAGCTGGAAACGAGAATGTCGCCCTAGCAGGAGCGTGCCGTCTCCAGCGAGAAGGCTTGGGATGGGCTTGGGGATAACTACAGTATCAATTTGACACGAATTTGTCGTGAGGCCTCCACTTCCAACGCTTTCAACCGATGGACTGCAACGGAGCATCAAAAAAAGGCTGCGCTGAGTTTGGGAATTTCGCCTCGCATTCCTCCTGTATGTTGGCAACTTGTTTTTGCACGCTTGTGGACTGTTTCCTCATCAGATTTGGGAAGCTTATGCCGATACCCTCCTCACCGAGGCGGGTTGTGGAGTAAGTTTTGCCTGTACATGTAAGCATGTCAGGCGCTTTCGTGGTGCTGTGTTTATTGAGAACTGTCAGGATTTTTCCTACCACCCATTCCGTTTGGCTGCTTGTAGTCCAGCGGAAATGCCTCAACCTTATATAAATCTTCATGCCAGCAGGAATTCTAACCAAGCTGCAGGCTGGCAAAATAAGAATCGCACTGCTGACATTGCAATAATCTTTCCTGAGGCGTGGTCATTTAAGCCCATCGCAAGAAGCGGAGTACTACATTGACATGGCTGGCAACTTAAATCACGATGCTTTTTTCCAGGGAAGAAAGAATCCAGACCTACGCGACAGCATGGAGAAGCGCCTTTGCTTGCAAGGCCACAGATCTCATGTCCCTGCATGAGACTATGCTGCGGCTTGCTGGGCTTGTTTTCCCTTTTGGGAGATTGTTGGGAAACCTTGGGTGTAAGTTTGGGTGTGAAAGAAGAACACCCGACGACAAGAACCCTGTGGTCGTGGTCTTGGGTGTGTACGTAGCGACGTAGTGTTTTCATGTTTTTCGTTGTCTCCTCCTTGTTTGTCCTATTGCTTCTCCTCGTCGTCATGTTCCTGTTGTTGTTCCTGTTGTTGTTGTTGTTGTTGTTGTTGTTGTTGTTGTTGTTGTTGTTGTTGTTGTTGTTGTTGTTGTTGTTGTTGTTGTGGTTGTCGTTGTGGTTGTCGTTGTCGTTGTCGTTGTCGTTGTCGTTGCTGTTGCTGTTGCTGTTGCTGCTGCTTCTGCTGCTGCTACTGCTGGTGGTGGTGACGGTGGTGACTGTCCTCGCCGTCGTCATTGTGGCAGTGGCGGTTGCTGCAGCAGTACGGCGTAGCAGGGGAAGTGGTAGGTAGAAACTTCATTTCAATAATTCGAGGCCACCGGTTCCAGTACTTTCAATGCTGTCGGCAGCAGCCAGGTCCAGTGAGGCTGCCGGAATGCCAGAAACACTTGAGGTCACTTCCAGCGATTGCGAGTTAATTTGACTGTTACTTCTCTATTTTTTATTTCAGCAGCTCTGAGACGTCTTCAGGCAGAGATGTTCTTGCGCGCTCGAATGAGTGCGTCTAAATCTCAGCACTAGAAGTACAAGATGTGAACCCTCAACGTGTCAAACCTTTTGACTGTTGCCTGCAGGCAAACAAGAGTTTTCCAGACATGCCAGCTGCCTGGTATTTCCTGTCACATCATTTCAACGTGATCTGGGAGTAGTGTACGGCTTTTTTATTTTCTTTTGTTTGGAGGTGTGGATACGACATTGGTGCCGGTGGCGGACTTGTAAGAAGCTTAGTGGGCAAATTCGTGTGGAGATGAGTTTCCAGAGACGCCTAGCTCAGGTTGAACCATTCGCCCACCCTGACGCCTGGTGTTTTGTGGAGTTGGGATGCAGAGGATGGGATGACAGAATCGCCTTTCTTGAATTCTTCCGATTTGCCGCTTTGCCGTATGGCTTTGCCAATGTGCCAATGTGGCGTAATGCATGATCGTGACAGGCAGAGGCTATGATTGTGAGAGCAGTTCGTGTCAGAAGCTTTTCTCTTTTCCTTGTTCAGTTGGATTGGTGCAAACTATGGATTTATATATTCTTGAGGATGCAACTCTGTTCAGAGTTGCTAGGAGTCAACGAGCAGACAGCTGACCCACCTTGTCTCAGGCTCATAATCCTGGTGAGGAGCTCTTCACCACTTATGGAGCAAGGCACAATGGAATCGTGGGTTCAGAAAGTGCCGGCGGGGGGGGCGTTGGTTTGCTGCAAAAGGTCTAACATGCTGCTCTACCGAACTTATGGTCAGGGCCTTGCAGGTCAAACTGATAGCAGGCCCAATTGAAGCAGACACAATATTTTGGGTTAAAACCTGCAGCCCTTCAGGTTTTACACTTCATCCAATCAACGAGCCAAGCTTTACGTGCGGCCCTTTTTCAGCGATTGAATCTCCTGTTTCTGTATGACTTATGCAGTGGTGCTTCACGATTCATCGGTGAGGTACATCATACGACCACATTTGGCCTTGAGCTCGCTGGGAATTGTAGGGAACAGTGGGGGGGTGGGTCTAGCTGAGGTGAGGCCTATCATGAAAATTTTCCTGGATGATGAAGATGCAAGGCCCTGCAGAATCCCAACATACTTTCCATGATCATCCTCATCTTCATCCTCATCCGCATCATTCACATCATGCGTCATTATCATCTTTCGCCATGAGCCATTCACAGTCATTTTTCATCATTTTTCATGATTTTATCGCACCACGTGAACTCTCGTAGGCCATTGATTCTGCTTGAAACGTCGCACATAGATGACTCCTTGTGCCAAGCAGCTGCCTCGGTTGTTGGGCATTTTCCCTCTAGCTGATCTTCACCAAAGCATTTTGACGGTGTAGGCCAAGTATTGAGATGTATCGAGCTGATATGCAGGTCCTTGTTTGTCCTTCATATTATCCTTTTCACACAGGTGTTCTACAGGGTTTCGGTCCGTAGCTCTTGTTGGACCAAAGCTTGCCAGCGATGGCTCCAAGCGTAGTTGCACCGATAGGTTTCTTGGATGAATACGGCCTTTGTTTGGTAGTTTTATTCTAGGATTGCATGACACTGTCGACACAGAAATCTTGGGTGTAACAGGTGCTGCTTGGCTAGAGCAGAATGGTGGTGGACATGTCAATGGCGAGCAGCGTGAGGTCTTGGCCAAAGTGTTGTGCCTCGGCAATGTAGTACTACTGATACAGTGATACCAAATGAAACTTCGAATCGATTTGGAAAGCCAATTCTGAATCTTTGAATCGTGGGGTTTGGCATCCTTAGTTGGCAATCGTTGAAAGGACGACCGAGTTGGAGACCAAAGGCTTCCCAAAGACTACTGTGGAGAAGGAGGTGGGAGGACGTTCCTGATGTACTTATTTTGGATGTAAGCATTCAACGATAATGCCTTTTCGTTCAATCTCTTGTTCAGGTTGGGGAGTTCTTAGACCATGGTCGAGTCTCTGCTACCAACTTGGATCGCCTGGCCAGACGAGTGCAATGTGGCTTTGGCCAAACATGCCGAATGAAAAAATGTTTAAACGGATCTCAACAAGAGATCGAGATACGGAGGCCGATTCATATTGAGTTGTGGCATGGAAGCTTGATGACCATGTAGCTGAGGCTCTTCAGTAAAACTGAAGCCGAAAGACATGCTCCTTGGTGATCAATAGCTGAAGTATGCTGAAGTCCCTTTTCTGGAGCACTTGCGTTTAGCTATTTCCTGCTTTCGTGACGACTCAATATAAAATAGGATAATAAGACTCGTAAGACCATTATTATCCATTTTTAATCTTTGCCAATTGCACCCTGGTGCATAGAAGCATGCCATTTCAATCCTTGTTGGTCACATTATTGACTGGACCTATGGAGGCCAAAATGGATGTCTCATCAGTTTACTGCAGGGGATGGACTCCTTAGACCAGCCTTGACTTGCAAGGTCAGCACGCGCATCTCCAAAGCTAGACCGCCAGGAGGCGCCAGTGGGAGGAAAATCCAAAAATCAGTCGGCCGCAGGGATGACAATTTCGTGCAGGTTCTGGACCTCCCAATGCCCAAGTCGGCACGACTAAGAAAGGCGCGGGATGTTTTTGCACCAACTTCCCTTGGGAAATTGGATTCCTTGATGCCTTGGAGGCCACACCTGACATCCATGAGCTTGCCAGATGGTCTGTTGTAGCTGCAATTGAAAAGCAGCGCATGGAGGTGCCTTGACTGACACTTCATGACACACTATTCACGACTATTAGTGTGCAAAATCACAGGTGGTTGGGTACTTTTTCAACTTGGGATCTTCTGGAGTACATTGGTAGCTTTTGTGTTGAGTTGCTTCTGATGGGCTGAAATCAAGGATGAAAAGCAAGAACAACACCTCGTGGATCGAGAGCGAAAGTCTAGGCTTGCTTTATTGCTTGGCTTTGCTTTGCTGCAAAATTCCTTGGACCTCACTTGAGGAGGATTTCAACAACAGTTTAATGCAGGCTATGTAAAATATAGTTTGAAAAGATGACTTGCTGGAAGGTATAGGGAGTTCTTGAAGGGCCAGGTTGAGGAGCGATTAAAAGAAAAGGCTCGTAGATCCTCGAATGGCAGCCGTTTTTCAGTTTTATCATGTGAAATGCTATCATTTGTGATTTGTGTCGTCTACTCAGCCTGTCAGTTGCTTTTGCCAGGTGAAAGCAAACGAGGAAAAGGTCGTGGTAAGAGTGCTGAACTTACCAGGACGTTGCAAAAATGGCGTGATTGGATTGCTAAAGGTGGAATACCATGACATATGCGACATATGTATCCCCGTGCCACGAAGATGACCTTTAGCCTTGCTGTTCAATGAGGCTTTAGCTGACAAGGACCGCGAGAAAGTGCGACTTGAGGAGCTTGTGAAATCAAAGTCTTGACCCAAAAAAAACCGCGGGTTGTTGGATGAAAAACGCTGGTCAAGGTTTGTTTCTATGCAAAGGCATACAGAGGAAGCTTCAGTTTGCGTCCTTTTTTTGTTTAGATTCAATCTGAAACATGCTGCAAACACGTGAGGAGATGGCAACGACACAAACACGCCAGGAGAAAATGATCAGTCGCTTGGTGTGAATGGGTGCTGCAATGAAGTTGTTTCAAATGGTATCAGGCGGATATGGCAACAAGAAACTTGATATAGATGTGGCGCACATGGGGTATATATATATATGGTATATAAAGATAGATATATATGTATGTCAATCTATTCTTTCTTGTCTTGTTCTCTTCTGACTCGGCGCTGGTTATTCCAAGGGCTGAAGGACGACATCCTATCACAGGTGTCTGCTAGGCAGAGTTCGATCCCCGGTCAACCAAGAATGGCACTGTGAAAAGCACGTGAAATCCAAGCGCCGAGCGCCTTTAGAGAAAGATCCACTGATCCACTTGCTGAAGGTCGCAAGCAAGAGGAGAAGTGCTCCGACTTGGAGCAAGCACAAAAGGAGCCTGCGCTTGCAGCGATCTGATGGTGCAGTGATGTCTTGCATCTTACTGGGGGGCTTTCATGTGACAGCTGTGTAGGAGAATCAGAGGGCCATTCGGCTAATGGAAGAGGAAAAGGTTGAGATTGCAAAGAAGAAGGTGGGACCCTGGTGATAAAGGGCTGTTCACAGAGATTCAGACTGCTTTCGAAAGATTCTGTGCACTTCATGTGCGTGCAGGATTCTTTTCTACATTAATTCTGTCATCTAAGAAGGGTAGCTCCACTTGCACAAGAGGTGCATCACGATTTAGGATCTTCATGTTGAAGCAGTTTTGGTGAGACCTGGGCCGAGGAGATTCGCCGCGTCATGGATCAAACGCAGGCACAAGCCTGGGCTGAACAACGGTGTTGCCCTCAGAAAAAAAGGCCGATGCTCGATGTCATGATGTGCCGATCTTGAGCAATAAAGGCAGAGGGGCTTGGATCAACGGCGACGAGAAGCACAGCAGCGAGCAACGGACAAACAGAGGCCCTGTGTGGTAAAGGAAGTTTTCACGTGCTAGTGCCAGGTGCGACAGGAATTGTATGCAGTATCACTTTTTGTTTCAGACAGCGAACTTTGTGCAGGAGAGATGAAGCAGCTGAGATTCTGCGAAGGGAAAATCAAGAGCTGCTTGAACAGGCATCTTTGTGATGAATGTCAATCTACGTTAGCAATGATTCTCATCAGCTAAGCCATCAAACTCATTTCTTGGCATCAAGTCTGCTTCGGAGTCAACATCTGCCAGGCCAAGACAGAACGCTCGTTGTTCTTTGAGAGGCTTCACCTAAGAAAGGCAGTTTGGCTGACAGTCAAAGGGGTGAGCTAAAGGGAAGCGATGCCTTTCAACTTTGCTATGCATACTTTGTAGTTTTACATCTCCAAGTTAGGGTAGATGATATACAGTGCAGCTTTGTACTGTACTGACCATATCGCATTTTGAAGCAAAATACTTCGGTACTTCATGTGTTTCTTCCAGTCGGAATGATGCAACCGCAATAAAAGTGGTAGCAGACTCGATTAATAGGTGTCCAACACGACGATTCAAGCGAAGACTTCAGGATGTGGCCCGAACGGATCGTTTGAAGCAGCGTCACCTGGCAGATTTTAGTACTGAAAATCAAGGTTTGTCGGTGGGAGGCAATGTGCGGCATCCGAGGCAATGAACGAATTCAGCAGGAACTTCAAGAATTGGCTCCCATTCGCTCAGCTGCTGATCGTTTGGTAACCCAATGTTGTGGTGTTAAAGCAAGGAAAAAAACTTTGGATGTTCGTCACTGCCCAAGTTACAAATATCTCAACAATGATGGAAGGTCAGGAAGAAGAGGAGCGTCGAAAAGATGAGGTCCACCGAAGAAAGCGCAGGTACGAAACCTCCGTTGAGTGAAAACCCCTGGGATTCTGCTGGCAAAAAAGATATGCATCTCATGTCGCAGGGAAAACGTGGAGTTTTTGCAGAAGCAAATGGAAGAGACGCCTGGCAGCAAGATGAGAGGCAAGACAGGATCGTGAATGGAACGCAAGACACACGGTGTGCACCCCCAAATCATAATTTCTTTTTGACCTTGACTAAGCTGCCCCTGTTGCTGAGGAAGGAAGAGAGGTTCGCTTTCTGCTTCCTTGACGAATTTATTTCTGCTTGATTGATTCACAGTTAATGTGTTCCCCATTTTGTGCTGCCGGGGTTGCTGCAGGCAGCGCAGAGACCAAGAGTTCGAGCAGAAGAAACTCCAAGAGCACAAGGTTTCCTTGCCATGAATGTCGAGTATGTGGTTGTAACTTGTAGGCTTGTTGGTCAAATTTTGCATGCCCACATGCTTGCACTCCTTTGGTAGTACAATTCTGCCTAGGACTTGGCCATGAAGCAAGCTGAAAGAGACTTGCGAAAGCAGGAGGACGGAGCTGAGATGCACTTGGATATGCTTGAATCTTGAATCAGCAGTTTTCCAAAATATTCAAGATCCACGTCACGTCTTACATCACCCGACCCCAGTACGATTTTCAGAGAGTACCATTGACACACCAACTTCTGCAGGATATGCAGAAAAGAAGATCTCGGTGCTACAGCTGCAAGCAAAATGCGTCAAAAAAAGTTTCAGTCAATACCAGCAGACCAGCAGTAATCACGTTGACACAAGATGCGACAGCCGGTAAGACGTCTCAACATTTTGCTTGGTGCAGCAGTTATCCGTTTGTTGGTTTTGAATGCCCATTCCTATGCCTCTCCCTGGGTCTTGTGGTCATGCCAGGTACAAAACAGAACTTCTTGATCAGCTTGCAGCAAAAAAAGCTGCCCGATCATGCGGGTTTAAAGTCAAGGAAGACTTCATGAGTTGGGCACCCAGACTTGCAAACATGGCAGTCAAGTGGCACCTCTTTGAACTGATTCTGAAGCCAAGGCGATATGGAGATTTCCCTCAACAAAGTACCTCTATTGCAGCTGAGCGTGGTGCAGTTCTGAAGCGGATTGTGAAAAAATATGGACAAATGGGAATGGACCCGGGAGACAAACAAGGCAAGTCTATGCAAGCCTCACTTTTTTGATGCAACTCCTGAGCTTATTTGCTGAGAATAAAGGATGGTAGTCCCCGGGAGTGGGTCTTCCAAGGCAGTAGTATGTATTTTTTGGTTTATGTGTAGTGACCACTCAAAACAATCGAGGAGATGCTTGGGGAACTCTCCGTGTATGTGGAAAGCCCACGGTCAGTTGGCCATGGCTTGAACGAGACCTATTGAATCCGATCAAGATCCAGGCTAGATTTGGAATCATCCGGTTGAATCATTGAGACATTTTTGAAGTGATACACAGTTTTAATCTACGAAGTTACGATGATGGGGTGGCGGGCAGGGCAGTTGAGTCTGTTATCCAGTCCCCAAGTACGGACCGATTTTCCATGCACCACATCCCAGTACAGAAATCTTTGGATGTTTAGTGTCTTTGGGAATGGATTTCTGTCATTGCTCGATGCGATTGCCCACAGGTGTACAATGCATTTCACCGACTGAGTCTGCCCGAACGGTTGTTTACTTGTGTTTTGGCCGTCGGCTGTGTCTTCATTTTGGGGTATCACTTTGTGCATTTCTTGCACATTCAGCTCTTGAGAACCAGACTGGCAGATTTGCAGACTGGGTGCTTCATGAGCTGGATTTCTTCCCAACTTTTAGCCAATTGGCAGTTCGCGGTTTCTTCTGTTTCCCAGGAATCCCCCAATCCCGTGGAGGGTCTCGCCCAAAGGTGAGTGTCGACCTTCGCAAGTCTTTGTGGCCTTTTGCCACGCGGAGAGTTTGTAGAGTTTGTGGAGTCCTGGACTCATGTCTAAACATGACATCTATGGCATCCAAAGTTGGTGTCCAGGATTGCAGCCATAAAAGAGTTTCATGTTGCTCAAGGGGTTTGAAGTCAACTCCAGGATTGATAAGCTCTGTTCGTTTAATGGAAGGGGCACCCAGAAAGACAATAAATTGCTACAAAGAAAAATTGCGCACCACGCTTGTAAAACGTGAGTGTTTATTGATTTGGGTCCACATTGGGTTTTTGTAACGTGATCAATCCCATGCAGCAATGCACAAGTTGGTTTTCCAGTTCGGACGAAGTTGTGCTGTGGAATCAGACGCCCTGGCTGACAAGGTTCTCAATAAAGTGGGCAAGAAGGGTGGCAATGCCACCGAGCTGCGACCTCATCTTTGACTGCTTTAACCAGAGTCTTCTCGGACAGCTTGGGCCCGGGCAAGATGCTTCAATGTCATGAGGTTTTTGCGTCTTCTCTGCGCTCGGAGACCGGGCCTCAACGAAGTTTCAGCTCGTTGGTTTTCGCAGCGGCTTTGCGATGGGCTTCTTCTGAGGTCGTTGGGGCTATGAGCAAGATGAGAGGATCAGGTGTCAGCCTGTGTATGTTCCTGTGCAATGTATGCCTCAAGTGCCAAACCAAGCCCTCACCTTTGGGAACAAAGTTGCAGTGTTTGTGTATGTTTGTGTGAGTTTCAACAGTAGCGAATTCACGTGCATGAATCCAGAGGATTACAAGCATACTATTCAGGCTATACACACGTCACGGATGTCTAGACTCTAGAAGATCTGCACGTACATTTAGATTAATTGCTCCGTACGCAGGCCTGCACTTGAAGCTTTGAAGCGGGCACGCGAGAAGGATTCTGGCAGCCATACTTGGTGGTATTTCAGCAGCATTTGGCAAGTTGTGCCACTGATCTGTGGCAATCAGCAAGTGTTTGGATAGCTACCAGGTGATCCTGTCCTGAAAGAGCAGTTCTTGAATTCTCGTTTAGATGCATGAACTGCTGGCCCAAGGGAGCACATTGATGAGGAACACAAGGATCTTGTGCAGCAGGAGTGGGCTTCGTTGTGTAGCACTGAATGGAGCACGGGGACAGACAGCCATGAAGTTTTCCACCTGGTTTGTTACAGGATGCAGTCCGCGTGATCATGAGCGAATACCTATGCCTCACTGCTCACATAGAGGCCAGAATAGCAGAGCTTTGTAAAGACTTGATTCTGTTTCTATATGGTGACTTGCTAGGCTGCTGATGCTGCAGATGGGCGTACAGATGTGCCATATTTATCGAGTCTGAGCCTTTCCAGTGATTCGAAGCGTCTTCTCGTCTTCTCGTTTTGGACCATTCCAAAAGGCTGTGAAGCTTGGCGAAAGAGTGTAGCAAAGGCTTTAGGCCTGCCAGGCGCTTAGTCGACTTGCGTCGAGACTGCAGGTTATCGACTTTCAAAGTTCCGGTCAATTTTACCGGAGAAAAGATACCTAGGTGCAAGACATGTGGCGGTTTTTCCATTTCCACGGTTGGGTTCTGAGAGTTATGGACGAGGTATGACAAGGTCGTAAAGGTACAGTACAACACAATTTCGCATTCCAGTCCATTTGAAGTATCCTGAGGCGAACCCAGCCAAACCCACTTCATAAGCCACAAATCCCTACTTTCGGCCATACCACTTGCTCAGATCTCAGTTCGGCTTCAAAAATTCAGCTTTTCTAGGCCTTCAAATCACTCTACTGCTTTGATGCCAGAACCAGGACGTTGGAATGGACGAGGGCCAATACTGAGATTTTGCAATGTTTAGATCCTGTGAGAACAACCTCCAGCAGAAGATCTGATAGCAAGTGGGCAAGTAGAATTGCATACAGTATTCAGCACTCAGTACCTTCTGACTTTTGCTAATTGTGAGATAGGATTTCCCAAAGAACCACTTCTGCTTGAGGGTTAGAGGCTGCCCTGGGGTGCACGGAGCTTCAATTTCATCTATGGATGCCGCATGGGAGGCAGCTGGATGACAGATGTGATCCTCTTTCAGTGTCAACCAGCGAAGCGGCGAGGTTTCCGGAGCTGCCACCAGCCATGGAAAAAAAGATCCGCCACAGGATATGGGTAAAACGAGGAAACGGAGGCCGATTGCCACGGTACGATCATTCAATCCAGTTTATGTCGTTCAAGCTCGCGAGAATGATTGTAGAAGAACAATTTTTCAGAAAAGCTGTAGATACATGATACATGTCGTCTTGTTCTGGCCAATGAGATTTTGAGATATGCGCAGCAGGAGGTGCAAATACATGAGCATTTTTTTTCTTTCCAGAACTTGACAGGTCATGGCCACGTTTTTTTTTTTGGGTGAAAATACGAGGACGGTGTGACAATGTCCATCATGGATTTGGAACGAGACGGTGCTTTGCATCTGCCGCTTTGGATCGGAGTTGTTTCAGATAGTTTCACCCAAACAGCACAGCCAGGAGGGATGGTCCTATGATGCAACGTTGTTTAGCTCTTATATATATCCTGAAGTAGGATCCTACATCCTACATCCTACAGCCATACGGCCCTACCCCTGAGATGACACTACATTTGACTAATGACACTACAATGGCAGGGGTTCCATTAGCCTTCCACACAAAAACCGGTCGGAATCCCACTGCATAGCCCGGCACGCCCATGCGCCGGATGCCAGCTCCAAGGGGCCAAGGGAAGGCCCAGCTAATCAGCGAATGATTCAAAAAGTCATAAAAAGTCATGAAGTGTATGGCCTATTATGGCTTCTTTTTGGCCTTTTTCAGTTGGGGGTCTCTCAGGCCAAGCCCAGGTATCTGCTGATTCTGGTGGTGGATTCCTTGGCATTTTGCTGTCAATCTCCAGTGATGCTTGTTTGCTTGGATGTGTCACTTGCCTTTCTGAAGCATTGGCTTTCCAGGAGTCCCAAAATATCAAGTTTTCTGTAAGGGACATATGCTGCGGCGGAAAGATCTCAGAGTTTCTTAGGCATCTTGTTGTAAATAGCCCCATATCTCACCAGGATGACTCAAATGAAATGAACTGTCATCATGACAAGTTAAACAACTGTACTCGTAGCATGGTTTTGTTTGAAGGGTTTGCCGAAGGGGGCATTCTGCGCATCTCGCTCTCGGGATGGGTCGCTTGGCCCAGCCATACAGTCTGGAGCAGGTGGAGAAGGTGGGAATAGTGAAGTCTTATCAAAAGGGGAAGGAAAAGAGAGATGCTTTGTTTTGATATGCCTTTCTGGTAACAGCCAGCTTGTTGCAGTAGTTTTTTTTTGTGGGAAGATAGTGTATGCACATTAGAGCATGGCGGAAAGTCCTGACGCAAAAAGCCTAAACATCAGAGGCCTTGAAGTCACTGGGAGAAGCTCCATCTTGGAACCGGCTGCCTCGGGCAATGCACCAGCACAGATGCGCTGCTTGTTAGCAAACAGAACAAGCAGATTCGAACAGGGACATATAGGCTGCGCTTGGCTGATTCGCTGATACTTGATACTTCAGTATGTTCCTCCTACCTGTCGTGAAGCTCAGGTCAAATACAAAGGCTTTGTGAATGTTTGGCCGACGCGTGGGACTGCGCCACAGCTTGAATTTCCGTGCGAAAAATCGCTTCTTGTGCTTCCACGTATTTTCTGTGGCAAGGTGCTTGTGCAGGGAGGTGAGGCTCCAGTACTAGAACGAGCGCTGAAGGTCTTTGACTTAGCTGTTTGTTACTGTGCCAAAAGGTTCCAACCAGCCTCTGTGAGGAAGTGCTGGGAGAAGCCGTGGAAGCAGAAACTGCTGAAGAACGAGAGCTTCCAGGCAATGCATTTTGTATTCTTGTACTTCTTCCTTTTAGTATTTGATGCACCGTGATTTTGGAAATATGTGCTCAGATGGCTGTGCCTGGAACCTCTTCGTGGATGGCTCTTGCCCGGCCAACAAGCAGGCGGGCAAGATGCCAACAGCAGCAGGCCTGGCCGCGCCGCCTTGCGTAGACACCGGCAACCCAATTGAAGGTTTTTCTTCGAAGCTTGTTCTTGCTTACCGGTGTCCAGACGTGCCTTTCTATCGGTTACGGTTTTCCATTTTACCTCTTATTCTGGGTGCCTGCATACTTTCTGGCTTCCCTATCCACCTGCCTACCTACTGTACCTTTCTTTCTCCCTTGCTTTCTTGCTCGCTTGCTTGCCTCCCCTGCCTGCTTGCTTGAGCTTGTTTGGCTTGCTTTGGCATGGCTGTGTGAGGTTGGGGTGTTGCAGTTTATCAGCGAAATGAGAGGCGCGGCAGCTGCTACATGACAGTCTTTAGACATGGCGTAGAGCAATGCTCAGAGGTCAAACGTGTGCCTTTTATTTTCAGCTCGAAGATAGTACCCAGCATGAGTGCCACACAAGATCCTCCGTCACTAGCTACCAATTTGCATCTGGGACCCTGCGTTGGTTCTCCAATCATCCCCGATCATCCCTCAGTCACCCGACTCCCGAGGTAGCCACACAGCCACACATTGTACATTTCTGATCGTTTGTGACTCATCTTGCTAGCAAAAGGAACAACCACACACACGTCTCGAACTACGTATACTTAGTATACTTCCTCTGCAGGCCTCTCACGTAGACGCAGAGTCTTTCGTGCGTACACATTTACTGAAGAGCACCCGCGAATACACGGATGAACAGAGAAAAGGTTGCTACCATCATGAATTGTATGGGCACAGGGTGCGCTCTGCAGACTCCAAAACCTAAAGATCCAATCAGGAATCAGGACCATTCCAGGTCGTATCACATGTGTGCCAGCGTCCTGGTAAATTAGGGTCAAGTTGATTGCAAGACAAAGCTGTCAACTTCATTTCTGCGGCAGGGATTCTACCTTTGCTGAACTCTTTGGGCCTGTGGTCACAGATGATACCTCTCCGTGCCCGGCTTAGTTGCTGAATAAAGCATCGCTCGCTCGCCGGTTTACACATCACCTTTCACTGCGGAGGGAGCGCTGAGGCTGAGTTTGGGTGCCTTGGGCGGCTCCAACAACACAGGCGAACTTTCTGCTATGGGTGAGGCAGGGGAAGGACCAGGACATCGGACATGTGGACTGTTTTCTGAAATGGTTCAGTTGCATCAAAGATCATGAAAGTATAGATTCTAGGTGACATCTGGATTACTCATGATAACAAATGAACATAATGATAACTCACGACTTTGTTGCAAAGATTATATAGATAAAGTGCCAAGCACTGACTGAGCGTGTGAGTCGCCAACATAGGCGCTGCTTTGGCTGCGAGATGAAGCACCTGACAAGTGCATTCCTGCAGTTCTGCACTATGACTCTGAGCTTCTTTGGTTGCATTCGGTCAAGCCAACGAGGGCCCCACTCCCAGCCACACCTGCATAGACGTTAAAGCTTTAGAGAGACGCATTTTTGGTTCCTGGTAGTTGGCTTAGGTACGCGGCAAATATTGTGCTTGGCCGCAACAAAGCACACAAGATCCTTGGCTTGAGTTTATCTTATCATGCAGAACTATTCTTGGAGCTTTAAGCAATACGCAGCGACAGACTTTGCCAAGGAACGTGGAGCTGGCCATCAAGTTGCAGGAGCTTTGCACAGAAGTGCAGGCCGGTGAAACGGAGATGAATAAATTGAGTAGAACATAGTAGAACTCATTGTGGCATTGAAGGTGTTGAACCACCAGCATTCAATATATGAACTTCAAGATAGTTGATACAACTGGTAAACGTGACACATTCTGCCTGGCCTATGTGAGGCACAGCGCCCCCTTCACCTCTTGCATGTGAAGGGACATTCTGGTTGTACTGGCAACGAACGTGCTGATGCTCTTGCTGCTCAAGGCCAACATCAGGGACATACCGAACAGGCTATGAATCCAATCGGAATCTTTATTCGCTGCAAGAGTCTGAGCCGTCTGAAAACCGTTATTGCAAGCACCATTTGGCAGGTTGGGTGCATAGTGCTAGAAGTGACGTTAGAATTTAAAGTATGTACTTCTGTAGATCTTTTAAACTAACCGGCGGCTTTTGGCCTGGTGTAACTAGTGGATGCAGGTTCTCAGGGCAAGTGGGGTATGCACTCCAAACGCTGGGCCAGCCACGTCGAAGCCGCTGAATTGGCCTGTGTGGCCAACAAGGCTCAGCATTCGTTGTGCTGACTTCAGTCTGTTTAAGGTTTCCATTTGGTTGGCATGTCCCAGAGCATGTGTGTATATAGTATCTTACTATGTTTCAGTGACTTTAAGCCTTAATGATATAGGGTACTGCAGGGTAGAAGGCACTGATAAGACTGATGGAGACGCCCTCCACCAAGAGTACTGCAGAATTAGTTTCATGGATCATGAGACTAGTTACCCTCAAACGTTTTTCTCTTGGAAACAAACGATGCTTTTGATTGAGCTTTCCTACTCCTTAGATTCAGGTTGAGGCCTTACAGTAGGCGTTTCAAGCCTTTCTATTAAATCAAAGTCAGCGGTACCCTCCTTGCCAAAGCGCACAACCTACTAGCACTTACTGAAAATGCAGTGGTACTGTAGGAGCTCCTGCAAGGACTGGAACTTCAGTATTCAAGTGCTTGAATGACCAAGTGAAGAAGTTAAGCTTCACTTCCAGCACTTCATATTAGACCCTAAGTTCCTAAGATCATTTTGGCTTCAGAGCAAAACCAATGTCAACTGAACCTTACTGACCCCTAGAATTTCATAGCAATGTCAATACATAGTATCCTATCATCGTTTTAGAATGCTAGATTTTGCCTTGACTCACCACTAGAGATTGGACATTGATTGGATGCAATTGCGCCCACGGTGTGAGGCCTGTGCGGTCTCCGTCCAGGTTGGAAGAGGAGAGGGTGGATCTGAAGCACTGACGGAGGGAGATGTTCCATAGAACCTATAAGAGTGCCGGGATTGTATGTGTATATACGTAGATATCATATATAGATGATTAGATCATGTATTTATATTTTTTGTAAGGTGGGCCTGTTTGCTCTCCCCATTGAATTTACTATGTATATAGGGCAAAGCCTTCGGAAGCCCTGGCAAAAAATATTTGTTTATTTGATTAGTATTCAAACCAATTTTCTAGCCTTTCTTGCTGTTTGTCCCTTCTATATATGTTCCGTTTTTTTCCCGAAGATCTTGTCCATTTGCTCATTCATGAGTCCTGAGCTTACCTATCTTCCTACGTCCCTACTGGGCTTTATCCATCATTGAAAACACAATTAGATTGGGCTTTGTGGGTTAGATCCACCCCCTCGTATTCCCCAAACTTTCTGGACACAATCCTCACTGGATTGGACCAATTCCTTCGACCATTCTGTAGTGGCTGTGTATATTCAGGGCTTGCAATGCGCAATAAAACTGACTGAGACTTTATAGAGAGACTGGTGAAGCTTTGCGTGCAAGCCCCATGTATGTGGATGGAGTGCCTTTGATTACACCGGTTCAAGCCACTTTTGCATAAATCCTTCCCTGGCCTGCTACTGATTTTGTACGTTTTCGTGTCCTGGCATGTGCCCCCGGATTCAAGCTGTAATGACTAAGGTAGCCAGGACAAGAACTCTGCTCATATATCATATACGTGAATATATATATATATATATACATATCGTATCTAAACCAGCCTCTGCTATTTGCTTTGGGTTATCTCAGAAACGTAGAATGCCCATCCATGCTGCGGAGGACGTCGGCGGCCACCAACTCCAGCAACCAGCAGAGAAACCAAGAGAGCCAAATTTTCAGCAGATCAGCCCATCCAGCCGGTACAGCCGGTACAGCAGGTACAGCCAACAGCACCTGAGGAGAAGCCGGAGCAGAAGTCAAGGAAACATGCTTCTGGTGTTTTTGCACATTTGGAGACTCACCAGACAACAATTCCATTGATCCTCATCGACGACTGAAGCAAAGGGCCTGCAGAGTCGTTCAAAAACGAAGCCAAACTTGGCCTGAACTGTGAAGTGTTCTCAGTTGTACAGCTGTAGTTGCTGTCATAAGTTGGCAAGTATGCCACTTCCGGCTCAATGGTCTAGCTCATCATGGGCTCCAAGACCCATCTAGTTTTTTGATAGGGTGCCAGGGGTAGCAACTCAGTTGTTGATTCTCAAGATATTTACAGCTGGTGAAACCCATAGCTGTTAGGGAGTTTTTTTTTGGGGCACCTGGCACACCTAGAGGTGAATTCGCAGGCCTGACCTTTGGAGTTCAGGCTGGGCTATTTGGCTTAAGATGCATTGGTGAACGAGAATGAGAATCAGACCTGTGGTGAAAGGTGGGTGGAGAGGAACAGACATGGAGATTTGAGTGTCAGCTTTGATCCAGGGGTGATTTCTTGGTTTGTGCAACCGGGAAATTGCGGATATACGCACCATGGACCTTTGCATGTTTTTGAGTTTGATGTGCTCAGGTGGCCTTCTTTGCATCCTTTAAGTGCATTGCTCATGCAGGCCGATAGTGGGCTCTAGGGGCTTTTGTGTCCCAGCTGTTTGAAATCATTTTAAAGGAAACACGTCCATTTTGGTGAGCATACAGCACAACATTCTATTGCTCCATTTCAGATCATTGTCGATTACACCAACGTGAGCGAGAAAACCCATCCTTGCGTTCGTCTGTTTTTGTCCAGTTTGGGAAGTAAACAGGCAGTTGGCTGAGCCGCAACCGCAGCCATATTGGTTCTTTGCACTTTAATTCAGATTTCCTGGATGTCCCTGGACATCTTGTGCAACGGCAGTTTAAGGAACGACTTGTCGTTCCAAAGATCGCGTCTCCTGTCGTGCCGGTATGCAGCTGGCTCTCCGTGACTCGCGGCAGACTGTCAACATCACTGAGGCAGCTTCAAGGGCTTTGAAGGATTTAGCCAATTGAACACAGGTAAAGAATCGTAAAGATAGCAAAGTAGCAAGTATCTCTGGAATCACTGTCAATTACCGCGTCAAAGACTCCCAAAGACCTGGAGCTGTTGCAACTTGGAGGTGATAGCCGGGAGGTCAGCCCAGGAAAGACTTGGGACAATTTCCCGCGAGGTATCCTTGATTGCTTCCTCACAGGAGACTTGATTTTCTCAACTCATTGGATCATTGCAGTTTTTCTGTTCAAAAGAGCTTGGAACTTGTGGAACTGAGTCCAGGTCTTATGGTTCCAACGATTGTTCTATATATATATCTCTCTCTCTCTCTCTCTCTCTTTTGGTCACCCCTTCGGCATACACTGGAATGTCATCCGGTCGGGAGGAGCAGAGGTTGGTTACGTATGGCCATGTCGCTCGGCATTGGCTTGCAATTTGAAGCTCAAGAGTGAGTTTGAAGCAAAATGTCAGATTATCATCTGATCATCTGATCATCTCAACCTTTTTGTATCTTGCAATCTTGCAATTAGATTTGACACAACCTCATGGACCTTGGCGGACCATGGCATTCTTTTCTTTCGACCTCCAAGGTACGAAAACGTCGTGGTGGCACCGCGCTCAGGGAGTCTCAGGGTTTTTTTCGTGTGCAAAAATGGTGCCCGAATTCTGAGGCTATGATGAGACAGATCCATTCCTTGTTGACAACAAATTTGCTACAATTTGTAAATTGCGCCCGGGATCCCTTGTGCTTCGGAAGAAATTCAGCGTTTTTTTTTCAAGTTTGAACATCAAGTCCCAATGATGAAATGCTGTATGTCAGATTCATTAGATTCATTGTGTGATTGTATTCAATGACCTTCATGTTCTCCAAGGTATCTGTCATTGGCATTGGAGAGCTTTGTACCTATCTAGGGGAAGCACCCGCAGATGGTTTCACCCTTGTTCGCTGGGACCTAAGACAGAAGCAGAGCACAGCTGATAGTAGCATCGTTGCGACCATGTTACCTTGAAACTCGAGGCACTTGATTTGTTGAGAAGTGTGATTAAGGTCACTTGCAAACTCTCAAACTGCTCCTCAGTTGCAGCATGATGCGGGGTCGTTCATGTAGGTACATGTGGATATCTGCGCAAAATACATACAGAACGTCACAGGTGATCACAATTATGTAAGAACATGCGGAGCTGAAAGGGGTCTCAGCAATATAAGATAAGCGGGGATGCAACCAAACTTGCTCAAAAAGGTGTCTAACAAAGCGCTTTGTTGCTGGCCTGGTGCCAACTGATCAGACAAGGATCAGTGTGCCTGATGATGCCGTGCTGGTAGTCACAGGGCCAGCACCAAAGCCTGGTGACAAGGTGCCTGAAAGTGATGCTATTTGATGGAAGAAAAGCTTAGAAAGCAAGGCAGGGAAAGCGCTACTGACTGACTGACTCTACTTCTTGCTGTGCTGACAGGCAGTCTTCGTGGGGCTCGAGGATGAAGACTCCAAGCTCAATGGCTGGCCATGTGAATGTGGACCACCGGGCATGCCAATCGGTCCGGCTGCAGAGGGCAGCAGTTCGAACGGAAAGGTACTGGAAGGAAGCTCTGCAGCTGTAGAACCAAATCTCTGTTGGGTATTTACTGTTTTTTTTTTCTCCCCCCCTTTGGGAGCCAATGCTTTTTTTTTTAAACACCTTGACGAAGCAATGGCATCTTGATATTCAGAGGAGAAACTGGAGAAACCTCTCAAGAGGAAGAACCTCTGCCGCAAAAGTGGTTTTGGACGGTGTACTGCACACCAAATGCGAAGGTGCCGATGGGCTGAAGGGAGGGTATGGACTGTATGAAATCGGTGGGTGTTGTGGAATATGTCATGAAGACCTGTTCCTCCTTTCCTCTTTTGGGTTAAACAGGAAAGAACCATTGTCAAGATTTGCAGGGGCACTTTCAACTTAGTCACTACAGTACAAACTGGACCGATGGGAATCGATGTGTGCAAAAGGTTGGGGGGACAGAATGGTGGGAAGCAATCTCTTCACATTTGTCACCAACCATATCTACATTTATCATATTGACGCCATGCGTGCGAAAGGATTGATTCCGACCGCTCGGAACAGTTGTCAGGATGGCCTTAACAGAATGGAAACCAAAAGAATGCTTCTCGCACCTTGGCACTGACTATTATTTGGAATTTGAGACGACATCCAACAGCGCTCCTTTATGTGAACATACTCCAAGCAAAAGGAATTTCTGGCACATCTAAGGTTCATGAGTACAACTTGGTTGCGATCCCCAGAGATGTGAGCCATCAGCAGGCTTTGTCGTCTACTTGTGCTGCAGCAACGCACTTTACAGAGCAGTCAGTGTTGTGTGGTCCTTTGCCGTCAGGATGCAAGCATGGCGCCGAAGGAGTTCTTGCAGCCTCTTTCATGCAATCAGCAGGCCGAAGCCACTTGCAGCCGGGATTGTCCCCATCCTTCAACAATTCTGACTTCCTTATGCCTCAATGAAGAGATGGTAAGGAATCAAGTTCTTGTGTGAGTAGATGTAGCAGCTGTAGCACGTTGACCTGTTGTGGTTTTGCAAACTCCAGGAGGAGGATTTGCTGCGCTTCGCCCAGCAACAAGTTCGTGCAGCTTGGCATCAGAATGTTGTTACTTCGGCTGATCCTTTGGAAACCAAGCAGATGATTGAGCCTCAGAGTCATCAGGAGATGATCCTGCATGGTGGTGTCGACCCAGGACAGGAGCGTGTGGACGGAATGATGCAGATAGGACAGTCTCTTTGACGGTAGGGACAGTGTTTGCACATCTACCCGTGCACTTTCTCCCAACCTCCCGGCTTTTAGTTTTTCAGATACCATCACAGGTATGTTGCTTCCTTGGATAGGCCCAGCTTGCAAATGAAATCCTGTCGCCATAGAGTAAGCATATTTCATATCAGTAATGGACCTCAACGAGTTTCAGGTCATATCTACTAGTATGTACCTGTCTACCATACCGTCTAGAAGACTCCAAACATATTGTATATCGTATCATATATTTTTGTAGATTCAGAGTACATACATTTTCTTATCACTATATATTTACTATATTTACTGCACTATACTAACCCTATAGGAATTAATTCGGAACTTTCACATGTGGCAGCTTTTTTGTCCACCTCTCTGAAGCGCCAAGGCGGTGGAGCTGAAGCTCTCCAGGAATTTCGTGAAGAGCTCGAGACTTCTCGAAAACGTTGTGCAAAGATGCTAGCGCCGCTCCGCAGAATTTCTGGAATTTCTGGGAGATTTTTTTGAGAGATTTTTTTTGGGGGGACAACAACTTGTGGAAATTGTTACTCAAATCTTGGGGGAAAGGGGGCTCGGTCCGGAGTCCTGACCCCCCAAATTGCCTCCTTCCTGACCCTGGGGCTCCCGGCTCGTTCCTGACCCAGGGTCTCGGTCCTGACCCCGTGGGTTGTTTTTGGGGGATGATGACGTTCTTTGAACTTGCACACATGCGAGATGCTACGCAACCGATGGTGTGGGGTGGGTGGGGGATGATGACGTTTCTTGAACTTGCACAAAGGTTGTCCGAACCAAGGGTTGTCCCCATATCTCACAAGGGCTGTCCCAACCAAGTCCCACCCCTAAACCCCACCCCAAAACCTAAAGGGTTGTCCCCAAGTCCCACCCCTAAACCCCAAGTTCCCATGTCCCAGCCCTCAAAACCTAAAGGGTTGCTTGGGTCGGCTTTGAGTCAGTTTTGTGGGTCGCCTTTGATCCAAATGCGGGGTCGGCTTTGAGCCAAATTCAAGGTCGGCTTTGAGCCCCTACCCGTCGTGCCTGTCGAGTTGTTATGTTTCTATGCAATCTCAGCTTTGTTTGGCACCTTGGCTCAGGCTTTCCGGTGCAGTTGTACCACTTACCTTTCTCAGTCCTACTGACATGATCGAGGAGCACAGCGGGGCTCAAAGGAAAGACCGGCTTCAGATCAGAAACGGGAGAGAAGTGGATCGTGCCCAAATAATAGCACCAAGATTGAAAGTTGTGTTGCCCTTTTTTTCCTTTTCTATTGATTCTCCCAACAGGGATGCCTTTGGAGTTTGTATGATTTCGGTTGGGCTTGACACCTGGCCCTGAGGACCAAAGATTGAACGAAGAGCAGCACCTCAAAGATGTGGCATTTGTAGAGAGACTCAAAGAGTCACGCAGGCACACGCAGATTACGCTGCGACTGACACAGAGAGAGGGTCTTCCTGTCCTGGTTTTTCATCTTGATTCCCTTGGAAAGGTAGCAACATTTCTTCCCCTTTTCTGCTTTCTTGTATGAGCGAGTTGCACATTCCGACAGGCGTGCTTTGGCGGAAGCTAGAAAAAAATGGGCTACCAGGAAAAGGGCTGCAGCTGGTGCAAAGAGGAAAACAACAAAAGCAAAGAAGGACAAAAAGAAGGAAAGAAAAGCGAATGCACCAGTGAGTCTAAAAAGACTACGAGACAAAAGCCTGCAAGGGGTAGAAGCAAGCAATGAGGCGGAAGCTTTGGCAAGAGCCAAGGAGGAAGTCTCCAAAGATGATGCGGAGAAAAGACTACGAGACAAAAGCTTGCAAGAAGCAGAAGCAAACCATGAGGCAGAAACTTTGGCAAGAGCCAAAGAGGAAGTCTCCAAAAATGATGCGGAGAAAAGACTACGAGACAAAAGCTTGCAAGAAGCAGAAGCAACCATGAGGCAGAAACTTTGGCAAGAGCCAAAGAGGAAGTCTCCAAAAACGATGCGGAGAAAAGACTACGAGACAAAAGCTTGCAAGAAGCAGAAGCAAGCCATGAGGCAGAAACTTTGGCAAGAGCCAAAGAGGAAATCTCCAAAAATGATGAGGAGATGCCAGAGGCAGCTGAGACAACCCAGTCTGCTGTGATTCTGTATGATTGAACATTTCAGACTTGTAGATCTTTCCAATGATATGTATTGAATTGTTTGCATCGTATTTTCATTTTCAGGATTTGCTTCAAGTGGCGCTTAAACTCGCCCGACCACAATGTCACAGGCTGCTGAATCGACGGCATTGGCATGGACTTCCTTCCTTGGCCGTATGTTGCGGCGTGTTGCACGTGACCTGGAAACATAGATCCAAGGTCTACATCCTGACACAACCTGGAATGATCGACCTAGAAAACATGGGACATCACCAAACGTAGGAAATTGGCTTCTTTCCAAATTTGAGTTGCTGTAAGTGTGCAGTTGTTCGCTGTGCTGAATGGATGGTAGCCCAGAAACCTTGATGTTCGAAAAGTAGCTGGTGTGCTCTGATTTCACGTTTGGCCGCTGAGTTGCCAACTAAGCCTCAAGCCCGAGCACAGCTTGCCCTTAAAATTTCAGTCTCTTCCATTGTCACTTTTATGGCTTCGAGATTCCTACCAAGTGCTGCAAAGGGAAGCCTTGGCGAAGCCATCATCTACAAGGTCTTTTGGCCACCATTTGAGGGTGAAGTGGCCCGACGAGTGGCGCAGCTCTTCTACTTTGCATTGGCTGCACCGTGGTTCATTGCCTGGTGGGGATTGGATCGCTATGTCAGAATGGTTGACTTCTTTGTCATCCGTGGAAATACCTTTGAGCTGGACTACAAGAGTATCCTTTCCACCATTTCTGTAAGAGGAGTATCTTTCCTGTGGATTCATTTTGAATTATTTATATTTTCCATTTATTAAGCCTTGCTTCTATTTTCCTATGATTTACTGGAGTCGCCTCTCCTATCAAGACTTAAAAAAACGCCTACCAACCGAGGTGGTGCATGTGGGTGCAAACGTCGGCCAAGAAGCAGCAACATATCAAGTGCCTCGGCTGGCCAAAGTGGCCAACTTTTCCTTGAAAAACAGTCCTCGAGAGAACTGTTGATTTCTTGCAGTTCATTGGGATGTACAGTATTATGATGTATTTATATACTAATATACACATACTGATATACGATACTACACATGTATGGACATATTTTTTTAAGGATCGATAAAAATGAAGCGGTTGACGGCGTTGGCTAAAAGCCATGAAATGCCCCAAGGAGCTCAAGGTGCCTAAGGTGGTATGGATCGAGGCACAGGAGGAGTGTCGTGAGCCATTGGAAGCCACACTGGCCAAGCAGGGCCGTGACGAGGATGTGGTGGCCATCACGGCAATTTCGAGTGAAGCCGGTTCTGCCAAGCTCTTCCGGACAGACAACTCCATCTCTACGTCGTTGAAACCTTTAGGACCGGGAAATAGAAGTCAAGGCTGACCACTGTTTTTTCAGACTGCATGCGAGTAGAGAATGGCAATGTGCATACGTACTTTTGATATTTCTTAACAATTGGTATGTGCTGACGTGTGTGTTGTGCACTGATGTTTTGGTGAGGACACGGTCACAAAAGCTACTTCCCCTTCATTCAGCAGGCTGAGGTACAAGATATCCAAACAGAGACCTTGGATGGTTTGTTTCAACGGCTTGCATTGAGAGCACAAGATTTCGACTTCATGTACTTGGATGTTCAAGGCAGTGAGTTGGATGTGCTGCAAGGCAGCAGGGAAGTCCTACCACATATTCGCTTCATTGTGACTGAGATTTCATCCGAAGAGCACTACAAGGGAGGTTGTGCTGAGAAGGATCTGCATGATTTCTTGCTGGCCCATGGATTCCAACTTCGTGAGAGGCAAATGCCTCCAATTGGTCACGGCAATGCTTTCTATGCTCGTTTGAGGGTGGCAGACAAACCCTGTGCTGTGAAAGATTCTTGTGCTCGAACACATCATGTGCTGACAGCAACGCATGCTTCGATCTGCTTCAGAACGCGCCGGTAAAGAAGAGTCGTTCTAGAGCCTGCAGAAGTTTTGTGGCTGTTTCCCACTTCCACAATGTAGCAATGCAGTCAGTCTCCTCAGGATTTGTACAGACAGAGACCGAGGCCTCCCACGCGGAATGTCCATAGCATGCTCAACTGACTTTGACATGCAATTGTACAGCTTTTCAAAGGACTCAACCTGTACAAGAAAAAGACAGTTGCACCAAGACTCTGCGAACAGACACTTGACCTTGCCTTGTGCCTGTTAAGTCAAGCCCTTGACAGCAGATTTGTACCTAGGTCGGCGCATTCGCCGCAAGCAGCCTCCGCCGAAAGGCTTCTCTCCGATGAAAGGCACGCATCCTGCGGTTGCAGACGTTTGGCGATCAGGCGCACCCAAGAAGTCATATCCAAGAGAATCACAACACATCCCTGAAGCCAGACGGGAAAGCAGTCCTTTTAGATCAATTAAAGCTTTTGGAAATGGTCTAGGGGTGGGTTCTAAGTTCTAAAAGGTGTGTTGGAACTCGGAACAACACTACTTTTGTGATACTGAAGATTGCAAACTGAACGGTGGCAGGCGATGTGACTTCTGGCTGTGGTACCAGTGAAGGTGTGGTTGGCAGCGGTTCCGACATGATAAACGTAGACCCGCAACATCAAGATACCCGCATGCGCACAGACCAGCCACAGAACCATGTACTGCTCTCGTAGTACATGGTAGTGACGGTAGTGCTATCAAAATGAATTTCTCCAGAGAATCAGATGTCAACGATGCTGTGTTTTTATTCGCTTGAAGGCAAGCGACGACGATTACAGCGCTTGCGCTGGCGCCTGCGTGGCAAGCAGAGTGCGCTCGACTACATGACAGCAATTCCTGCGAGCGCTGTAAAAAGCGACACCCTGGGAGAGTCAGCAGAAGATGTGCTGGAACAGAAGCGCTGATTTTTTTAAAAGCAAAACAAGCTTCCTAGTTGTGCTGGTAGGAACTTCGGCACAAACCACCGTTTCAAGTGTGAGCACGATGCTCAGTTTGCCGTTCTTCACGTTTGTCCACTGGACATGAGTTGCAGCTTGCCTGAGATTTAGAGTGGGCTCCCTACAAAGCAGTACTCGAGACTAGAACCCCGAGGTCAAGACGCTTCCGCAGTTGAGCACTCTCCTCCTGCTGCCAGCTCAGAATTTTCATGAATTTTCAAATGTGAAGAGTGTGATCGAAGTGACCCAAGCAGCAGCATAATCACCGCGGAAAAGATCTATGAGTATTAATCCAGTTATAAGTTTGTGAGAGGAGGGATCTGGGCGTTTTCTTGTTCAAGAGCTAGAAACAGGAAAAGGAGTGTGCAACTTCTTTCTTGTTGAGAAGTCAGACACTTTGCCGCTTCTTTGCATCATCCTTGATTGTGTTCAGGGTTTGCGTGATCAACTCAGCCTTTTGTCTCCTTGGTGGGATTCTTAGCAGTAGCACAAAAAAGCGGCTTTTCTCCGTGCCAAGCAAATTGACCGCGGCTCAATGGTGTTGAACAGGTATTTTGTGGAGCTGCCTTGGCGACAGCTGCAGTTGCCGGCTCACAAGGCCTTGGATGAAGCGGGTGAAGGTGATGGTGATTAGCCACTCTGATAATCGTGAGGCCATCTCCACGGAGCTGTCGATTGCGCGAGATGGCCAGCTTGGAGGTGACGTTCGGCTACCAGCTGTTCAGTCACACCGTTTGGACACCGTTTGGAAAGAGGACGCACTGCATGTCCAAAAGCCAAGTGATTGGCCAGGCATTGTAGCTGCCCGGGTTCAGAGTGCCATGGATACAGCCTGCCACGTAACTGCCTTAAACCACCTGTGCAGTGAGTCATGAGAGAATTCGCTTCCACACCCATCGCAACTTTGAAGATGCAAGGCACTCAAATGCACTGGCATTAAAGAAGCTGAGAGCAATTGCCCCGAAGTCATTGCCAGGGCCTAAGCTTGGAAGCTCCATCCAGAGCTACCAAGATACATCCTATTTTTGACAGGAAGTTGTTGGCACATTGAAATCCTCTACGTTTTTTTGCCCCACTTCCAGGTTTTCAAACCTCTTCCTGGTATGGAGCCAAATTGATGCCATTTATGAATTCTCACCTTTCCACGTGTGACCCACAACGGTACCAGGCATGCACTTGACCATACCCTTGAAGCCCTGCCAGTGCCGCTTCATGCGGTAGAATTTGCCCGGAGCTTTTGGCTGAAGCTGCAACCCCTATCAAGTCTGGTCATCAAGTCTTACGACGGAAGCAATGCCTTCTCGATTCCTTTGAATTCTCAACATCCCAGAGCTACTCTCAAGTCTTTGGAGTGTAGGATCTGATGCATTTTATTCCATCTTCAATCCTCACACCTTCCAGTTGAATCTTGAAGTCTTGAAACTTTTCTAGTTCCTTTCCAATGCGCTGCACATGGTCCTTGCTGGCCCTGGTTTGTTTGGCGCTATGTGGCGGTCCAGGTTGGCCTGCTAGATAAGTCAGGAAAGTGAGTTCATTTTTTGAACGGACACGTCTTGAATTGCATGCAGTGTGGGTAACTCAAGACGAATGGAGGGGACATGGTTTGAGGCTTTGTGGGCCAATCTGGCGCCCGGAGGAGGGTGCCAGCCACGCCGCGCGGGGCGGTGCGCTTTGATCGTGACTTGGGCTTTTTGTTCAATTGCTTGGAAAAAATTGAAGTTGTTGAGGAAAGAATTGAAAAACCATCAGAAATCATACATAGCAGGCATAGCAGTCACATGCGTTCACTACATAGTACTAGTTACTGGTGGAGAGTATAATAGGATACATGAATTTAAAAAATGGCATTTCCATGATTTTCCAATCTCTGATTCTGAGCTCTGTGAGGTGCTGGGACCCCAAGCGCTGAAAAAACTCTGATAGGTACCGGTCGTGGGATTGTTTTTTTTTTTTTGGTTTCAAATTGAATAGATAATATGGGTGTTTCCAAAAATAGGGGTACCCCAAAATGGATGGTTTATAGTGGAAAACCCTATTAAATGGATGATTTGGGGGTACCACTATTTTCGGAAACATCCATATATAAGAGCTTTACAAGAAACATAAGGATCTCATGGATCTCAGCCTTTGTCCAGGGCAGGCGAAGCCACTCTTGCTTTTTCTTCCAGGCCAGTGGTTGCAGTGTTGTTTTGTTGACCTCTGCAGCTGCAGCACTGTGTTTGAGCTTGATCCAAATTTGAATATCGAGATGACATGCATAAATGCCAGACTGTTAGGTCCCGGAAAATGGAAACGCTTCAGCTTGAAGTGATTTGGGTGATATGTGTCATGTGGTTCAAAGGAGGCATTCCATGCTTCCTTAGGGTTTTTTATTCACTATGCCTCGAATCCCGCAGAGTCAATCTGCAGGAGCACTACCGGGTGTTGGCAAAGCTACACCTGGTTTGCAACAGAATGGCGGTTTCGTGCTTGGCAATTCAAGCCGAATGACATGGGGTACCATTGATGCAACCTCCGATGGCCCCACAGCTGCTATGGTGAAAGGTTGGCCTCGATGGGCGATTCCAGGCGGGAGTGGAGTACTGTAGGCTAGAACGACTCACAGGACAGTTCTCACTACAGGCTATATTTGAAATATGTGCAGGAAAGGATGTTGATGGTCGCATCGACTATACTTACATATGACAACCATGAACTATACCATACTATACCATTAACTATATCCTCCAGAATCCTCAAGGGCACACGCAGTTGGCCTCAGTTGCTACCGATCTTTCTCTGCAAATTCTGGTCCGTTTCAGGCTTTCTGGATGAAGTACCTCCACGCTTAGAAGGTTGTCGGCAACGACTTCTTGCTGCTGAGATCGAGCTCGGAAGAGCTGAAAAGGCTGGAGGTTTGGACATCGGAAACTCTGCACCGCCTGAGGCGGATGAGGTCCCTGCAGTACTTCAGGATTTGCCTCCATTGTTTGGTCCAGAAGATGGTCCAGATGAGTTTGCTGATTTACCTCATGAAGGTGAAATGCTCTTAGAACAGGTCTCTGAGTTGGAGTCTCAACTTACTTCCATGACAGGCAAATTCAAAGATCTGGATGCAGGTCATTTGGCTGCGAGGCAGCTGCGCAACTCCTACTCTGCTCAGATCACATCTTCCACTGAGCAGATCTCAAGCCTTGCCAAACGCATCTCAGAACTCACTGAACAGCTGGATGTTTCACAGAGACATAACGAGGCGTTGAAAGGAAATGTCATCGCCTCCAGAGAAAACACGCAGAAACTTCAGAAGCAGCTCTTGGATTGTGGGAAAGAACTCTCTCTTTCACAATATCAAGGCCGCAAACTGGAACAGTTAGTGGAATCAACACGTGGTGTGGTGGATGACTACCGATCCAAGCTGGAGCAATCTGAAACTGAGCATCAGAATCTTCGTGATCGACTTCGAGATACGGAGAAAGCCAACAGAGCTGCTAAAAACGAATCTGAACAGCGGATTGAGGAGCTTGAAGAGGCTTTGCAAGAGGCTGAGGAGAGGATGCAAGAAGTGACAGAAGGAAAAGAAGACCTTGAAAGACAAAAGAAAGATCTAGCGGAGTCCTTGCAGTCACAAAAAGATGCAACTGTTGCTCAAGAAAAGACAGTGCAGGACTTGCAGAAGTTCAAAGTGGAGGAAGAGCGACTGAAAGAAAAGATGCAAAAGGACCTAGAACAAAGACAGAAACAGATAGACACATTGAGCATCCAGCTCGAAGAGATGACAGCCCAAACAAAACAAGACCAACCAGAAGCAGACCATGCGACTAGACCAGAAGTTTCTGAAGAGGAAAGGGCACGCATTAAGAAGCTGGAGGAGGCATTGAGGGAGGCAGAGAAGAGCATTGATGAAGCAAAAGTGCAGAAGGATNTCTCAATAGAAAGCTCGAAGAAATGCCAAAAGCGGAGCATGGGGAAAACCAGCCAGAAGCAGACCATGCGACTAGACCAGAAGCTTCTGAAGAGGAAATGGCACGCATTAAGAAGCTGGAGGAGGCATTGAGGGAGGCAGAGAAGAGCATTGATGAAGTGAAAGTGCAGAAGGACGACATTGAGAAGCAAAAGGAAGAACTGACCGAATCCCTCCAATCACAAAAAGATGCAACAGCTGCCCAAGAGAAGCTCGTAGAAGAGAAGGAGAAGGAGCTAGCGGCTCTCAATAGAAAGCTCGAAGAAATGCAAAAAGTTGCCATGGAGGAGCCAGTGGCAGACAGTACTATAGCAGAAGAGCCGGACCCTGCAGAGCGTGCAGCCAAGCAAGCTGTGAGCCAGTGGGTTGATGCAGCCACCCAAGTAGAGCGCTCTGCAAGCAAGGCACAACAGGAAGAGTGGTTGTCGGAGTGGGACTCAGAGAATGTTAGCTTAGCAGTTCCAGTGGTGATGGCAGCAGGTGTATATGAGCATGGCCGTGCACCAAGTCGGGTTGGACTGAAGGGTGCAGACTTCCTGATACAGCCATTGTTGCCTGCTGGTCCGCCGCAGAGATTGAAGCTTAGCAATGTGATGTCAATCTTTGCTGAGAGCCATGCAGAGACCCTGATGTCACAGAGCGTGTCCTTGGTTTTAGATGTTGATGAGGGAGGTCAGAAAAGGCAACTTCAGCTCAGCAGCGATGAAGAGAGTGCCGAAGCCATCCTCGCCACCTTGACACGTGATGTGAGAGTGATGCCAGGAGAAGAGTTGAAGGGACGCTAGTCGATCCAAAGTCTGTCTCACCACAAGTCGATCCAAAGTTTCGCACGTGAAAAAAGCTACGTCAAATGGTGTGAAAAATAGCGGGAGTCATTTGCTCATGTTTTTTTTTTGTTATTTGCTGCTTGTACTGCGTTTCTGTACCAAAACACTTTTGTGCTTTGGAGGAAACCGTGTATCGGATACTGTGTCGCCTTTCAGGCATTGATGGCGCTGGAAGGAGCTCTTCAGCTCAGTTCCGGCGACTTCGACCCTTCTTTGACTGTTGGACGATGGATCTCCCTCCCGAAGATCGAAGCACCTTGGCCCTACGATGGCCCATATGATGGCCCTATGTTGGCCCTATGGCTTGGGTTTTTTCACTTTTTCGTCACACTTTTTTTTTTGGGCGCAACAAAAAATGTCCTAGGTGGCCTGGATGGACTCCTAGAGTCAATCGAAGCCTTCATTGGAGAGCATCGTGATGAGAGGCCAATGTTCCTTGTGATGTGATGTCTCTTTTTTGGGCTTAAGGAATCCTTAGGATCAAGAAACGGTATGAAAGCTTGCAAGGCAGGTGCTGCTCGTGGCTGAGTCCATGGGTGCAGTCTTGGCACTCAATCTGGCACTGTCGCGGCCATCGCTGGTGGATGTGGGGATTCTTAGATGGAATGACTGCAGCTTGTATTCCAAATGCCCACCTTCTTTCCCTCCAAGAGGTCAAATGAGTCAACTTCATTCAACTTCTACAAGCTTCATGTACTCAATTTCATTACAGTACTCCATTCCAGTGTGGATGAATTTTCGGAGTTGTGTTTTGTTGGAGGTTTGCTTGAAAAACACATTGAGGCGCTTTGCCTCATCAACCCAGCCACGAGCTACAGGAGAACCCCGCTGTCACTGGTGGCCCCCTTGCTTCCAAGCCTCCCTGAAAATCTTTACTCGACTCTGCCTGCTGAAGCTTGGCAACTGTGAGCCGAATTTGCCTTGATTTTGTGACATAGCCACCACAAAAAACAGTCTCCAAGATGGGATGGTACCGTTATTAGACTAGATATCATTAAATTATGATGACAGATATGTATAATCATAATTGCATAGCAATAAAACATTAGGTTCCAGTAGACGACTTGTTCCTGTTTCTAGAGGTATCCTGAGATTCGATGGCTTTGGCAAATGCCTAGGCAATCACACCGCTGGTTGGTCGGCTTGGCTGGTACGAAGGGGTGATCAAATCCCAGACGTGCCTGAGCTTTTCTAGATATCGGATATCCGCTGATTTTATCAATCACTTGGTATGTAGGAAGTTATGGAATGTCTTGGACATAGGTTTGTTTGAGATACTAGATTCCTAAATGCATGTATGCCAAGGTCAACTTCGTCTACTTCCACGATTGGTGGAAGTCTCGTGGACAACTTCCTACGCATTTCGCGCGGCCTGAGCCAAGCGCTGCCACCGGAGACCTTACGCTTCCGGGAGTCGCTGCTGCGAAGCTTGGTGAAACGAAAGGATGGAGATGGATGGAAATGGAGGCCCATGTCATGTGCCACCAATGCAACCGATGATGCACCCATGATGCACCCATGATGCACCTTATCTTAGAGACCAAACCCGTGTTTGCCTAATAAGGCCGTGGACTGCGTCAACTGGAACCCAAGCTGCAGCAACTTGATACTCCGAGCTTTGCAACGCTTCTCCTGGCAACTGAGCATGAGAAGTTTTGACGTCAAGTTATTTGCAGCAAGCTCACAAGAGAGACCAGTTGACACGCTGTGTGCAACTCATTTGATATAGTAGGACTAGTTCCTAGTTCCAAGGCATGAAGATGTCAACGAGGATTCCACAAAATAAATTTCCTAGTTTGGGACAGTAAGTCATGACATGCACTGCCGTTTGTTCTGAACAGGCAGGAGATTCAGATGCTGTCCTTCCATCAGTGGCTGAGATAGCTCGCTTGCAGAAACTACTGCCAGGTGTGGTGTGATCATTGTGTTTGTTGCCAGGTTGAAGAAATCGCAAGTCTGCAAGCCAGGAACCTGAAATTCTGAAACGAAGTCACGGGGCTGGCATGAATCACCTTGAATCGCCTTGGACTGTCATGACTTTTTTGCAGCTCTTTTTCGCCCAAACATGGCGGCTTCCACCATACGGTTGCAGGTGCCTCAAGTGCCCGGGCCGACGCCAAAGGTGCGGCCGGGCGCGATGCCTCAGAAAGCACGGCGGAGCCAAAGAACACGGTCAATGCGCTCCGGTCGTTCAAGTAGTGCTTCCGACCGCAGTGACGGAGTGAGCAGCCTTTCCGAAAGCAGCGGAAGTAGTGACGATGATTCGGAGATGGAAGGTTGCGGTGCTGGATGCCCAAAGCGTGCCGGGGTTTTGAGCCGCATTTGGCTGACAACAGCTCCGTGGACAAAAAACATCCTTGCAGTTTGGCACACTTACTTGCTTTGTGTAGCTGCCTGTGCCATTGCATGCGCATCCTTGGTCGTTGTGTTGTTCTGGCATGTGGAATGGTACCACCACTATGATCCTTCTGCCACGGATTTGGACTTCACCCTTCACTTTCTGGCCGCCTTTGTGAAATCCTGGCTGCTGATTGGGACCACAAGCGAACTGCTACGCTTTTGCTACTTGCTCAGTGTGGATGCATGGCGAATCGAGATGTTTGAAGCCTATCGCCGTGCTATGTGTTTCGCTTCATTTGCAGAGATTGCTGCAGGAAGTCTCTATGTTTGTGGTTGGCCTGCTCCTATCCCGATGTGGCGCAAAGTCGCCGATCTCATTTTGCAGGTTTTGATCCATGTTTCACTCGATATCTTGCCGGTGGTGATGGTAGTAGTAGACATTGCTACCTGGAGAAACAACTTTGAATTATTAAGTGCTATGCTCGCAATTGCCTGTATTCATGTCGTACTCTTTTGGGCTGCTTGGACCATTGGTGATCTCACTCTCAAGATTGTGGCCTTCTCCGCAGCCTGCCGTGCGAAAGTGCTGAAAGTGTCTTACTATGGTACAGCCACAAAAGTCTTGCGTTTCCCAGCACAAGAGGTTGAGAAGAATCGACCGGAGAACATTCTTCCTGGCTGGGAGCTTCAAAATACTTTTATCGTGGAAGAAGTGGACCTTGAAGACACAGGAGGACGTTTTCGAGCGCGAAGTCAGACCATAGCTCTTCCATACAATTCATACAATTCGGAAGAGGACACCTTTTCACAGTCCCCACAGCATAGTGCCGCTTCAGAGCCCATCCCTCGAAGACGTACGGTGAGCCAGCGTCACATGTTGATTAATGACCAAGCTTTGCACAATGCACCGAGTATTGGAACCGTTGGAGGTGAGCGGCCACTTGATTGTTGCCTGCCTCTTTGCGTGTGTTTACTCCACTTCTTCGAGGTATTTCCAATGATGTTCTCTCTGGGTGTTATTCTTGTTGGTGGCTCCACTGGGCATGCCCCCTTGATTTTCTTAGGCTTGGAAGCAGTTGTTTTGATTATGCTTGGCATGCTCGTGGGCCAGCCTCAGCTTTCAGACTTATCCTGCTGGCCAAGTGGGCCCAGGATCAAAGCTCTTCAAGACTGGGGGGATGAGTTCTGTGGCTTTCGCTATGAGGATCAACTACACTTCAGGCTACCCTTCATTTTCATGACCTACCTGCTTGGCCTGTTGGCAGGTGTCTTGAATTGGTGGTACTCGATGTCATACTGTGCGGCTGTATTGCTCCTTTGCTTCCTTGTGCAGATCGCAGTCTTGATCCAAAAGCCTTGGGTATGGCTGTTTGGACTGCTGGAAAGTCTGGGTCTAATGTTGGCTTCTTGTGCCATATTGTGGGCAAGTCCAGTCCTTACCCCGGCAGAGGATTGTGGCTTGATATTGTTCTTTTCTGTTTGTCGACAGTTTGGCATGAGACGTGCTTTGTCATCTGGTGGCCGTGTTCAGCTCTTAGCACTGGCTCTTCTTTGCTTGTTTCAAATGGCCCTTGTTACTTTGACTCAAACTTGTTTTCGAAGTCTTTGTAGTTTGTTATTCTGTCTTGAATCTGTTTTGAGTTTCATATCATATATATATATAGTTAGAAAAACACACGAAAAACATCGAAAAACAGATACAGTCCCCTACGCTACGTACATTGCCTTTTATTTTGAGTGTGTAGAACTCCCCTATCCTTGTGCTTTCCTTTCCATGTTTAGCATCGCCTTTTAGGTCACTGTAATCAGCTTCTGTATTGCCAACCATCGCACCGTTGGAGCCAACCCTATGTTTTGTGATCCAACCTCCCCTGGCTGCCAATACTATGACATTGGGTACATTGGAGACTTAGGAGGTCGTTGGCCCATTTGCGAAATCGCTTTTCGCACGGGTCCTTATGATGATGCAGACTTGACACTGGCAGATTTCGCACTCATGTCAGCTTTCACCTATGAGCCGCCCAGTCATGTGGCAGGTTTGTTACATCAATATTTCCCTCATTGGAGAGTGAGCTACAGGCACATTCCCATTATGCTCACTGGCACTTTTGATTGGACCTCCTTCTATGAATTCACAGCAGGAGACAACAGTACATCCATTTTTGCAGTTCGTGGGACAACTGATATGTTTGATGCTTTGCAAGATATGGATTTATGGCTTCCAGTTGGTATGATGTATGTCTTTGAAAGGTTGGGTCCAAGTGTGATCCAGCTTTGGGGTCCAGGCATTGCTTGGATTTGTCGACATGTCTATGTGCAGCAAGATGGTAACTTTTCACTCTCCTTCCTAAATTTGCTGAACATGGTGAAGAGTCGCATGACCAGCTCCTTGGATCCTTTGGAATTTTTTTTCACACAATTTTGCAGAAAAATCACCTGGAACATGGAAGAGAGAGAGAGAGAGAGGGAGAGATGTGAGTCGAATTGGGATGAATCTTAGTGAACTTTTTCAATGATGTTTGGGATGAAGGTCTGGCTTGCTTGGACTGCGTGTGTTCCGCATGTTTTAGTACTTGAACATTCTTTAGGGATGTATTCTTATGGCGTGTTACGGCAATTCCAAGGCTTTCCAAACAGAACCTACTACATTACTGGCCACTCTTTGGGTGGAGGCATTGCAAAATTGGTGGCTGCAGAAGTATTGAGACAGGAATTGAGGAAGCCAGGCGGGGATAATCATTAACCAACACCACTTTGACACAAGTTTTCCTTTTCGGTTTTCTCCCCTTTCATCCTTTTTGACAGATCACTGGTAGTTTCATAATGATTTGTAATATTTTGAAATGATCGTTAATGTGTTTCTTCAACTGGTGACTCGTGACCTGCATGTTCCAAGAGGTCCACACGTGGAAATGACGGCAATTGCATTTGCCTCGCCTGGCATTGGTGTCGCGGAGGCTTTGCTCTTCGGATCAGATATGAAATCGACAAATCGCTTGACTTCCATCACGGTGCAACCACAGAATGACCTCGTGTCGCGTATCGACTCTTTTCAGCGATATGAGATTAGTTGATTTGGTTGTCGGTTATTGAAGTTATTGATGGTTATTGTATACTCATTTCTTATGGGGAGACTTACCAATGGAAAATGATGTTTCGTTTGCATCTGCTGTGTTTACTGTGTTCACTGTGTTGGTGTTAAGGACCACAATACGGGTTCCACAATACCTGTGGCATGCCAGGGTAACCCAAGACATTGCCATAGCGTCTATGCAACCTTGTGTTCGATGTACCGGAATTGTGGCTCCAAACGTCCACACTCAAGACTCCAAGTTCCATGTGGTTGGTGTGAAGACATGCCCTGTGCGACAAAGACCTGATTCGCCTGAGCTTGTTCATGAAGCTCGGGATGGATGCCATTCGTGATGCTTGACTTGGGGTTGAAAAAAATTGCTGATATTCCATGTATGGATGGCAAGTGCTCATTGGTGACATGTTTGGCGTTTAACAAGATTCTTAACCTTTCCTCTTTGCATTGTCCCTCTTCTCACCAATTTCCATCTTAAAGGTAGACATTTTCATGTTTGCTTGTGCGCAGGTGCACAACAAAAGGTTCTGCCCGGAGTAGCACATGCTTGCTTTGATGATGTGGACAATGTGAATCTTTTGTCGCTCTTGACGGGTGCTGGCATCACACAGTCCTTGACGCAAGTGACTGGGCTGCAACGAGCTATGGAACTAGTGGAAAGCGCCCGATGTCCAAAGACTAAGGCTCCATTGGACACGCCAAGCTTGACACCAACGAGCTGGCTGGACAGGTCACTACAACAGGCACTGTGAATGGGTGCTTAGGATAAGCTCCGGTTGCGAAGACAATGTTGTGATAACGTCCGGAGCCGGCAAGTTGACTTTTTGCTGACTTTATTTTAATGTAACTATTGAATGTTTTTCTTAAACAAAGCGCGGTGTCATGCAGTCTTGTTATGAATACTGTGCGGGGATTCCTTGCAAAGATATTTGTGTTTCACATTTGGATGGTACCTTTTTGGCGAAGGCGCGCTCCTGGGTTTCTCCAGTGTTCTTGAATGCGGCCCATGGTCGAATCACNAAGGCGGCGCTCCTGGGTTTCGTTCCAGTGTTCTTGAATGCGGCCCACTGGTCGGAATCACGCGGGGGGTTGGCCAGTGGTTGATGCCAACGTTCCCTTGCTCTTAGTGGGGAATCACCAACTGTTGCTTGACTGCTGATTTTTGTCCATGGCATTGACCAGCGGAGAAAGGGAACCAAAAAGTAGCATACATATATATATATATATACACATATTAATATTATATTATGTATATATATATATATATGAGTTATATGATTAAATTAAATTTAGCTCAGAATATTTATGTTTAATAGTGTAACTGTTTGCACCTGAAAACGGATGGTTGGAAGACTGTCCTTGCCTTTTGGGTCCCGGCCTATTTCCAGGTTCTCTGTTACTTGGACCCACATAAACACTTGCCAGCATCAATCACAATTCTCAACGCCATCAATCAGGTTCAGCTTGGATGGCATTTTTATCGTGGAAGAATTTCTCCGAGAGCAGCAGCGGTCTCTTGGTTGGACCTGTCAAACCCTTGGCCCTTTCGGTGACAGCACGCTTGTGAGCAACTGCGCACAGGCTTGTCACTGCAATGGTGTACCCACCGCTTTTGGATGAAGCTTGGCTCCTCAATTCATGCATCGATATAGAGTTTCAGCTTTGATGGTCTTTGAGTTTTTGAACATTCTATGGGAAACTGCATGGAGTTTCAGGAAACCTCGCCACTTGATCCATTGCCATATCCATTCCCTGGGTCCTTGGAACTCTTTGAGAAGTTCCAGGCTTGGTTCATGATTGGTAAAATGTGGGCAGTTCACAGAGTCGTCTCCCACGGAAGGTGAAACCGACGAGTCCTCGAAATCTCTTGAAGACCCTGCGCTCTGGTGGAACTGCCTTGCTTTTCCCCGGTGGAGCCCGAGAAGTCTTTAAACGTCACTTGCAGATACTTGCAGCCGGTGAATTTTTTTGTTTGGCTTACAATGGCTTTTCCATTTTGGTCATGTGGATTCCGTTGTGTTCCGAATATCTGTCTGAACAAAAGTGATGCAAGATGCCCTGCCTGAAACGAGTGGGTTGCTTCACTGGTCAGGTAAAGGTGAGGAGTACCAGCTCTTCTGGCCGGATACGCCCAATTTGGTGAGGCTTGCCGCTAAGGCCAATGCCACAATTGTGCCCTTCAGTGGGATCGGTAGCGATGAGTGCCTTGGCATCGTTTGCCCATGCGATGAACTCAGGTCAGCTGTTTTCCATGGCATTTTCCATCAGAATCACCAAGTGAAACTTTTAAGATCCACTTCCAGGAGCTAAATCAAGTTATTACTGGAAATCAAAGCTTAGTTTTGGTACAGCTGTGCAGCTATTACTGGATGTTTAGCTATTTTAGTGTCTATGTATTATGCACATCTATGTGCCATCCTTCGTTTCGCCCAAGATTTGAGGTTCTTTGCCGGAACTGTTCTTGATTCGGATGAGCTCTTGGGTTTACCACTGGTTGGATTCTTGGCTTCAGCTGCACAATGCTGGACCTGTCAGCTATGCAAGTGCAGCTTCTCACCCCTCTCCATCCGCTTTCAGTGATTTCAGTGTTGAACTGCTTCTGCAGTTCGCAGCTTTGAATCTGAGGAGACTGGTTTAGGGAGCGAATCCGGAATCTACCAAGCTTTGTCGAGGCGGGTGTTTTGGATTCTGAGATATATAAGCCCCTGACCTCGTGACCTAGTGGCATTGCACCTGTAGGACGACGTTTTTGTCCCACCAGTCCCCGCGCCGCGGCTACAAGGCACGAGTTCTAACTGCCAGGGAGCGGTGTGATATTGCACGAAATTGGCGGGTGAAGCGCCCAAGCACTTTGCAGATTTTGGGATTTGGTTCGCAGGACCAAGACGCAACTATTTTCTCTTTGGCGAGCCAATCCCAACAGCGACTTGGATGAAGGTAGAGCTGAGAGCATAGGCAATCAATGAGTCAGCTGCCATAGGAAGCTAGACCCAATCGACTGTTTTGGTACTTGATACACGACATTGTCCCTTTTTCATCCTTTTTCTCATTTTGTCATGTTTGATCAAGAAAGTCAATGCACGAATCGCACGAATCTGATGGTGTTCATGTTGCAGTGGCTCAAGGTGTAAAGCAGTTGCAGCATTGAATTGACAAAGAGTTCAAATCATTCAGCTTGCCATTCAATTTGTCTAGAAACTTGATATATTCCACATTATGAGGATTCCTGCAGTCTTGTAGGGTGCCTAGCAGTGTGCAGTGTAGATTTGCTGTCTTTTTTAATTGCTCTCCTCTTTTCGAGTCTCGAGTGCCATGTGTGTAGTCTGTGTTTGAGATGGCCCGGGAATGGTCGGTAGAGAGTCAAGTTTTTATGGAAGTCTTGTTCCAAGACCGGGCCACAGCAAAGACAGAGAGAGCAGAGATCCTGCACCACATTTGGCTTTTATCAGAGCGCTTGAAGAGGGGGGTATCTCTGATTTTTTGACATTGGTCGAAGATGGTTTTGTGCATAAAAACCTTGACATAGTCAGTGCTACAACAGCCCTTCATCGGTTGGCTCGCTGGTGGTCCAGGAATGAAAGGGCAACAGAATTTGTACGGCGTACATTAGAGATCTTGGTCTTGATTAGCCATCACCTTGCAGACATGTTCAGATTCAAAGCCGATGATCATGTGCAGCCACGACACTTTGCTATAACTGCTTGGGCCTTTGCATCCCTTCTGCGGTGCAGAATCCTGAAGCTGCGTGGTGAGGATTTTCAGGGTTTGTTCCGACCGCTGGCAGAGGCAGCCATTCCTCGGCTGCCGGAATTTGATGGCCAGTCACTGGGAAATCTGCTATGGGGTTTTGCCGTTTGTCGTCAGGTGCATCGACGTTTATTCTTTGTGGCCGCCCGCAGGGCCATTCAGCTGTTGCAATCTGGTGAAGAGCTGAGGGGGCAAAATCTCAGCAACATCCTGTGGTCCTTCTCTCAATCGCGTTTGCCCAACCATGCCCTTTTTGAGGAGGTAGCACGATGTCCAGAAGTTTTTTCGGATTCAACTGCATCTTCACTCGTATCTTCACAGCGTATCACAAACATGCTGTGGGCATTCTCTCGAATACATGGCAAGATTGGCATGTTTCGATCTTTCTTTGATGCAGGAGCCGAGTCGGCCATTCCGAAGCTTGAATCTTTCAAGACACAGGAACTAGCAAATCTGCTTTGGACCTTTGCAAATCAGACGCTTTGCCATGAAGGCCTTTTTGCTGCTGTCGCACAACAAGCGCGAGGAAGAATTGCAGAGTTCGATAACTTCGACTTGTCACAGTTGCTCTGGTCCTTTGCCAAAGTCTGGTGGAGAGACGTGGATCTTATAAAGGAAGCGGCGCATGATATGCTTCATGGACCAAAGCAGCGTTTGAAATACATGTGTGCCCAAGATTTAGGATGTGTACTGTGGGCATTTGCTATGCTTCAGTGGAAAGACGAAGAACTCTTTGTGGCTTTGGCCCGGGCCGTGCGAGAACACTTTAATACGTTGAAGCCTTTGGATGTTGGAAACGTGGCTTGGGCGCTATCAGTGTCCCAGCAGATGGATCTTGCAACAGCACGGCTGATTGCGGACAACGTGTTGCGCGCAAACGATTTTGTCACAGCAGAAGGGTGGGTGCATGTGCTGTGTGGATTGCAGCCGCTTGCGGAGAAGTTAGGTCATCGGTGGGAGGAACTGTTGTCAAGATTCGAGAGCACCATCTTCAGCCCGCTTTGCACCTTGACTGCTTTGAGGTTGCTACGTTTGAAAAAAACAACCATGATGTGAAAAGCAAGGTGGTCCATTTTAAGTAAGTACAGAATGGTGTTTTTCTTTTCTATTATTTTTTGTTGTAGGTCTTCTAACCGGCCAAATATAGTCAGGTTTTTATCAAGTGAAACTGGTAATGTGATTTTCCAGGTCAGAAGCTGCAAGCCTTGAACCTTTCAACCCGTTCGGGTGGAACATCCAAGAGCCGAATGTCAGCGTTGCGTCAAGAGCTTGGTTTCTTGGAGGCATGGGTTGGAGAGCTTCAGCTGGAGCATCTGGGTCCAGATTTCACTCAGCGTCTTGCGGAGCAGTGTGGCCTATGGAGTTCCAGCTATGACTGGACGGAGGCCCAGTTCGCCATTGATACTTTTCAAAAGACGTCGGCTACGCATTCCACAGAAGCATTGTCCAATGCATTTGGTTGTGTTTCCTCTGAAGGGACACAACAGAGTTTTCGTGTTGGCTTGCATCAGTCCAAGGCAAGAGTGCAAAAGTCGAGTTTAAAGGGAATTCCATGCACTATTTTGCTTTGGAACATCTGCGAATTTGAGCACTTCATAATCATACTTTGTTAATTGATGCATTTGGTAATGGATTTGAAAATGGATTAACGAGGAACATTGTTTCTGATTGATTTAGTTTCCTTACGGGTACTTTCATGGTTTCTTTCTTTCACCCTGAAGGTCTTGGCATGGGTTTCCTACTCCCTTTGTCTCGGCTCTACATGTATCAATGGCCCTGGCCAAATTGTCACCTATGGACGCGCAGAACGGGACTTCTGTCAGCATTGGCAGGCCGAAACCAAAGCACGAAGGTTCTATGTTCCCATGCCGTCAACTACTTTTCCAGTACTGTAAATAAAAACACCGAAGTCACTAGACACCGGTCTCACTGTGGACAGGCTGCCGAGAAGCTACTTCTGCCTTTAGCATCCACATCCCATAGTCGTGGTGGTCATGCGGAGCGTGTTGCAATGCTGGAGGTTTTCTCTGCGGTCCTCAAGTGTGCAGATCAGATGCAAGGGGTGAAAGGTGCCCTTTGTTTGAATGCCATTGAGATTTGAAGCATGCACTGGAACGATACACTGTATGAAATCTGTATGACATGTACTGTATGTATGACATAATTTGTGGGTGACATGTGCAGTAGATGAATATTTTTTTTGGTATCTAATCCTAATGATATTTCTTTCCGCCTATAAAAAGGTAGCCATTTCAGACAAGATTTATTCTTACCAAAACTGTTTTGCTGCATCATAAACCAGACTTGTGTTCGACCAGGTGCGTTTGATCTGGTTGGTGATGTGCGGCTTTACATCTCGCATTGGCCTTGCATCTCGTGTATGGCTGTGCTCTGCCAAGTCTTGGCGCTAGCACCCGCTGTGCCTTTCTTGACATCTTTTTCGGTGGTCAATCTTTGATGGACCTTTTTTGGTTGAGGGAGCAAACCAAATCCAAAGCGAAGCCAATTGAACAATTGCCAAAGTGAGGTTCCTTCCCTAGGAGTATCACCGTGTATCACCGTGTATCTGAGGTACGTCTTCATGTTTGTTGGGAGGGCTTTACTCCTCATACTGAGCCGCATGCTCCGACCTCACATGCCTGGATCAGTTAAAAAAAGGCCGTGCCGGGAGCTGTGTTGCCATGTTGTGTGCTGGACTGGCCCTAAAAATGTCCAAACATTTTCCAAGAGAATCTGGTGTGCAAAGCTTGTTCGGGACAGGGTATAGTACAAGTTACCGACATATGATATGACATATGGTAAGATGTTGTAGGATATCAATGATTCAAATTGAAAACTTGCATCGGGCATGATTCTACACTGGGCTCGCCCTCACTGTGAAGGGCTATTTGATTGGTATTGGCCATAGTATCTTCTTTCTGCACTCTTGTACGAGTGTACCTTATATTATTACATGTTGTTAGTTAGTCTTTGTCTCCGCTATTGCGCTCAGGTCGGGGTGGATCACAAAGACCGGGATGGTTGCGCAGAGGTGTACGCAAAACTCCGTGGTGCCGTCGAGGACATCTCGAGTTCAGCCTCATGATTGTCAGGTTCACGGCAATTGCAGTCTTTATCATGCCTGACTTTTATCATATTTTTTTTCAATCACAAGAGTCTTATAAACAGATTGCTGCCTTTCACATCTTTTCACAATGTAGTCCATGGTCTGTTTCTCCTGACTCAACCGTAGTCCTGTTTGCATTGAAGCATATCCTGGAATGATCATCCGTCATCATCATCCTTTGCTACTTGTTCAGGATGGTATTGAGCACCTGCTGTCAGCGAGGCAAGAAGATCCATTTGAGGACATGCCGGGCCGATATGCTTGGGAACAGGCAGGCTCCATCCAACGATCCAGCACTGAAGTCGCGTTTGTTCATCGCTATGCAGCTATGCAACTTGTGAGGCAACAGGTGTCCAGGCACCTTCCTTCGATTTGCAGGGCAAATTTGGACGCTTCCAGGCCCGTATCATGAAGATGGTGACGATGGTCGCATGGTAGCATGACATAGATCATTAGATCCAAGTCTTTCGCCTGTTGCGCGTGAGAATTTCCTGCAGGCCAGCGAGGCATGGAAGTGACTCTTTTTGTTCTTGTGCTGGCACTGGTGATGAGCAATCATGAAGAGTGCACACACAAGGCACAATAGCCCTTGGTAGGATAAAGCCGTTCGGAGCACGGTCTTACTATCTTGAATTATAGCTCCTCAACTTTTTGAATTAAACTTTGAGAATTTTCAAGCGTTGCCAGTGAGGGCTAAGACAGCCCAAACACTGTGCGCTACTTTTCAGGTCCACAAAGTTTTCCATCCAACTGGACCCATCCGCCTTCTTGCCAATGAAAATCATGTGCGTTTTTCCGCAGCAACTGCTTGATTACTTGTGGCTGCATCATGGTGACAAAATGTAGTTGAGTAGTTGACCTTCCAAGGTGGTTTTAAGCGCATTTGGTCAGCATGGGGCTGAGTTCTGGCCCATTCGGGGTATCATAAAGTGGTGAACCTTTCACCTGTACAGTCCTTGATTTCCAGGTTTGTTTTGCTGTCGCTTCTGAGGAGCGTCATGGGCAATCATGGCCAGGAGTTGAATGGAGCATCCTGGCATTGGGCTAAGAGGGATCCTCTCAGATTTCTGATTTTGCCATATTTTGCAGGTGTGTGTGACCAACTGCCAAACCAAGGATTTTGGGGAATGCATAAATATTCCAGGCACTTTGAATCTAATTAATGTGATTCTATATATGACGAATATACAAAAGAAACCTGACTGGCTGCCATCTATGTGGCTTCCCTTACCAAGTCTATGAATAGATGCAGATGTGAATGTAGCTTCTAGGGTTGAAGCCATTGGGCATACCTTCGAGCACGCAATGTAGTTGAGTCTTGAAAATCAATTTGTTCAAGTAGCAAAGTTGAAAATCCATACAACCCTCTAGACTCTATACAGATGTTTGGTACTTTCTGCATCTGTAAATATATATTAAAAAAAATATATATATATATATGCATATATATATACACGTATATACACCTACGCGTATCTATGTATACACATGCATTTGGTTTGTTGGAGAGCCTTGTGCAGCTGAGATTGATTCTGACCTGGTGGCCCAGTTAGATGCTCAGCAAGCCCGGTGATGTCCTTCCACTTCGTGAGGGTCAAACGTGTCAGGCTCCGCGATGAAGAACTGCAAGCCCTGCCATGCACTTGGCACACTTCAATCCGTATTTGCATTGGTGTGGAGGTAGAACTAATTTCATTGCCGTGGGTGCGGTTCTTCCATTTTGTTGAACTGTGTTCATGACCTTCATGGATGATGTCCAAAAAAAAGGCAACCGCGCCCCAGGAAACTAAGAAATGACTACTCGAATTCAAGTACAAAGTCAGACCTTGAGGTTTCTGAAGCAAGTCCCGGACTCGCTGAGGCTTGCCCTTCAATTTGGCAAGCTTCTGTTGGCTGCGGAGGCATCGTCACATCTTTTTCGATGGAACTGGTGGCCGTGGGCGTTCCAGCATGTTGCTGGAGGCAAAGCTGTGGCCACTGAAAAGTCTTCCAATGCTCCCTTTTGCATGGAAAATCCTACATCATTCTCGCCTGAAACCTCAGAAGGGTTGGCATACTGTAGTAGATAAGAAGTTGCATTAGAGTCATATTGATATTATATAGGTATATAAATAATATTGCCACCCTTGGGAACTAAAAGATGTAGTACATTATGTGATACATAAAATCTTCTTTCATTATGAACAGTGTCCATGTTTCCTGCTCAATTATGCATGTCTTTACCAAATGACAGGAGGTCTTAGAAAAATGCTGAGGTACAGGGGAGTTACAAGCTGAGTTCAAGGACTCCCTCCAGAGCATCCAAGCATCCAAGCATCCTTTGCAACTTTTGCATGTCAACGAGGATTCTGCATGTTTGTGGCAGACACTTTGGGCTGATACATGCCAATACACAACACCTAGTGAACTCGCGTTGAAGAAACAGACGAAAAAGCCATGCAGTCGTGCACAGTCCATCTCTGATGGACCATGATGACCGTGAGTGTATTGAGCCTATATAGAGGCAAAACAGCAACATGGCAAGACACGTTTGGTAAGGAAAGCCTCAACGTAATACCATACTTCAGTCAGTATGGTGGAAGATGAATTGGTCATGTTGACTTGAAATGGATAGTCTGTAAAGCTGCGAAACTGATGGACTGCACCCTGAGTACATCACAAGGATGATGGCATTTGTTTAGATTCCGAATAAAATGATTACATGCTAAACACACTACAACATCATTTTCATCTTTGCATCTTTCATGGACGCCACCGAAGCTGAAACTCTGGCCACTGACGAGACTGTCGAGACCGATGCTTTGTTTGTGGTTGTTTGTTTGTTGAGCGGTGAGCAGCTGGCTGAGCTCGCTGTGCCCCGATCCTCGACGGTACCTCGATCGCACAACAGAGCAGTATGGATGTTGATTCCAGTGGAGATCCAGAAAACAGAAGATGGATGTTGAAAACGGAGGGAAGTTCGGTACAAGGATTGATATTTGATATATTTGATATTGTTTCCTTGGAGTTTGTGTTTCTGAACTTTTTGTGCCGGGTGTGAAGCAGCCTGATGGTTCCAGATCCAGTTGAAGTGCCATGCGCACTTCTGCTCAGGTTCATGACGTGAAAATGCGTTTGCGAGACTCTTTGGCCCAGAATTGGAGTTGCTGTGACAAAACAAACGCAGTCGCAGCTTTGAAGTTTAAGCATCTTTGAGCTGTTGACTTTAGATGGTCGGGCGGGTTTGAGACCAAGGACCAAGAGGGAACTCCAATTAGGAAGCAGCAACTGGTTCATGGCTGTGACATCCTGCCAGAGACAGTTTGCTTGGCGGAGCTATGCCCTACCGAGTTTCTGGAGCTGCTAGGGGTTACGGTTTCGGAGTTTTTCGAACATGGTACGTTCCAAAATGGGTTTTCCGTTGGCAGGAGTTGCGCCTGGTTCGAAAGGAAGCCATCAACTTTCAGTGGCAAGCGACACCAGGAGATCTAGACTGCATCACGAGCCCGGAGTGGTGCATCTTGGCTGAATCAGTCACATCCAACTTTCAGCGTCAGACCAGTCAAAGCTCGAGACTCGAGAGAGTTGAGGTTTGGACAGTAGCGAGGCAGTGTCAAGTCGACGCTGTACCCTCAGCTTGCGGTACTACCCCAGCGGCTTCGATAGAATCTTGGCGAGTTTGGTCTTGAACAGTGTCCCAAGACGAAAGAAAAATTAGCTTCAGAATGAGCACACAGCACGGTTTTGAGGCAAGATGCACAAAGCAGGCCAATTTAGCATCATGGTGCAGAGGTGTGGCTGGGACGACATGCTGTGACTGTTTGGCATCGTTTTATCTTCGGTGTTTTGAGGCCGAAGAGCTCCATCCTCCATGCACGTGTTCATATTGCTGGTGTGATGCGTGAACGACTCTTTACCAGTGCACATGGAACTCTGGAGGGCCCGGAATCCCACAAAAAGTCTTCCTTTGTCAATGAACTCGTGAAGGGTTGAGTGACTTCAGAAGCACCAAAGCTATCCAAAGCTTAGGATGGATCAACTTTGCATCTCGTGAGGTTTTGCCGACCCCTGGTTGCAAAGAGATGTTGTTCAATGTCATTCCTGGCCTAAGGGTATTCAAATTTAGTCTTTTGGGTTTGCTATTCCTGATCATGGCACTTTGAGTGGGACGAGGAGCTGTGAAACACAGCAGATTGGCCTGGAGGTGCCCCCTTTGGCAGGAGAAGAAATGTGGCATGTGTTGCTGGAATTTGTGCAATGGATGGCTTTGAAAAAAACCATAACCTCGCTTCATGACATGATTTTAACATGATTTTGCGTTCCTGGCTCCATGGCTCAAGGGGGAAGAGATGGGTAGCTCACATGCGCGCTTCGAGCCAGATGTACCGGAGGAAATCTCCGAATGCCCAAAGCTCCACAGACCCGACTGGAGCAGCCGACGTTTAGAAGTTGAATGCTTTGGAGTTGTACGACATGCCAGTCGTGCTGATACCATTGGTGCCACCTGGAATGGGACTCTTGAGAACTTTCAGCAAGCTTTCATTTTACAATATTTTACTTGATTCAACTTGGAAGTAAGCTATTCAAAATTGAGAAGAATCCATTGGTGCAACAATCTACATCTACACAATATAATATATAATATAAATATTGATATGTATAAAAGCGACCTGCAGCTCCCTTTTTTGCTTTGGATTCGGCCGATTCAGGAAGGCATGGGTCCAAAGCAGCGACTTTGAAGAGCATCCATTGGATCCGCCATTGTCGGATGCGGGTCGTGCAGAGGCAGAAGATGTGGCCAAGCGCATTGCCAAGTTCATTGAGTCGAAACCGGGCAGTGAAATCCAAGTGCCTCAAACTTGAGATGGATTCGCCAAATTGGCTTGGGGGGTTGATGATTGATGTTTTTTGCACACAAAATAGTAGGAGTGCAGAAGATGAGATGACACAGACATGTTGAGAAAAGCACTCGGATGTTGTGGACTAAAGAACTTGGAGGCGCTCCACGCCAATGGACAGGGTGAACATGTGGGAACTAAATTGGAACTTTCGGCATTGTCACAGTGACTGCAGTATAGTATAGTTGTCTCTCCCAATATTTGTAACAACGCACACAATAAGTTTCTAGTGCTTTCTGGGCGCTGGACCTGCAAGTTCTGGAAAGCTGCAAACAGGGGAATTGACGTGGAAATTATTTTCTCTACGCCAAGGTGGTGGTGACTTCTCCATATCTGCGCTGTGTGGAGACAGCTGCTTCAATTTGTACAAGCTTGGGCAATCGTACGCGGCTCATGGTGGATTTAGGCCTAGGTGAGGTATATGGGCCTGAGATCTTCGGTGATGAGCCAGGCAGAATCATTCGAAACAGCAGCCAAGTTGAAGCCGCTTGGCAACAGCAAGACATTACAAAAAATTGACGCAATTGATTCAGTTGGTTCTAGATTCTAGTGATTCTAGTGTTTGACTTGTTTTTATTTTCATGACTTTTTTTCCATTTGACTTGTCCATTTTGCGCTTGAAATCCCACACTTTGAGGAGCATCTCAAGGCAATGACGCCAAGCTCGACGGCGATTCCTGTCTCCACGGTGGGAGTTTGGCCAACTTGGCCTGAGACTTTGGCCATGGCTCGACGTCGCTTCGCAGAGCGGCTGTTGGTGTATATCAGTCGTGGTGCAAAGGCACTCTATGAGGGGCAACATCTTTACCATGATCAATGATATATCATGACTGACTGTTGAAATGGCTGCGGTGTCAAAACACAAAAAGGATTTTTGATGCACAATGGGATTCTTGGGTATTTTCTTGTCTGCTGCTAAGGCAGACTTTTGATGTCTTGAGGCACTAACACCCCTTTGCTTACACTTGATATTCCTCAATGTGTGGATGTGATGTGGATGTGTTATCGTGATCACTTGGAGTATCACTCACGGCTGTCATAACTTGTGGAGAAACCTCTGGTTGTGTTGCAAGGCCCGGCGCAATTTCCTTTTGGTCTCCCATGCGGATTGCGTTGCGTCGTGCTTGGCCTTGATGCCACACGGCCGGGTCGTGGAAGCCGTCGACTACGGCGCCACGATGCTGGCCTGGCGAACGCCACTTCCAGCGTTACTCACTTCACCCAGGCTGTGGTGGAAAAGCTTGGAATAAAATTTACGTTATCAAACAGGTACTTAGTTACTGTAGACATTCGTGACTTCCCTGCTAAATGCTTGAACTTTCAAAGATTAGCAAATGATATGAACAGCTTCTGATTGCTAGTATTTTTGACATATGAATCATACGAACATATAGATATTGATATATGCTCCTCGGCGTTTCGGTACAGGACCGCGAAGCGGATTCCTGAACCTAGTTGCCTACGCCGCTCCCCATCGGGGCAACGTGCTTGGTGGGGTGAGGATGGCGGGGAAAGTCGTGAAGCCACCAAACCCAAAAAACCTGATCCCGAAGAGCTCTTGTCACTATGCCGAACAGCCTGGCAGATCGAGACTTCCAACGTGACGCTGGGGTCACTTGGGGAAGCAGCAAAAGAACACAAACGGAAGGGATGAAGCTGTGGAAGTGGAGAGCTTGACTTAGGCACACACTTCAAATTTCATTGACTTGTCGGGATATACTTGCTGATATGCATATGCACAGCTTGGAGAAAAAAACATGATGGAAAGGAAGCGGGAGTATCCACCAATTGGCACGCTACCAAAGTGCCTTGTGCCCTGTGCTGTTCTGCCAAGGCACCAATGGTGTGGCCAAGATCATGCCATTAATTGTGCCAGAGCAGCGTTGAGGAATAGCGATGCCTCTGTGCAAGAAGTTGACTGCCTCTTGGGACTTTTGTCCTCTGAGCTGTTGATGCCTGGCACAAATGTGTCCAAGCAAAGAGGCATTCCTCCTCAACAAGATAGCTACACTAATGCAGTACACATAGATATTAATTCTTAAATACCTGGAGACGAGCGAGTCAAACGCCAAAGGGAGGAGGGGCAAAAGCTTGTTTGATTTTGCACAAGCTTCCAGAGAGCTAGACCGTCCACTGATGAATTTTCAGAGCAACTTTTTCTTTTGGCGCCAAGGAAGCATAGCCCAGAGTCACCTAAGCTGCACCTTGGCAAACAAAATGAGAAACCCACTATTTAGCAAACCAGGGTGAAAAGACATATATAATGCTGTTTGGATCAGGAGTTTTGGATCAGCCTCAGTTTTGTTTGAAGGATCCAGGGTGGAAGAAACTTTCACATCCAAGCGATGTTTGCAACCATGGTCCCATGGTTGCAACCTAAGGCGAAGGAAAGAAAGTCGGCTGAGCTGCATGTCCTATGAAAGCCATCTCTTTGGATGCAGTGAGAAAAGCTTACTAGAGATTGATTCCTTAAAAGAATCGAATCGTCCAGTTCTTGCACCTCTGGAAGAGGCTGCCAGAGACACCCCTAAAAATACCAGAACGTTGGATGGAATGCTAAAGCCCATCCAGTCCCGCATTTTGCAAAGGCGCCGTGCTTCGGTCTGAGACTAGAAGCCTGAAGCGCCAGCAAAATCCCACGCTGGGCTTTGTCCAACTTGACATCTTAACATATCCTATCACGTCTACTATATGTTTTTTTTTTTGGTATGTCATACACGCATATAATACGTAGCTATAATATACATTAATATACCGCATATGAGGGTTCGAACATCAATCCAAGTCAGAAGTCAGTTTCACGATGGTATATTCTCATGTTCCAGGTCACCCCAGCATTGCAACTGTGTGGCGGTTGGATTGCAAAACTGCAAGTTCCAAAAGCCAGAACCGGTGCAGTACATATTGGCCAGCACGAAACCGAAAGTGTGGGTCAAACATGGCAGCAGCATTTAGATCTGTTTGTCTTGTTTACCTGGGCAAATATCCAAATCTCTTGCACGAAAGATTGCCACCAGTGGCACCTTGGTGCCACCTGAATTCGAGATTTCAGTCGGGATCCAGCCGAGCGGAGAAAGAGAAAATGAAGTGTTGCTGCCATTGTTAGCTTTTGTGGATGCTGGATGATGCTGGGCTCTTTGCTAACTTCCGGGTGCCAGGTGTTGCATTGCAGCATCATTCCTTCACCAGCCTGTGCAGGGAGCCAGATTTTGTGGGATTTACGGGATGCGTTAGGCCGGAGTTCTGTGGGAGAAAGTTGGCTTCCGCTGTTTGGGCTGATGGAATGATCATGTGCCCATGTGCTATCCGTAGTGTCAGGCCGCATGCCATATGCGATAGGTGTACCCTTTGTGGAAGAAGCCAGGCAGCTTGGTAGCAATTCAGATGATAGCAACATGATATTTGCATCATGTATTTGCCTTCTGTGCACACAAGTTTCAGGCAACAAGATTTGTCGCACTGCTCACTCTTGGCTTGCCGTACCAGGGTCCAGTCCCACGAGTTAACTGACGTGCATTTGCGACTAGCTTTTTTTCCTGGTGGCCATACTGCAGCGCCAAAGAACCATGCGGCTTGGATGCACAGGTGGCCGTTTGTGGGGGTCATGGCCGGTTCATATGAAAGAAACCTCAGCATTGCGCATGCACGACAGCTGAGGTTTCTTTGTGGGTTTCACCGTTTCAAGGTTTGGAGGAGCTAAGTGAGAATCCTGACGGTGCACGGAATCCATCTATATATTAGTTTGGAAGTCTTATGTTACTTCAGATTTGAATTTGCTCTTGAATTGAAAATGCAAGAGCAGCAATATTGACACACTTGGCAGGACCGCAGCACTAGCCTCAGCAAATTGCTTTGATTCTACTGCCAAAATCTGCCAAATGCAGCTAAAAAAAGTCTTGGAAACGGTCTTCATGGCTGCCATTTTGCGATTCTCTTGGTCTTTGATGGTCTTTGTGCCTCAGGTTATGTTTGCTCAGTTGATGGGAGCTTATCCCAACGTGCATCTGGAGAATCTGTGTTACACTTCCCCAGGCTTGAGGTCTTTGGCCGGGGTCTAAGAGAGCATGGAACTGTGAAGGGTGACCAAGGTACATACTCTGAAGTCAAATTCGAATTATGTGAGCCAAAATGAGAAGAAAAAGCAAACTTCTGCTGAAAAGGTCGCTTACTCGGCTTACTCCAACCAAGGTGAGATTACTCTCTCGATTTGTCCACTTTCCAGCCCTTCAAACAAGGAGGATTGATGCAAACAGCACGGCCAACAGAGTCGTGAACTAAACTTTGCCAATGGCAGAGTGAGGAAATTTGTGTTTCTGCTTTTTGACAATTTCGGTTTTTGACAATTTGTCGGCCATAGGGTTGATTGCGGTTTCTCAGCCGCCAGTGGCAGTGACACACGGCTGCTTCGATGCCTGCGGTTGATGAAATGATCCCCAGCTCGAAGATTTGAACAGCTTTCCATTGTTGCCGCGCTTGATCTTGAACATGGAATTCCAGAATGGCTCAGGGGCCATGTCATATATCATAAATCCTACATTGTCCTATAGTTCAATAGCTGTGACTATGACGCACTCTTTCGAGTTCCATGTTGAAGTGGAGCGGTGGTATGTGCAGCAACTTGCAAACCCTTCTGCTCATGTGACCGTTGGTGACCGTTGAAAATGCCATGCTGGATATCTCAACTCGCGAAGCTGAACATTTTCGCTTGGGGCCTGCAGTTGGGTGTGTGATGTTGGACCCCTCCAGGGTCTTCTAGAAGATTGGGGTGTGCTGCCCAAGCCACATGCCTGTGTCTCAGAATTCAAGTTGATTCAGCTTTTTCGTTTCCTGGATCTAACACAATCATCCAGGAATATCTAATCTATAGGCTATAGATGGCTATAGGATCTATTTTGCCAAAAAAGGATAAAAAAGGACTTTATACAAGAGAACCTCAGAGCATGAAGAGTTCATCATGTTATATCACCATACTGTTAATATATTATAAATATATAACTATATCACTATATGAGAGGCTCGGAAAAGATGGCTTGCAGAACATGACTTCTATGCCTGCTATGCAGCTTCATCATTTGGCCTGTTTCCGCAGCTTCAGACCTTCCTTCATCGGGGAGAGCCGCAGCTGAAGTCCAGGCCACGGAGCCGGCTCCTTCAAGTCCTTGGGATGTCGTTTGGGATGTCCTGAGTTTTTCGGGTGTTTTTTAAGTGATGTTTTTTTTTACACTATATGTATACATGATTTCTTGAGAATGACATGATTGATTTTTTAAAAACTATATACATATAGTACATTTTTTTTAAAACAAAGATAATTTTTGTTGTTGTTCCTTTCAGAGACTAGCCCTTGGAGACGAGCCAGCAGTACACTTGAAAAGGTCCAGACTAGCTGACCTCACTTCATTCTTGCAAGACATGCAAGCGACCAGAAGACCACCCTCTCGTTATTGTTGTTTTTTTGCTGTTGCAGCTTTGCATCCAATTGCATTAGGAAGGTATTGGAGAGCACAGCCCTTTCTGCTGCGCCTGTTCTGGTGGTGAATCAGGCACCGGTGGTTTTCATTGTTTCCTACATCCTACATGTGCATACAAGTTCCGCATTTCCAAGAACTATGCTTTTGCAGTGGGGAAACCACTTCAGGTGTTGCAATGGCGCGCGGAAGCTGTGATAATGGCAGCAGCCAGCGTCGAACTCAACATGTCTCTGAACCCAACATGGGAGAACCTTCAGAATCCCTCTTGGCTTAGCATCTTCAAGTCAGGACTGGCTATTGTTGTTAGTGGCAGTCCGCCAGATGCCTAGCATATTGCCCTGCCTACAGCTGCATTTCTTGAAACTTCGTCGAACCATTTTTTGGTTTGAGTCAGGCATGCCACGGTAGAAGCCATCGGAAAAGCGCAAGATTGGCAGTTCAAGCCTTGGAGCATGAGACTTCATAGGAACCAAGCCGCCAAGCCGCCTTGATGACCGTACCAAGGTTAAAAGCTGGCCACATCAAAAGGCTCTACAGGTGCTTCATTCATTTCTTCATTCATTTTCATCCACATAGATTTGAGATGAGTCGATGATGTCACCTGGGTTGATCCATTTTTTTACCAGCAAAAAAAAAAATCTTGACGACGGTCCCGGTCCGTCCCAAGGTGGGCACAGAGCCGCTCCGGTCGTGCCTTGCTTGAGACCAAGCGGCGGTGACACCCAGTCGACAGGATCTCATTGACAACGAGCCAACCTTTGCAATGCAATCCTGACCCCAAGATGAAGTCACATTTGAATCCCATTTCGCTCATCAACAACCCATCCTTTTTGCAGGTCTTGGCATTTTGGGAGTTTCCTCAGCCCATTTGCTGCCCAAGAGCCTTTTGAGAAAGATGGTGTTTTCTGTGCTGCCGAACCACTCCTGCAGGTTTCCAATTTGTTTTTTCTCCCTCACACTTGGTTGATTTCCAGAACTCTTTGGAAGATCTGCATATATGTTGCAGATATCAAAAGGTGAAAACCACGTTCTGACTCCTTGCTGCAACTCCTTGACCTCTCAGCCGAGCTCCTTGCAATGGCGCCCAAAGTGCCACCGCTGGCGCGCTTACCACAAGGGAGTGCGGAGGCATCAACGCGTGGTGCTTCTGATTTAGATATATGGGTGTTTCATGGTGTTTCCAAAAATAAGGGTACCCCCAAATCATCCATTTTAATAGGGTTTTCCATTATAAACCATCCATTTTGGGGTACCACTATTTTTCGGAAATATCCATATCATGATATATCGTATCCATGAAGAGTCCTGCAGTTTGCTTGGCACAGTGGTGACTTTGTGATGCGGCAAGCTGAGTAACGAATCACTGATGGCATGGCATATTTTGTCCCTCAGCGACTGAGTGCTCCGCACACCGTGCACCCACCGATCTTGGGTCGATGATTGTTCGGAACATCTACAGCGAAAAATCATGATTCATGCATCAATTGCTGTCTTAAATCATGGCCCGGATCCAGTCCGAATTTCAATCTCAACCTGATCAATTGTAATTTACTGTAATCAGATCTTGTGTTGATCTAAGATTTCTTGATATCTATAATCAATATATCATATCATAGAAATTCCAATTCGATCTGTGTGCATCTGCCAAATCATAATGAATCTAAAAGTTCACATATCAAATGAGGTCTTTATCAAGTGTCGACTTTGCCATTGACAAACTAAACATTTCATCGGAACTTCGCCAGACTCATATCACCAAACCCGGCCAAGCGGCGCCTCGCTGCCATGGCTTGGAAGAATGGGAGGCAGTTCGACTAAGTCGCGAGTGCAAGACTATGCCCCGCCGAAGGAGACGCCCCAGGAACGCCACCAACCTGTCCGTATCCGAGAAGATACGGAGCTCAGGGTTGAAGAGGATGAAGGAGAAAATACCACTGACTTTCTTATGGATGGGAGGAAGAAGCCTCGTGTCATTAATCGTGACGATGCCCCTCAGCCTCAACGCATTGCCCAGCGAAAAGTCCAACCGCGGGGGTCAGCCCCGGCAGCGACTCCAACTCCACAACCTGTGAGGCCACGGGGTGGTGCAAGACGACTGCCGAATGCTGAGGATGCTTCGCCTGTTCAGGCTGTTCAGGATGCTTCGCCTGCCGTTCGAATCGCTCCCGAGCGAAGAGAAAGGGGACGGTTGGGCCAGGCAAAGACAGTGCAATTTCCAGATGTTTTGGTGAGCATTAGTAGCAGAAAGATTTTGGCTCACTGGGTCCGGCTTGGCCGGCAGGTTCTTAAAGATAAGCTCGCACAGACAGAAAAAAATCACAAAAACCGAAAAAGAAAGTACGTGTGGAGAAGCTGGTGGACATGTTTTTGGACAGCCAGGAAGAGCTGGAGCGCATGTGCCTGGAAGATCCGGAAGAGTTGATTCACTTCCAAATTGAGCTACTTACCAGGCGCATTCGGGAGCTGGAGGATGAGCTCCTGGCACAGTTTCGCTCGGCCGAAAAAGCCAAGGCCGCGGCGGCCGAGAAAGCCAAGGCCGCGGCAGAAGCGGCCGCCAAAGCAGCGGCCAGAGCTGCAGCGGAGGCTCCAAAGATTAGTGCCGTGCAACAAGCACGTGAAGCTCGAGCACAGTGGGATCAGCAGATCATGGATTGGGATACAGTCTTTGACAGGGCAGTTGCAAAAAGGGAGCATTGGAAGAAAAACAGAGGACAGCAGGAAGACATGGCTCATCAACAGTGGCGCAAGAAAGCAGTGATGCGACAGCCCACCCTGGCCACTGAAGATGCCAAGGCGGGGAAATCAGAAGTAGCTGAGCAGCTCCGCAAAGAGAGAGAAAATTTGCAAGATGTCCTCGCTCGCTTCGAAGCGCAGCAACAGCGGCAACGCCGCTTGTTGCAACAACCTCAACTGGATTTGGCAGAAGCCTTGCATGAAGAGCAGCGTCAGGCAATGGCAGAGCGCGCGGCTGAACTGCGCATGGAACGGCAGAAGGCCGCAGAACGAAAGCGCAAAGAAGAGCTGAGGCGCCAAGCAGCAGAGTTGGAAAGGCAGCGCTTAGAAGAAGAACGCCGTCGTGAGGAGGAGGAGAGAGACAGGCAAGCTTTGGAGAGGTTGAAGCGCGAAAAGCAGGAATCTGAAAGACGGCGCTTAGAAGAAAGGCGCTTGGCAGCAGAACGAGAGGAACAACAGCGAAAGGAGATGGAGGAAAAGTTTCGCCGAGCAGAGGAAGCTCGGCGGGAGCGTGAGGAGAAAAAGCGCCGTGAAGCTGCACGCTTGGAGGAGGAAAGACGCAAGGAAGCGGAGAAGAAGTTGGAAGAAGAAAGAAAGAGAGAGGAAGCCAGGTTGGCGGAAGAGAGACGAAAGGAAGAAGAGCGTTTAGCAGAAGAGCGGCGCCGAGAGCAAGCAAGGTTGGAGGAGGAGCGCCGAAGAGAGGAAGCCAGGTTGGAAGAAGAGAGGAGACTACGTGAGGAACGACGAAGAGAAGAGGAGGAACGCAGAAGACAGGAAGAAGAAAGACGTCTTCAAGAAGAAGAGCGCTTGGAGCAAGAGCGTCGAGAAGCAGAACGCCTTGAAATGGAAAGGCGAGAAGAAAGCCTTCAAGAAACTAGGCATGGCCGTGACCGACAAGGACGCATTGACAATGCATTTGATACTCTTGAAGATGCTTGTGACTCTGATGAAGACATGGAGGATGGGCCGGATGGACCGGATGGACCAGGTCGCCGAAAGAAAGGCCGAAGTGCTGCAGATTGGGCTTCCCGAGCTCTACTGGCCTTAGATGGAGATAGTGATGAGGAAGATGACGAGGATGATGAGGAAGAGAATACCGAAGCCGATATGCAGTTGGTGAAGCTTACAGGAGCCATCGCAAAAAAGATCGATCGGATTCACAACCATTGATGCCACAGGTTTCACAACGTTTCACCTGCGACGGTTGTCAACAGTCGCGAACGAAAATATGTTTCAGTGAGGTCACTATAGTTCTGATGTGTTTTGAATGCGACAACGCAGTTTCGCCAAGACGACAGCATGGTTGTGCATTCCTCGGTGTGGAAGCAGTGATGTTTTATCTAAAGATAAATGAGAGACAGATGATGTCAAGACTTAAGACTAGTGGATGTGCCCATATTGGTCTGGCGGCCTAGCGTGCAGGCATGGTCCCCAAGACTCACTGAGCAAATGACTCCACGGGCCTTATGGGAGCTGATCAAGGAAGATCCGACATGGGCGGCTCAGATGCACACATCGACGGGAAAGTTCATAATCATTTACTAGGTGGTGGTTTCAAACATCTTTTATTTTCACCCCTACCTGGGGAAATGATCCGATTTGACTAATATTTTTGGGATGGGTTGAAACCACCAACCAGATTTAACATGGCTGTGCCATGCTGTGCCTGTCAAATTTTCCTTCAGGGAGTGTTGGTGAACGATCCATCTGGGGCTTTCAGCAAAGGTGGGATATGTCAGATGGGTTTGAAGGTGCAAAATTGATTTGCTAGGCAATCATCCATGTTTTTTTTTTGCTGGGCAGGTGATATTATCAGCGTTCGCTACCAAAAGTATTTGCATGAGGCCCACCTCACCTGAGTTTTTTTCTTTTGTTTCAACATGTCAAATTCCACCAAGAAAGGAAGCGTTTATAGAGTGTAGAGTTGAGAGCAAGCCTTTATTCTTACAAGAATGGAGAAAGATCATTCAAGACTCAAGGCAAAACGCCAAATTAGTGGTGCATTCAAGCGCTTTCATAGAAGGTGCTGCCCATCATGGTCAGCCAAGATGCCAGCTTCAAGACGGCTGCCTCGATCTCAGTGTGCCGGATCAACAGGTGTTTCATGATGTTCCAACTATCATGATTAGCAAACTTTAGCTGTAGAGGATTTGCAATTTGCAACGTTTCTTTTTTTGTCACGCCGTTTATCACGTTTTGCTTTTGCAATTGCCTAGATCGACATGTTGGCAGAACAGACGGGAGGCAAAGCTCTAAGTCGCTTGGCTGCACCAACCTTGTCGCCGCTTTGGTGTGGTCTCATAGGACGCATGTGAGTCTGTTGTAATTAGCTTTTCTGTACAAGGTGACCTATGTAATTATTTACAAGATTTCAAAGCATGCAGGCGTATATATATAGCTGATATAAGATATATATTTTTTCATTAGAAGTTTGAACTATGTACAACGAGTTCACATTTCTAGATTGACATTTTTTCTTGTGCCCTATATTGCTGTCATAGCTTGGAACTTTGACCTTTCCAAGCACTAAGAAACAGTCACGCAGCGGATGTATCAGTGTTGATGCTGTTGTATCCACCGTGAAGACAGACCACTGTCCCATTGAGTTTCACATTTCAGGTCCGCAATCCAAAGGACTGACGGAGTCGGTGGGAATTCCAGAAGCACAATAAATCTATACGTAAATCTCAGAAATGCTAGAGTCTAGAGGGTGCATTTCGGAAATCCCCAATGCTTAAGTACCATCTGAATCTGAAATTGCGAAGGCTGGGGGACATGATTGGAAGTTGCACCAGCCAATGCCCTTCAGGAGTGGTGAGTGCACCAGCCAGCAGCCCTAAGAGTGCAAAGCTTCGTAAGGAGGCCAGGCGGAAACCCGGGAAACCGAGGCAAGGAAATGCGTATGCAACGCCAACGCCAAGCCACGGCAGGTGATGAAGGATCAAGGGAAAGATGGACCAAAGCTTCGTGAGGTGCCGGATTTTCGTCAAGGGAGATGGGGTCATGTTGGTTTTCTCACCATTGGTGAATCTGCGGAGTATGCTGTTTTTATTCCAAAGATATTCTTGGCGGTTTTGCCGTTGATGTATTACAGCTCAATCTCTCTGACAGTCCGAAAGTTTAGGCTCAAAGCGGCCTACGTCCAGTGTTCCTCAATATCTATCATAAATGCTCTCCCACGGTTGGCTCACATGGGCAAGATGCAGTTGTTTAGATGGTCCGACGATTGATGTGATGCCAGAATTGATCCAAACTCAGAGAAAATTGGGAGACACCGTGGAGGTATGGAGTGTTTCATCCCAGTCTTGGGAGAGAGGGAGAATCGTGGCATTTCGCGATGCCATCAACTTTGTTGAGGTGCAGATTTACGATCAGATCCAAGTTTCGGTCAAATGTGACAAGCTGAGAGATCCAGGTCATTTGAAAGATGGGACCGTTGCCGTTTTGAACATGTGATTTTTTGGAACTGACCCAGAGCGGTCTCGTGGAGGAGCTATCTTTGATGACCCACTGGATTTGGGAGCATCGCCAGCTGCAGGGTAGAGAGGATTGAACTCAACTTGGATTGGGTGATCGGCATCCTTCAAGATCACAAGCCCCGGCCTTGACCACTTGGGCGGAGGAGATTGCACCATGCCCCGCAAACAAAAGAGCAAGGACTCTTTGCACATCTTTGCAAATCTGAAGTGTCCCATGTCTCACCAGTCAGGAATAGCTCGACCGTGCAGTCAAAAGGATCAAAGAGTTTGAATTCATTTGTTTCTTGGGGTGCAATCACGAAAGAAGCAATCCCAGAAATACCCCCCACTTCACAGGCTGTTGATGAGAAAGACCATCCAGACCTCAAGGCCATCGATGAGAAGGATGCTACTTTTCATGACGTGGAGCCGAAGGCCGTCTGCGCGGACATCTCCACACAGATTTGGAGTGACATGGAAGGGTGATATGAATATATTGTGTGTCTTTCTCACTGGCATTTTTGTCATATTTTGTTATGGTTTTATGGCAGACAGGCATTGGATATGGATGTGGAGCATGAAGAGAAATCCATCACCAACCGGGCTCGTGATTTCACAAAGGCTCCTTGGCCTGGCCGTTTTTGCTGACCACCTCAGGATTCCAAAAGATCCAACCTAAGGCCACTGAGCGATCTTCCTCGGAACCTATTGCTCCAAAGCGCCCAGACCAGGTAGATTTGATAAATTTTGACCATTTGAAAGCTGAGTGATGCTGAAACGTGAGTACCTGACCTGTAGCCAAGAAAATTGTATTCCCTTGTGACTGAGCATTTTGGCTGATGCTTACAAGATGCTGGATTGCAGGAGCACGCTCTACTCCGTCAGGGGGCTGTCTTTTTGGCTGCATTAAGCTGTTAGTGGTTGGGTCCATGTCTTCTCTGGTCCATGTCATTACCGTTTCTGCATCAATTGTGCTTCAGGTCTTTCAAATTCAGGAGGAATTTGATCACTTGTCTCGCTTAAGGTCCAGATGCTGCGAGCTGAACAAGTGGCGGAACGTGTGGTGTTCGTGGAGACCCGGCCCCAGGTTCAAAACAAGGCAGGGACTTGATGTGACTTGCACATTGCCCATGATGGCGCGTTTGCTTGGTGTAACGACCAAGATCTCATCAGCCTTCTTTACGGTACCTTCTTTTTCTTCATTGTGAAGGAAATTGCCATCCAGACGGAGGAGGCATGGAAACGTGGGCGGTTTCCCATAGCTGCCGCCTGGCCGTTGCCACGGCTTTCGCCCAAGGTTCGTGCTGCACCTTCTGAGCCACTGCTTCAACCCCTTCTTTCGCGAGCACCAGCTGCCAAGCCCAAAGCCCGCAGAAAGCCCAAGGATGCGAAGAAGGAGCGTTGTTGAAGGGTTGAAATATGTTGAAACACTAGATCCAAGACGGAACAACTGGGTTTGAATGACATGACTATCAGGTCTTGAGGTATGTTGAGGCATATTGTTTGGAAAGCCAGCTATTTTAGCATCAATGGCACAGATGTATTTGATGTCAAGCGTTTGATGGCTTCAAGGTGTCAAGGCTTCTTAAAGATGTCAAACTGTGATGTAGAAACAGATTGCGGAATGCGAATCGCGAAGAGACCGTGACGCCCTGACCCTTTTGAAACCAATAGATGTAACACAGACATGCTCCTTTCTTTACTCTTGCAGGAAGTGCCTATCCAGTACCAAGATTGTAGCTTGGTCAAAGTAATTGGAGACCATCCTTCTGAAATGCCAAGTAGCAACTTTCAAGGCAACAGCTTTTGCCCGCAGGTAGCTGCAGCAGGATTTTCTTCAGCTCCACCATGAAGTTTATTCTGGCTTGCATGGCGGCCTTGGTGGTCGTATGGTGCGGGGAAAATTGCAACAAGGCCCCCGAGGGAATAAGCAATCTTTGGGTTGCAGATGGTTTGCCACTCAATCTTTGCACTTTCATCCTTGAGTAGAGCTAATGTGCATTGTGGCCGCCCTTTTCTACCCTTTTTCGTCCGTTTCCGTTCTTTCTCTTGGAAAGGAATGTAGTAGACTAGGTTTTTCAAACGGCACATTAGTTGCCAGCCCGCCCGCTGCAGGTCTTGGCTTTCTTTGGTGGCTCGATGGTGAAGGAGAACTGTTTGTTCTATTTTTGCTGTCGAGACATCAGATGCCATGTGATAACATCAGGAAAGAGTGTAGTTTTCCATCCATTTATTGGTGTCATATCTCCATTTCTCCACAACACATTGACATTTTGGCCCATCCTCTGCTTGGATACAGGAGCCTGCTGCACCAAGCCAAAAACTTAGTAATATCTCAGTTGCAGTGGCCCTCACTGTCCACTTCCCTCCGGTGAGGTACGAAGCATTCGAAGTCAAAGACCAAACACACAGAGAAGGAGCCCAAGGAATCCAAGCACCACGAGTCACACGAGTCCCAAAAGCACCCACAGTCCGGGCCGAAGCCAGTGGTGAGCCCGGTGAAATCGGTGAAACCTTCAGAACCACGTCATGAAGAGAATCTCAGCTGCAAGTCGACAAGTAGACAGGTAGATGGGCATTTGTCAGATATGCCATATGCCTTCGCCACCACCAAAAATCTCCAAGAATCTGACCAAATCTGCGTCCAGGAAACCGGAATCTCATTCCCATGAAGGCGGGGAGATCTGGCAAACTTTTCCAAAATTTTCGTCCAATTTCACCTTGCACGACAGCTTCACCTTAGCGCAGGAGTGCGACGTGAAGGTGAGGTAGCGCCCACAACTTCGCTCCCAACGGATCTGCAGCTGCTTGACGTTGAGTTGTGGCCACACTGTTTTGAAAATGTTGAGCTTGGATGTCCCTCAGCAATGACGTGCCTAAGGCTTGCAAAGGAAGAGCCTAGAGCTAAGCAACATTGAGCAGCACTTTCAAAGTTTCTATGTGTTTCCATATTTTCCATCCACTCTTGCCCTCGTTTCGTGAAGGGGTGGCTGGGATGGGATGCCAAAGGCGTGCCAAAGACCTGAAAGAACTGGAACGCTTGGAAGAGGATATTACATGTTATACTCACTATTATTGTATATTGTTGTCATGAAACAGTGACTTCAGAGCCCCATGATGTTGAATGATGATGTTGCATGGGTGAATCAGCGCACTTTTTGAATACCATGAAAACTTGCTGGAATATCAGCTCCACATCCTGACATGGAGCAAACCTTCGTTGTTGACATGTTCCGCTTAAGTGTCACACCTGCTAGAAGTAGGAGCAAGCGCGAACAGCAAGAGTTGGTGAGTTGGCTCGCTTGTCGCAGAAAGAGTTTGGACACCCAGATGAGTGGCCAGTGGATATCTAGTTGGATAGTTGGATATGATTTTTTAAATTTTGCAGCGTGCACTCCTTTTGATTGTAGTAATTTTGTAATAGTTTTTATACATAAGTACTTTTGAACTGATTGCACTCCGGAGTGCATCTCGATTTGTTTTTCACAACTTGAACGCTTGAAAAGAACACAAGAGGGGGGGGGGGGGCAGGGCGGACCAAAAATCCTTAAATAAGTCAGTCTTTGCGACAGGCATGAGAAGATGGCAAAAAATAAAAACAAGACCCTTGGACGCATTGACAACAGCACGGCAGATTGGCTCTGGCTGGCTTCAAAGTAATGTCGATCGGCGCTGGTTCCACCCTACAGGTGGTCGTAAATATACTTTTTGCATGTATATAATATACCATTCTTCTTATCTTCTTCTTCCTCCTGTAGCTTGTTATCATTATACGTACTATTGCTATGATCCATTGTGAGTTTTTTCATTTTTTTTGTTGTTTCTGTTGCTGTTGCTACTCCTGCTGCTTGTTGCTGGTTGCTGCAATTTCCTGGCTGTGGGACAACAATGCCTGGGAAAGACAGCCTTCCAAACAGGGCATTCTGGCTCAAATCCGCAGATTAGTCACTTTTAGGAACCAGCCCTTTCCTTGGCCATGAGCCAATCACAAGTCTCCAAAAAGAGAAAATTCGTAGCGGATGGCATCTTGCCTGCATTGATTGGGATACTGGATTACAAATGCCAATATCTTTCAATGGTCATTTTACAGGCACGCAGGTTTGTCAGATCTATGAAAAGGACATACAGTATAATTATACAATATACGGGTATCTCAAACTCTTTGTTGCTGTAGTATTTTGTTGTAGGCGTTTTAGTTGCACCCGGTACCCAATGGTATCCCTTCTATACCCTTGTCACCTTCAGTACTGAAAAGGTGTTTTCAATGCCGAACTCAACGAATTCTTGGCTCGCACCCTGGGCGAAGACGGCTATGCCGGAGTGGAAGTGCGAGTGACGCCCATTCGAACTGAGATCATCATCCGGGCCACCAGGACACGGGAGGTCCTCGGTGAGAAGGGTCGTCGAATTCGTGAGCTGACGGCACTGGTCCAGAAGCGTTTCGGTTTCCCTGAGCCCCTCGTTTTTGCAGCAACAAAGCATCATTTTCTTTTTCAAAACATGTAAGAACCAACAACTATTGGGGAAATATGAGGAAAGCTAGTAGGATCAAGGAAATACATTATAAATATAAACGTTTCCTTTATGTGTTCCAGCCCTCTGAGCACTAAGGAACAGTGTTGAACTTTTTGCCGAGCGCGTAGAGAATCGCGCCAGCTGCGCTATGGCACCTCGAAGAAAAGACATCGGATGGTTTTCTAGTGCTTTTTTCAGGTAAGGAGTCGTTTTACACCTGGATTTATCTTTATAAACTCGTATTTTTCCATGCATGTTTGGAGTAGAAATTGAAAAAGTGCAGCTCCCCAAGGCTCAGTGTGAGTCCCTCCGCTTCAAGCTGATTGGTGGTTTGGCAGTGCGCCGTGCCTGCTATGGTGTCCTCAGGCGCCTTGGAGAAGGCTTGCTGTTTGTTTTTTGTCGCGTTGCCATTGGTTCGCCCTGTGCAGATTCATCATGGAGAATGGCGCCAAGGGTGTCGAGGTCATCATCAGCGGTAAGTTGCGCGCCCAGCGTGCCAAGGTGGGCGATGGCGATGGCGTTTGTGTTTCCTGACACGCGAAAAAAAAACATCTCTCCATGTCCAGTTTTCCATTGAATTTCCGGTTGAATCCTTTGGAGCTTGTGGAGCTACAAAAAACATCGCATGTGTGAAGAGTAAGGAACGAGATTTTAGTCATCTACCCACTTTACATGCGGCAGTTGTGGCATTTGTTTTGTTGTTGACACCAGGCCATGAAGTTCAGGCAGGGCTACTTGATCTCCACTGGAGAGCCAAAGAGGCACTACATCTCTGAGGCTGTTCGACACGTCCAGATGCGACAAGGTACCATTGGTATCAAGGTGGCTTGGTTGAACTTGGTTGTTTCAACCAGCTAAGAGAGATCAGAGAGGCATGTCAGGCAGTTTTTTTGCCCATTTTTTTCTTACGCCTGCAAGGGAGATTTACTTGAGACCATTGTCATTGTTCAAACTCTTTTGGTGCCAACTGTCGACACAATCTGCTTTGTTGTTGTGATCGTAGCGGAGGTGTTGGATTAGAAACTTCATCTCTTTTTGGACTCTTTTGTTTTTTTTTCACAATAATTTTAGTTTAGAATCTAGAAACCATTTGTTCTGAGTTTTTGTGCAACCATGTTCCCAGTACGGTTGTTGCGTTTGAGGTTAAGATCATGATGTCCCACGATCCTGATGGCGGGGATTCTGGCTGCCCATTTGACTGTATGCCATAGTCAGAATCTGGCGTGCTTTCAATCATTTCGACATGCACACGAAGCTGACATCGACAGACACGGCATATATAATCACATGATTCTCATAGTCAGTCATAGTCACAGTCTCAAGACTACTTGTTGGGTCTTCAGAATCATTTTTGAAAAGACTGCATGATTCATGGATCCAGAGCACAAGCGCAGGCAAGATGGGACCAAAGATGCAGTTGCCTGACAACGTTGTCGTCCACGAGCCAAAGGAAGAGGCTGTGCCAATGATGCCACCACAAGAGCAAGAGGAGCAGCAGCAGTACGGAGGCTACAATCAGGGATACAACCAGGGATACAACAACCAGGGCTACAACCAAGGTTACAACCAGGGCGGCTACCAACAACAGGAAGGTGGTTATTGATGCTTGGCTTGTCTGTACCCTTTGCTTTGCTACACAGACTAGGCTTGCTTTGTGCTTATACTGGAAGGATTTGCAATAGTTGGGACAGTATCATGAGAAGTTTTTTGTCAGCTGAAGCATGGATTTGTGATATTTTGGGATGTCATGGCACTCCTTTGTCATATTGGCGAATGGGCCACAATTCCCTCGCCAAGGAGATGGCTTGACGATGACTTGGTGACATTTGCGGATTTGGCACAAAAGACATTACTGCATCCATGCATTTCCCGCATTTCGATTCTTGAGTTTCCCAATTCGTGCTACTGTACTTTTCTTGCCTGAAACTCTGGATGGTCAACACTTGCCAGATGGGGTGCAAGTACTGCATTTTTTTTTCTGAAAAGATGTTATCACAATGTGAAGCTGAACTTTGATTTCATTTTACTGGCTTTACAGGTGAGGTGTCACAAGCATGGTATGCCACTGTCATCAACCCCCATACCCTGGCTTTTTGAGGGATCTTCCGGCTCAAGTCCGCATTGTTTTTGAGAAGCCCCTAGCCATGAGCCAGTCACAAGTCTCGAAGAAGCGCAAGTTCGTGGCAGATGGTGCCTTGGGAAGAAACGTTTTTAATGGAAAAACATGGAAAAACAAAATAGATAATTATTATATATATAGATCTATACGGATCTAATAAAAGAAACGCTTGGAACTGAACAAACCATCATGAACCCATGAGTTTTCACTTTCAACTCGTTATTTTTTTCCAAAGTTTTTTGGCATTTCTGCAGCTTGGAGGCGTTTTCAACGCCGAGTTGAATGAGTTCCTGGCACGCACACTTGGTGAAGATGGCTATGCCGGTGTGGAAGTGCGAGTCACTCCCATTCGTACTGAGATCATCATCAGGGCCACTAGGAGGGGGTTGGCATTGGGGCCGTGGGGAAACAGTTTGGAACTTTATTCAAACAAAAATACTAGGCTTTGACATGGGAATTGGAGAAACAGATAGATTTTTATCTCAAAACATCGCAATGAAGACGACTGTCGTCGTGACATTGCAGGACTCGTGAGGTTCTCGGAGAGAAAGGTCGCCGTATTCGTGAGTTGACTGCCTTGGTGCAGAAGCGTTTCGGCTTCCCCGAGTGCCTAGGCCGAGACCGAGTGATGAGAGTGTTTTTTTTTAACAATGAAAAATACCCAATGTGGAAACCACACTCCAAAGCGGCTGCGGAGCGGCAAGAAGTTTCTGAAAAAACATATATTCCTAATATATTCCTATAATAGTTTGACACAACTGGAAGCTGTTCAACTTGATTAGGAACAGTGTGGAACTCTTCGCAGAGCGAGTGGAGAACCGCGCCAGCTGCGCCATGGCACCTTGTTGCAAATCCTTCAAAATAGTTTCAGATGTTTGTGGTATTGGTGCATGAGTGGCACTTGAAAATTCTGAACTGAGGGTACTACAGATTACTAATCACATTCGCAATATGTCTAGGCATACCAAAGCTATGTTGTATTTCGGAGTTCTGTACTTAAAGTTATTCTAAGGCCATTTGCCTTAGAGGGAGAAAACAAACAAAGACGCTACTAAGTAAATTTTAAATTACACAATCTACTGAATATAGATCCAGAGATGTATAGTGCAGCAGCAATGAATCGTGTTTTTTTTTGTTCAGATGAGATGTGCTCCGAGAACAGCCGACAACTGTTTCCTTGAATTTTTCCAACTATGCTTTGCATCTCAATGCCTTTTGACGATTTCCAAATTTGTATATTTGATTTGTCTCAAACTTAGGAACTCCCAAGAAAACCATACAAAAACCACGGAAGATGTTGTAATAGGATCTTTTTTTTATGTATTTTTTGGGGGATCCTCAAGTGATCCTCATAGCCTTGCCGCGGAAGCTCAATCTTTTGCCAGGCCCAGTGTGAGTCTCTTCGCTTTAAGTTGATCGGTGGCCTTGCAGTGCGCCGCGCTTGCTATGGTGTGCTCAGGCACTAGGATTGAGATGCACCAGTTTTTGGCAGACAACTTTGTAGAAACTTATGACACTTGTTTGGACACCTTGTGACATCTCTTCTCATTTGTTGACCTTTGCCTTTAGATCCTACTACTTCAGTCCAACTTCAACTGTTTCTGCATTCAAATCTCCCTTGCCTGTGCAGATTCATCATGGAGAATGGCGCCAAGGGTGTCGAGGTCATCATCAGCGGTAAGTTGCGCGCCCAGCGTGCCAAGGTGGGCGATGGCGATGGCGTTTGTGTTTCCTGACACGCGAAATAATAAACATCTCTCCATGTCCAGTTTTCCATTGAATTTCCGGTTGAATCCTTTGGAGCTTGTGGAGCTACAAAAAAGATCGCATGTGTGAAGAGTAAGGAACGAGATTTTAGTCATCTACCCACTTTACATGCGGCAGTTGTGGCATTTGTTTCTTTGTTGACACCAGGCCATGAAGTTCAGGCAGGGCTACTTGATCTCCACTGGAGAGCCAAAGAGGCACTACATCTCTGAGGCTGTTCGACACGTCCAGATGCGACAAGGTACCATTGGTATCAAGGTGGCTTGGTTGAACTTGGTTGTTTCAACCAGCTAAGAGAGATCAGAGAGACATGTCAGGCTGTTTTTTTTGCACTTTTTCTTACGCCTGCAAGGGAGATTTACTTGAGACCATTGTCATTGTTCAAACTCTTTTGGTGCCAACTGTCGACACAATCTGCTTTGTTGTTGTGATCGTAGCGGAGGTGTTGGATTAGAAACTTCATCTCTTTTTGGACTCTTTTGTTTTTTAGTTTAGAATCTAGAAACCATTTGTTCTGAGTTTTTGTGCAACCATGTTCCCAGTACGGTTGTTGCATTTGAGGTTAAGATCATGATGTCCCACGATCCTGAAGGCGGGGATTCTGGCTGCCCATTTGACTGTATGCCATAGTCAGAATCTGGCGTGCTTTCAATCATTTCGACATGCACACGAAGCTGACATCGACAGACATGGCATATATAATCACATGATTCTCATAGTTAGTCATAGTCACAGTCTCAAGACTACTTGTTGGGTCTTCGGAATCGTTTTTGAAAAGACTGCATGATTCATGGATCCAGAGCACAAGCGCAGGCAAGATGGGACCAAAGATGCAGTTGCCTGACAACGTTGTCGTCCACGAGCCAAAGGAAGAGGCTGTGCCAATGATGCCACCACAAGAGCAAGAGGAGCAGCAGCAGTACGGAGGCTACAATCAGGGATACAACCAGGGATACAACAACCAGGGCTACAACCAAGGTTACAACCAGGGCGGCTACCAACAACAGGAAGGTGGTTATTGATGCTTGGCTTGTCTATACCCTTTGCTTTGCTACACAGACTAGGCTTGCTTTGTCCTTATACTGGAAGGATTTGCTGTAGTTTGGATATTGACATCTTTGTTCTTGTGAACGGAAACGGACAAACTAGGGTAGAGTTTAAACTGTAGATTCTGACCTGCCTGCAATTCTTGAACTGAATGATGAAGGTCTTTCATGTGCGATAGTAGCTCTCTGGGTTGTCCTGCTTGAATAAGATTTGGAAACCGTTTAGAAATGACACCTAGTTGGATGCAAGCTTTGCTTTCAAATCTTCTCGAGTTGCATATGCCAGCTCTACAAAACAAGCTCAGGAAATGTCTGAGTTGGGGCAAAGATCTTTCTGACGAACAAGCGGATGTGGCAGGAAAAACAAGCTCAGCTGCCAATCTTGTGGGGGTCAATGTGCTTGTTTACGTCTTGTTATCAAAGAAGCTTCCCTCCCGGAAATGTTTCGGATGCTAGTGTCGGTACTGGTAATACTGTAAGGTGGGCTTGCGGGATGCCCTCATCTCATGATGGGATATCAAGAGGTTCACTTCTGTAGACAGCGTTCAATCATTTCTTTCATTGTTTGCTGTGTTTGATCATGTTTGATACTTGTTAGCGTCTATTAGAATATTGTATCTAGTAGAATCCTTGATGTCTTTGAGATTCTTGGGATTCAGTCAGAGGTTAGATTCCGAAGCCAACACGGACGACATCTCTTGACATAGTGGGGAGTGATAGGGGAGTCCTTTTATTTGATAAAGATGCAGCGTGCAAAGGGATCTATGGTCCAAACCTGTCAAAACTAAAGGATTTCAAGTATTTCAAGAGTTGGTTTGCCCAGTTTTGGCGACCGCCAACAGTCTTGGCACTCTGGGGGATTTTAACAGGATGGGTGCAATTTTCGATGCTGCTTGAAAAGATCTGTATTCGATTCCCCCTCAGAAATATTGTCCACAGTTCAACTTCAAAGTCGTTCAATCTGAAGCTTTGTTCCCTCCAAAGTTGATTCATACAATTTGGATATATGACTTATGAAACGGATGCGTTGCCACAGATCTTTGGACTAAAAAACCGGCCAACATTTGTGTTTTTTTCTGCAAAATCCACGATTTTGAGTCACCTTTCACTAAGGGACAAGGACAGCAATTTGCGACAAGCTGCCTTGGATGCGGAAGTTCAAGCCAGTGCAGCCCAACGGGAGTTGGACGAGGCACCGGCCGACATTTGCGAGACACAACAAGATAGCAACTGGTAGCCCTTGTGCCAAGGTCCCGGTGCAAGTACTCATAGAGTTGACAACAATAAATAAGCAAACTGGAGGATTGAACCAACATGAGGCAACCGCAAGTAACGATTTTAATGCGTGGTCCACGTGATGACGTGACCAATTCAAACGCAATTCGCCCGTTTGCTCCTTTGATACGCGATCACTGACAAGACCGGTTGGCCCACATCTCTACCTGATCAAAGTCAAGCATTCCGTCAGCGCACACGCTGAGTTTTTTTTGTGGACACCGCAAAATGCGCCTCTAGATCGTTCGTCTGACAGTAAACAGGAATAAACAGACAAACTATACTATAGATATTTACGTCAACCGTCAACCCAATGTTTCGATGGTGTTCGATGTTGTTCATCGTTATTGTCCCTGCAATCCACGTTCGTTTTGGTCAAAGGCGTGTCAGTACTTGATGCCAGTGGGTTTGAGCATGCAAATCTCTTCAAAATATGTTCGCACCGTGACAACACGAGCTAAAAAATCCTTGTGACCGGAAAACCGCTCATGACTGCCTTGCAAATCTGAGCAATTCGTTGTGCTGAACATCTAAGCACCTCTTGATCACTAGCGCACATCCCTGCACCCAGACGCGCTCCTGAAATGGTAGCTTTCTCGATCACCAGGCTGATTTCTTGCAGCAACGGAAACACGTTGACCCAGTATCATCAGTATCCGCGTATCCGCTTGCTTTTTTCCTTGGGTTTTGGAAGGTTCGGTTCTTTGGGTCATTGCTCGTCCAGCGATCGAAAGAGAAATATCGACGTGTTGAATACATGTTGTGAGTGGACATTTGCAACCATGTTGTAATTATGATGTTTTGGCCAGAACCAAAGACACATCGCCATGTGTACAGTGCCTTTGATTCCATAACTGCCCTCAACGTGTGCATTTTGCCGTTTACCAAAGTGGACAGACAAGAAGGGAAAGGCTCCAGGAAACAAACCAAACGAATTGCATGAGGCCTGCAACATTGCACAAAACAGACGAAACTGTCGCACGTCCCAGCACAGACATAGAAATGGGTGGCACAGGCACGAAACAGGTCTGCGCAAAATTATCAGGTCAATTTCAACGGCAGACTTCCATTCAAAGATATTCGAAAGGACATTGAGGACCGCTTGCTGGGTTCAGAGACAGCGCACGTTTTGTGCTTGGGCACGGGACAGAAAACATCAGAACACAAGCGCACCTTCGATGTGGCGAAAAACCGAACCAACTTTTGGAGAGCCATGTAATGCGAACCTTGCATCAACGATGGATGCAATCATGTTTGGTTTTGGTTTTCCCGTGAAAATCCCAGCTATCGGTGACGAAATTCCTATATCAAAGTGAGAACATGTGAGAATGATACCGTGATGGATTCATGCCGTTGATTCGGCTAGACCACGTGGTCAATCGCATCGGTTTCCTCCAGCTTGCAATGGTCTGACATTGAATGCGTTCAACACGGTGGTTGGGAACCGTGGCCCTTGACCAGTAAAACGACACATGGAATGGAAACACATTCCTCTGGCAGCTTTCTGCCTTGGCCACGACAGACCTCTCAAGGCTGGTGTCCTGAGCAGCAAAACATTGAAACATAGTTGAAGTTTTGAGGGTAAATGACTCTACTGCAGGAAGACGCTCAGTGGAGGTCATGGAACATCGTCGAGGTCATTGCCAACGAGATTGCCAATTGCTCGCCATCCACACTCACCAGAGAAAGCCAACCCAGGGGAAACTTCGCAGGGGCCGCGTGTGTAGATGCACGCAGAAACAAAAAAGGACGTACCTACTCAACAACCACCGCCGCAACGTGGAAGCACTGACAATGGAAAACGAGGGCAGTTGGAGCGAGGAGGCCGCAACCTTCATCGATGGCTTGGCAAGAGCTCGAACCAGACAAGCACCAGCCACCCTCCAACAAAGCGTTGCTGCTGCTCTCACCGCACGCTGGTCGGCCACTTTGAACCATGCAGCCATGACCGCCTTCACAGCCATCCTTCTCGCAGAAACCAGACCAAAATGTTACATATATCGAGAGCGTCGACGCCAATCCCTGAACTGGAACGAAGTCCTAGCGCAAACTCCGCCGGACCCGGTCCCGGATTTTTGGCTCTTGTGTCCATGTGCTGGCCAAAGCAACATTTTGAGCCAGGGACAGTTGCCCAAAAAAAGTGCCGGCCGAAAACAAAAAAGTCCGTTGGCACCTAATTTGCGACCAGGAAGTGCCATGTGCCACGTCAGCGAACCGCACGATGCTATCCCAATCGTGACAAAGCATCGGAGTGCGCTCCTTCCGCTGGCATCGCTGGCATGATCGCCGCAGCCAACGAAAGTCTCGACGACCTTTATCTTGCAAGGGGCGTGGCATGTTGAAATATGTGGGACTATGGTTGCTATTTTGCACGGCGAAATGACAGACATTTATTTGGGCCGCAAATTCCCTGGCGACTTGAATGTCAAAACCAAGGTGGAACTCATGTATCGTCCCTGCGTTTTTATATCCGTTGCAGTCGTGGAGCAAGTGGCATTCTATAACCAGTACCGCCTTGCAAGAAAGACTGCTTCCAATCTGTTTGCTTGGGGTACTCCAGCTACTGCTTGGATGCCTTCGGACGATTGGTTGCGCAACTTTCCATCCGCACAATCCAGAAACAGAGGCCGACCTCCCAATAGTTAGTTGCAGCGTCAGCATGTGTAAAATCTTGCAAAGGATTGCAAAGGTATGTGACAATGTGAAGAATGTGAAGAACAGGGGGTACCCCATTTTTTTAACGATCGAAATGACGGGCGAGGGAAGAAAATAATTGCCACAGCCACAGCCGGGCCGGGCTCAACCCTCCTGCGCTCCGACCATATCATTTCTATTCTGCCCATGGTCGGCCCTCCGTGCGCGCTAGGTCGCTCCATGTCGTTGCTGGCCTTTTGTGCGGGGACCCATCTTCACTGCAGTCTCAAAAGGGATAATCCAATCTTCGTGCCCGGTAGGAGAAAAACGAACCGGCATATAATCAGCGAGCTTCGTGCCAATGTCGGACAGGGAGTTGTGCAACAGGCTGTGGTAGCGAAATGTGCGGGGTAAATAACTACGGGGCGAAGAAAAAATTGAAAAGGTGTCAAGATTGTTCGGCTGCGTCAATTTGGCCCCGGGCAATTTTTCGTAATCCAATCGAAGATGGAGGGCCGGAAAATGAGGCGCAGCCACCAAATACGCTTGTGACAAAGGACGGTCTGATCTTGAAAGTTTTGGAGCGGAATCAAGGGCAAAAATGGCTAGCATATTGACCGCTTGTGGAAGTATGATGCAGCACATGGATCACGAAAACTATGCACGCAAACCGTTGGATACTGCAGGACAAAACAACTTCAATATTTACGAGGCTGAAATATTTCAATGCTTGCGTGTCAGCAGTGGTCTGTTTTGGAGGTGGTCACCGTACCCTGTACAAAAACAACTTTATGCACACGACGTCCTTTTTCGGAAAGTTTGTCGGTCAATTGTAACACCGCCCTCACACACCGACTGGTCCCTCGAATGGCATGAAATTCTCCATCACTGGAACGATCGGGCCCGAACCTTCGCACAAACAGCTGGACTGAAACCTTGGTCATACTGTGTGTGTGTAGACAGCAATGGAAATTAGCATCGCACATTGCAAATTTACGTGAACAACGCTGGGTGCGAAGAATTCTTGCTTGGAATCCACCTGTCCGATACCGATCCTTGGGAAGGAGACCGCACACCTGGGTTTATCAAATCCAAATTTTTTGTCGATACAAAGGTTTGGGACCATGGGTGAAGGAAACCAAATGCCACCATCACTGGAATGCACTCTTTGAAGATTTCTTCGCCTCTTGCCAGATGTGAGAGAAATTGCATGCGAAACAAATGTACATATTTCTTTTCACCGCCGGTGCCCAAAATGGGCTCGCCTTGTGGCGTACTCGCATTGACCATTGACCATTGAAATTGAAGGATTGATTCATGCAGCTGCGTTCAGACACGTGTGTGATGAAGGACGGAGATGATAACACACCGGTCCATTTGGATACAGCGACCCAAGCAAATCAGCGACGTAGAAAACCGGGAATCCTGGAAAAAAAAAGTGATAAACACGCAAAAACGATAACTTTGTAATGTTCTGAAAGTTTGTGACTTTGCTCCTGTATGCCGAGCGGTGGCCCATTTAGGGCACAGGACGTGAAACGCAAAACATTGTATGTACAAACTATAATTTAAAAAAAAGTGAAAACAACATCATGTCTGGACAAAGGAAATGAAGTCGGCTGATCGGTGTTGCGGGCAATGTCAAGCCAGGTGCCCAAGTGATGCCAGCGGCAAAGATTGTGTACTGGAGTTTGCCATTGAAAAAATGACCGTCCAGGCCTTCCATCTCCTGGGTTCCAATGCAAGATGCGTTTTCCCAAACGATTGTCATCAAGTCAAGCAACGTAAGTTGCGAATGTCTAATATTCGGATAAATATTTTGTTGACCACATTTTGAAACCATGGTACTCCAATTGTTGATTAATCCGTCTGTGCCATGCATGAAGGATTGTATGCCATGGGTGGTTCCAATCAATGTCAGCTGGCGAACCCACAACACGTCGAAACAATTTCCGGCAATGCACGTCAAGTTTTCGAAGATCAGTTGTATAAATTTTGCGGTGCCCAGCTGCAAAACAAACCGCCGATGTAATCATAGACTTTGACTTTGACTTTGTGCCTGCATGTCCGAAGGCAGCCCTCCTTGGGGCGCAGGCAATGTGAGACCAAAACGTCAGCGAGTGGAGCAAAACTTTACAAAATCATCACCCAACTGCATCCAACGCCGGATCCTGGGCAAGGTTATACCACTGGCCCCACTGTTGAAATCGCGTGAGCCACAAGCTTGCTAGTCCAATCATGGCGTGGGTACCCCCGAGTTCGTGCACCAGTCGGATTCCAAAGTAATTCAGGCGATAGGCAAGATGCGATTGAAACCATTTTGTCACAGAAAATCCATTTGTGAACATGGAATGCACGGGCCGCACTTTGTCATCGGTAATTAAACTCAACTCACCTCAACTCAACTCAACTCAACTCAACTCAACTTAACTCAACTCAACTCGTGCCTGCATTTTCCGTCCAACACTGCAATTTCCAAACCAGCGCGGGTCGTCACTGTCTTCGGTGGTTGCGCTTAAGCTGTCAAAACATTTGTTTTTGCAGCGTTGAGTCTGCGACCGGCCTTCCCGCGTGAAGTCACCAGTTTGACAAGCATATAGCTAAGTTGTCCGCCAGATCCTGCAAACAACAAAAGGTCGTCCGCAAAGCGAAGATCCAATAAAGGTGGCCCACCATATCTTAAGTCCAACCCATTGCTTGAAACATCGCATCGCCAATATCCTTTCGCCAATTGCAGTACTGAACATAATAAGCGAGGGTTTGATACACACCCTTGTCGCACGCCAGCCTTGATGCAAATCACAGCTCACATCCGAGTGTCCACTGATGTGTCCCGTATGGTTTGAATACACCACTTTTCAATAACCAAACTAGCTGAACTGACACCCCATGTAATCGCGTACCGCGCCAGAAAACATCCGAGTGTTCCAACAGCTCCGCGACGCGCCCCAAGATCAAGTATGCAAATGTTTTGTACACGAGTCTAATATTAGCAATAGGCCGGAAGTCCGTGGTGGTTTGTCCGTTTTTTCGTTTTTGGAAGCACCGGCAAGATAATTTTATTCCAAAATGATGGCATTTCCCCCGTGTGCAAGATTTGGTTCATGATGTCCAGGAGAGCTGTTGGATTACCTGGATGTCCATGATAAATATTTTCCAACATGCTGTGCGCACTATCGAACCATGGTGTGTGACATTTTGTGTAAAATTTTCATTGGTTGGACGGTTTGACATGTTTAGCAACTGTTGAAGTCTTGAAGATTTCCATGCACGAAGCTCACGTTGATTCAATTTTGCAATGTCGAAAGACAATTGCTTCTTGATCGAACGTTCGGCGTTGAGCGCGCCAGTCTCGCAATGCAATGGAGGTATATTTGTATCGTGTTTGTTTGCCGTAACCACCCTTCACCTCAGCATCAAACAATTCCTTCTCAAACCCTGGCAGGTGCTGCGGGTCGTAAATGCTGTTGGCATCGATATGTTGCAACCCTATATGGTACAATGTAGCCCATTTTCATCGAGGAATGATTTCCAATGTTTGAGGGTCTTCTTGCGAACATGTTTGCTACTTTTTGCACTTTCCATGTCAACAGGCAATGCCAATGCACACATCGATTGTCCAATCCATTCCAATCCAGTGGGCAACATGTTGTCATTCCATACCCTCGACACGGCTGCTCTTTCATCCGCAATGACTTTATCAATTGCACGCGGGCGCATAAAAACTGAAACTCGCACGTTCCAGCCCTGCAGGATTTCGTGAGGCGGACCAACCACACGAAAAAACTGTCTACGGCGTCCGACGTCAAGTGCGGCCAACTCTTGTTTGAAGATTGTTTGGTGGCCCGCTGGGAAGCACGCCACTGGGGTCACCATTGCGTGACCGAATGTAATGCGATGTAAGGCGATCTTTTGAGAGAAACTTAGTGATCTTAGTGGTTCGTAAGAAGCGATCGATTTGCATGGAATGCCCGTGACGCTGCTTGCAAATGGTGTTGTGGGTCAGCGCCTCCTTAACTGAGCCATGCATCCAAACCATTTCCGAGCACACCGACCATCCAGTGCTTCCATGTCCTTCCACCGTCACCCCATTACGTGCGTGGCAAACCAACTTGGCCCAGAGATGTCACCAACAGTCGTTTCGTGTCATCCCGACTCGTTGCAAATACTCGAAGGTCATCCGCAAACGTGTGGCCCAGAAGGGTCTTTATGCCATCATGTAGGTTCAGTCCATAAGTTTTCATTTCCACACACCATGCGGACATTGCAATTTCCAAGGCTGCACAGAACAACTTGGGACTGAGCACAACACGCCTTTGTCTCACATCTGCACGGATGCCGAATTAACGACTATCAACAACATGTTCGCGCATTCCCGGATTAACCATACTAAATGGGTTGTAAAATCAGAAAAAATCCAAACCAAATGCTGTGACACACCGTGCTGCATCAAAGTTGACCATGAAACTCACCAGTTTACTGTATCGAGTGCCTTCAAAAAATTTTAGCTAATGATCCACACCGGGATGTTTGCCGCCAATATTTTGCAAGCATAAAATAATCATTAAAATTGTCATTTATCATCACAATCAATATCAATTTCAATATCAGTATCATTGTCAGTAATTTGTGTGTTTCCCATTATCAACACCGCCACCACCACCACCACCAGATTCATCGTCAACATCATCACTATCATCACTATCATCATCATCATGATCATCATCATCATGATCATCATCATCATCATGATCATCATCATCATCATCATCATCATCATCATCATGGTCATTAATTGTCCTCATCCTTTTCCTTTTCTCACCCGCATCAATTTTTAGTTTTCTATCATGTATTTTTTTAATTATCGTAAAAAATGGTCATTTTCATTATCAGTGTCATGATCAACATCATCATGATCATCATCATCCCCATCATCATCTCCATTTTCGTTGCCATGTCAGTATTGTTGCCGGCATTATTGTCAATATCATGATCATCACCATCACCATCGTCAACATCATCATCGTCAGCATCGTCAGTATCATTATCATTGTCAGCATCAATATCATAATCATCAGCATCAACATCATCATCATCATCATCCTCATCATCATCATCATCATCATCATCACCATGATGATCATCGTCATCATCGTCATTGTCGTCATCATTATCATCATGTTCACATTTATTGTCATTTTTTCAAAAAGATGGGGCGGCCAAGGTGTTTATTATCAATAGATGGAAATTGTACTTGTTCTATTGTAGCTGACACACATGTGCATGCATGTGCCACGTTTCTCATTGTGACATGTTGCATGCTCACAATTTTCAGAGCGTCAAATTTTGGAACCCGCAAACTTCAACTATTCTTCGGAGGAAAAACACGTGAAATTGGTCAAGGATGGTAAAGGTCTATTCAATTTTTTCCGATGTTTTTCTATTGTGTAATTTTCTTGCGCTTGCATTGCTCTCGGTGTTTGTCAGGATGCCGATATCCGAAAGCAGAAAGAAAAGGCGCCTGGCCTTTCAAATGAATTGAACAGCAAAATCTGCTGCATAATCGCCGGCACCCATGCATGTTCGTCAATCTATAGCGGTGTGTTGTGCAGGTGAAGGATGCGCAGGCTTTGGTCGATCAACTTGAAACTGCCAAAATGGATCAGCAAGGTTTCCTTGCAGTGGCGTGAGCCATCCCAAACGGGACGTGAAAAAGATGCCAGATTCGAAATTCAGCTAGTACTGTTTCATTGAAGTTTCCATGTGCATCAATTTGCAAAGGCGACAGACTGATAATGAGATCATGTGTGATCATGCAATCCGGCACTTTGAGCACCTAACCGCATGTTAACAAATACCTAGACACCTCGGCAGTCATGTTCCGAACACATGGTTTATCGTGACTTGTTACAGGATGATGGGCACATCGATTGGGCGCAACATTACGCACACTGTAGTGACACCACTGACTTTGTAAAAACGAGAATTGAGACGGACCAGCAAACACGTATCTTAAGTAAGATTTATGGCAAGGATATTCGTTGGCGCCTAGGGCCTCCCTCAAGCATTTTTGTAAAAAAAAACACGTGAAAGGGTTGACTTCAAAATGCTGAGTGTAGGCAGCTTGTTATGGCCTCTTGAAGGAATCAGTGTCATCCATGGTATGCAACGATCTTCAGAGTTTATCATCGATTTTTTTGAAAAATTATGGCAATTTCAAAATTCATCGATCATTTTTTCACCAGCTCACTTTTCAAATTCATGATTCATGTATGCATTCGTATAGTCCGGCATTGTTGAGGTCCCTTTAAAGAATCTGGAGGGCAGCCTGCAGCGCAGAATCTACATTAATTGTTACATTTTGACTCTTGATTCAAGTAACCACTATATTGGTCACGCCTCCTTGAAATGGTAAGATGTCTTAGTCACATCCATTAGCGCATCAAATCACATCATATCAGTTGAATGTATCGACACGTCGTAGAGGTTGGGGCGAATATTGCATCACATATTTATGTCATGTGTTTTTTCTCTATCTCCGATTTCTGACAATTGTCTTTTCTTCCCAGAGGGGTGGCTCACAGTAGGGGGGGCTGCACATGGCTAGGTATCAGCTAAAGCTGCTGTATATGATTTGCAGCCGTGGTGAACTGTAGGTCACCTTCCGCACAAATTCAATCAACTTGACATATTGTGAACATAAGATAGCCAAGCCAGTTCCAACAAATCAAGTTGCAGTATTTCCGCCGGTTTTTGTTCTATCCCAACGTGGGCGAGAGAAAAGTCACGACTTCCATGTCAAGTTGCAGGAGTACGGGGTTCACCAGCCAAGTTGGCAGAATGATGGAGCGTTTGATGAGTGTTGAATTTCTAAATTCAGAAAACACAGAAAATAAGTGAAATATGTTTCATTCTGTCAACCACTCCAGCTGGTGGTCGGAGGATGGCTCACACTGGGTGCTCAACTTTGTGCCTTTTGGAGATCCTTTTGAGCAGCTTCCTAGATGCTCTCTAGAACTCTTGAGCAGCTGATCCGTTGGGAAAAACTTTTTCCCAGGATCTGGTGGAATGGTGTCATGCAGCAGTTGTTGAGTGCAAAGCTACAGCTGCCTGCAGCTGCCTGCAGCTCTGACACATCCTTGCTGTAATTTTGAAAATGCTGCAAGATGTGAAGTGGCCCAATGATAATGGAGAAGTAGATGTGAAGATATGATAAAATATGTGAATTTCATTTACTGTCTATATAACTACACGAATGCGTTCGTAGAATCCAGTGGGCCGAACCCGTTGGCAATGCCAGTTGTAGATTCGAAAACCTGTTTGTCATACATGGCATGCCCCGTATCTTCCTACCAATGGCCATAGAGGGTCAGGTGACTTTGAGAAAAGACAAATCAGCGCTTGTGCATGAATGTGTTTTGTGACTTGTTTCTGTCGGAGGTCTCAATTTTTTCTTGTCTTGAAATCTGACCAGACAACTCTAGCCATTCTGGGGGCTCGCCATAGATAGATGCTCATGCCTAGGTTTCGGAGCAGCCTAAGCATGTACGGTATTTCCAACAGGTCCTATCTCCAGTGCTGCGTTGCAACCCGGCAGGGGTTGCTACCGCAAAAAGGGAGCCTCGAGCCATGCTTGAGTTCTTGAAACGAAGATGGTGGCAGGCACATTACACGTTTGAGTATGTACCGTCAGTGCCCTCCAATCAATTGCCAAGCAGCATGTTTGGGATTGCAATTTTCAACAGTACTTAGTTACACGGCTCAGAAGTTTCGAAGTTTGCAGGGAGGCGCAAATCAGCAAAATCATGAGGCTTCACAACAGGCCCCCCAAACTCACCCTATGACAACATTGATGGGAAACCTGCACGATTCCCCACCATTCTGCTATGTGTGCAATAAGATGTGGGGATGTTTACTTTTATGTTCATGACCTTGGATGGCAAAGTTTTGCCATCCAGCAATCGTTGACCCATTCGGGAAGAATAGAACTGCAGCCAGAAAACCGGAGCAGGTTTGAGTTTCTCTGTGCCTTTGACTATTTGGAGTTTCTCCGATGGCGGACGTTCCGTCACCACTCACATGTCGCAATGCATGGTGCGTACTGATGGATCTGTGCCATGTCTATGTGTCATGTTTACTTATATAGTTTACTTGTATTATTTATTTTTTGTCAGCCTTTGTGTTATTAATGTGAGTGCCGGTATGTGTTATGTATTAGTTTTACACTTCAAAATATTACTGCATTTCATTTTATAACACATATCATATCTTATTATCATGTGTTCACATGATTTCACAATGTAGATATACACCGTACACGTGTACGTACTGTTGTATGTCAGTTACTGCTCATCATGCCATGTCAGTAGGCAAATTGCCCTTTCCTGTAACTTTCAAGTACTGTGCAGTCGGCGACATGGTCTGGAAGTTTTACCTTGGATCTTTTGAGAACGACTCTCTAGAAAGCCAGTAATCTTTCGTTTGGTTTTGTGCACATGCGTGGCAGCATGGCAAAATAAAATGCTGCAACAAACAGTGCGCCTGTTCGTTTCTGCCCGGCCGAAAACTACGTAAGTCGTAGTCAGTCTTGTCTTTCTTTGTCAATCTTGAGTTGGGAGACGCCGGCAGCATTCAACAGGACACTGCGCGCATGGCAGTCGCAGTGCTTCAGAAATATTGACATTGAGCGCGCGGGCGGCAAAACATGTTTTGCATGAGGGAGGGGCTGCTCTTTGGACATTGTAATAGCAGGTAAATATAGATGGAAATAGCACTGTATGCTTCTGATTTTTTCCACCTTCTCATCCTGACTGGACAAGCATGGCCTATAGCCTATGGCAAAGTAAAGTTGGCATCATTTGTAGGAAGGAATTGGACCTGGATGGTGACAATTTGCTGGCCAACTCAAGAGAAAGGGCAGGTTGGGGTAGACTCAGCACAGCTAATCATGTCACGCCCGGAATCCTCAAACCGGCCAAACTCTGGCAGTGGAAGTCGTCCTGGCTCTCGCAGTGCTTTGGGTGTTGCTGGAGCAAGTATCAGTGTGAAGGAGTCCCTCGAGATTTTGCAGAATGCTTCGAAATCTTCGGAAAAGGAGACTGAAGTTCTGAAAGAAGCTAGGGCTGCTGTGGCAAGCATGAAGGAAACCACAGAAAAACTGGAGAAGACAGTTGTTGAAGCTGAATCAGCATGCAAGACCCATAGCAGTTTGGATGCAAAATGGGAAGAATTCAAAGCAAAGTTTGATGCTTTGAATCGCATGGCCGTAGAAAAGATTATGGGTCTTGGTGGTAGTTCAACTTCGGATCTCCGTCCAGCATCACGTATCTCATCAGCACGTGTGGCACAGGTTTTGAGGCGCTCTCAAAATTTAGTGGTGCTAACAGGTGCTGGGATTTCGGCCGAAAGTGGAATTCCAACCTTTCGTGGAGCTGATGGTTTTTGGACGGTTGGTTCGAAACATTACCAACCTCAAGAGCTGGCGACTTGGGAAAAATATAATGAGATGCCAGCAGAACTATGGCGATGGTATCAATATCGATGGGGTATTTGTAGGAAAGCAAAACCAAATCCAGGTCATATTGCTATAGTGGAACTGCAGAAACTTGTGGAGGGCAGTTTCACTTTGGTGACACAAAATGTTGATGGTTTGCATTTACAAGCAGGTACAGATCCAAGCAAACTGTGCGAGATCCATGGCCGAATCGACGAAATGCGTTGCGACGAGCGGCTTGAAGGGTCATGTTTGTATAAGGTGGACCTAAACAATTCCGAGAACTTGGATCGTGCTCGGGCAACCATCATGAGGACACCTGAGCCTGCTAAGGATGAGAAAGAGGAATGTTTACCATTATGTCCCAAATGTGGGATTAGACAAAGGCCCAAAATCTTGTGGTTTGATGAGAGCTACAACGAAGCTTTCTTTGAATGGAACACGGTCATGGAAAAGATGGAACAGTGTGATGTGTTGCTGATCATAGGTACGCAGTTGACAACTGGGGGACCTCGATCAATGGTCCGTGCAGCACAAAAAAGCGGTGCGATTATCATCAGAATGGACCCCGAAGTTGACTTAGACGACTCCACAGCAGGGATGCTCCATATACAAGGGTGCCTTGGCAGAATTTTGGATGTACACATTCAAGAAAAGTACCTTTATTTATACAACAAGAAATGCAATCTCTCACTCTCTCTCACAACTTCTTTCCTATAAACTAAATGTGATTTGAGAGACTGTTGGCGTAGAGGTTGCAGACTACTTTCACGGGACGATGCAAAAGCAAGGCTCTGGGCAACACCCCAAGGTCCCACTGAGTAAAGTACCAGACGTTCTTGATACGAGTGTGATGGCTCGACACATTCAATCGCAGCTCATAAACAAACAGAATCACAAACAAACAGAAACCCATTGCAGCACCCCCCCCCCCCCTTGTGTTATGTGTTTCTTTCAGGAAGAGTGGTGAAATTTTGCCGGAGCTGTTGAAGGAGGTGGCCAGACTTCGGAAGGAGCCCTTGTTACCAGCTCTTGCGGTACCTGCTGAAGATCTCCCAGCTCCGACCAGTCCACCAAGTGGAAGCGGAGGAGGACCCACACTTTCTCGAACAGCGAGTAGGGGTTCATCGACACCCGCTACAATGAGGAAAACAAGAGCACCAAGTCCGGCACCACCAGCCCCAAGAGCTCCCAGTCCAGGTATGAAGAGTTCCTCAAAAGCTGTGCCTCAATCGAATTGCAAAAATAGGATTTTGAAAAAAAAACGCATGTGGGGGTGCAGTTGAACATGATACAACATTCAACCGAACATCTGTGATTCTTCTTGAAGTACTATATGTGTTAACCAAAAGTTTATCAAAAGAACTCAAGATTGAATGATGGGAAACCGGATGGTGTCATCCGTGCCTTTTCTGCCCGGTGTTCACTTTACAGTTGACATCATGCTTTTGGGATCTCATTGGGCATGATTCAACCGCATGATGCCACCAAGGCAAGCGGTGCGGTCACATCACCACCCGTTCCACGGGTTCCACGGCGGAAAGGAAGAGCAGCATCTGACAGAGGGCAGATACCAAGCGGTTTCTTCGTCTATGGGACTCTACGTCCAGATGATGATTCAGGTGCATCATGGACAAAGTCTTTCACCGAAGGTCTAGAGGCAGAAGTTGGCTACTTGCCAGGTGCTTCACTGTACATTGATGGCTCGTATCCAGCAGTTTGTTTTGAAGAAACCGCATGTTCAGTTAGGGGAATGCTGCTTAGGCCACCAAGCACAAGCACTGGTGCTACTGGTTTGCTAGCTGCAAAGTTGGCAGAGGCAGACAAAATTGAAGGCTACCCAGATTTGTACAGCAGAACCGTAGCCACTGTCCTGACTGACAAGGGAGTGACCAGCCCTGCCTATGTCTACCACCGTACTGGGAAATTTGACCGTGCCAGCCGTCAGCGCATTGCTGATGGCGACTGGCTGTCCCGCAAACGGTGAGCGCTCCGCACACCTTCTAAAGGAACAGTGCGGATCAGTGCGGCATATATAATTTTGCTCTGCGAGACTTGTTGAGCCGAGGGGCATGACCCTGTTTCACTTCCGCATTTTTGGTGCTGTGTTCGACAATCGCGGCCAGCTCGCCTACCACTGGCAACTCGCCAAATGCTCGCAGTTTGAACTTGTACAGAGGTTCTGAGCCGAAGGCATCTGCGTCCAAAAGTTGCTTCTGAAACGCCTTGCCATGTGAATCTGGTTCAATCAAGCCTCCCCCAAGGCACTGCGAGGATGCGAGAGTTTTGTCACGGTCCTCGTTTGGACGTGGGTGGCTGGTGCGGGCCCTAAAGGACTGGTGACATGATGACAAGGTGTTTCAGATGTTTTCTCTCTGGACCTGGTGAGATTTTGAGTGTTAAAGGCATACTGGAGGTACCAAGGAGAATGCAAGATGCAAGACGTGGTTGAGGAGAAGAAGTATGAAATCATTAAAGCACAAACGGTTCAGAGCACAAACTGCAGAGCTAACTGTTTTTCATGTATTTTCGCCACTTGACTTCTCTTGGCTCACAGATGCAGAGCATACTCGCCGCGATTCCATTCTGATACTTTAGATTTAGATCGTCCAGCTCACCAGACCTGACTGAATTTCAAATCGCAGGACATGTGCGTTATATACAAGATCTTACAGCCTTTGTTGCAATGCTTGATATTTGCTGATTTGTTGTGTTTGCATTGCAGCCGGACACAAACACCACAAAAACATACTCAAACCTTGAGTTTCTTGCAGTGGATGCATCGGAGACATCCGACCCAGGCACTACCTTGTACACTTGAGACATTCTCTTTCATGCTCGTGAGCCATGGACAGCAGCATGATCGCCCCACTCGATTTTCTGAACGACCCTTCGCCAAGTGCTTCTTGGCAGAGGGATGCACAAGATGCATCCACTGCAGATGGTGTTCTCTTTGTTGGTTTGTTCCAATTCAATTCTTCCCTGCTGCAAAACAGTGGGCCATGGACTTCCTTGCTTTATTGGTCCATCGTTTGAAAGTAAAATGTCCTCCACCTCCAGAAATTCCAGCAGATACTATATATAAGTTGTTTCAAAAGGAACGATTCGTTTATAGTGAAACTTTCAATGCAGAGAGTCAGTGGTATGGAAATTGTACGAAACTGTAAAGTTAGTGCTTCTTGATTGCCGAATACAGGCACACAGGCCCTTGTAGGGAAGTCATGGGAAGTCATTTGGTTTGCCAGTTGTTGCTTGACTTTTCGTGTGTCATGAGGCGGCCAGCAGTCCGCAATGTCTTCGTACAACTGTGACAGAAGGGCCGAAGGAGCTGAATTTTTCATCTCTATTGACCACCTTGGAGTTTTCAATTGGCTCCACAGTAACAGTGCAGTATCGCACCCGAAATCGATTAGGAGAGGAGCAGTGCTGGCTTCTTGGCGTGCGGACCCCAAAGATTAAATGGCGTTTTTGGTTGGCATGTATGAGTCAGCTCAAACACCACTTTGGCCACCCAACCCGCAATTGGCACAAAGGATCAAAACCAATGCAGACAGCAACGAGGTCAAGTTTCAAGGTGTGGGGAGAATTGTGGAAAGCACCACTTTCTGCAAGCCAGCTGCAACATGTTGCAGGTCCGGAAGCTTGGCTTCATGTCTATGACCTGAATGGGACCAAGGCAAGTGTCATGAAGAGCTCTTTTCTGAGTCATTGGGGGATTTGCCATTGTAACCAAATATTCAACTTCAAGAGATGCCCAATTCTTGCGGATCACTCGGACACTCGGACATAAACTCCAGGGGGCGAATAATAAATTGCAGCCGTTGGGCCTCGGCTTGTTTCATGCTGGATTGGAAATCTACGGCGTGGAGCGCCTTTGCTAAATCAATGGCTTGTTAGATGCCATGCCATTAAGATCCGAGCACGTCAGACAAACTGATCACTGCGAGATACTACGATCATTGATCCTGAAACTTGAAACACATGCGTTTTTTCTGGTGGCTTTGTTTCTGTCGGTTTTTCTTCGCACATGGGGTTTCTTCGCAACGGAAAGTGCCGGACGTTCAGCTCAGGTGGTCTTTCGGTGGCACGCTCCTTCGGCCAGGAGAACCACCTGTCACTGGCATCCATCCAATGCAACCGAGACTTGGGCACCATGGGGTTGGCACGCAATTAATGCCCAAAGATATTCATACGATTCAAATAATTATATCATATAATCTTTTTAAATATCAATATACTCATATATTATTTACATAGACATTGAGGCTTATGATTAGATATATCTAAATGTATGTATGCAAGTGCGTGATTGCACATTGCACATCATTGCACAATGTATACATACTGTATTGATAAAATTCATACAATATCACATGCATGTTTACGCACGGGAAAAATTGCATCCGTTGAAGAAGTTGCCCAGTGAGCCTGTGGACTTTCCGCTTCTCCCAGGCGAAGTTGCCCAGGGGCTATTTATCGTGAGTCAATTTCCTTGGGCGCCATTCCGCTGACTGCAGAGGCAATCTCAGTCAAGCGAACCAATCTCGAACCTCCGTAGATAAGAACAGGAGAACAGGCACATATGACAGAGATGTACAAGAATAGGAATTTCCAAACCTTCCGGGCCGCAGGAGGTATGGCAGATCCTTGTTGGCTTGGCTGCAGGGTGGCTGGGTACGTCCTACCACCCATTGAAACGTGGCTCAGTTGCGTTCGGAATGGAGCTGGGCAGCTTGAAAATGCCTGCACGGCTGGATCTGAGTGATTTTTTTCAGAATCATGAATGATATGTCATAGTCATTCGATACTTGAATGTATCTTGAATGTTATTTGCCAAGATATGAGGCAACTGCCTGAATTTCTGCTCAGAGTTTTCCATTGCTCTCCAACTCCAAGATGTACCTGGCTGGGTGGGGCGTTTAGCTGTGGCGGCAGTCACTTGGTCAAAGGTGCAAATCATCACCTGGCTTCAAAGAGTTGCTGTTGGATGTGTGTAGGGAGCTCTGCCTATTTTGTCTATTTGAAAGAAGTATATATAATGAGCAGATACCACCTGTATCCCTTCGCTCTTGTCCAATCTAAGGACTATGTCTTGTCACCTGTGCTTGGGGTGCTGGACACCTTCCACCTTTTGAAATATTTAGACGTCCCTGGAGAGCCAGTTTCAAGCCAGGAGGTGGGTGAACAGGGGAAGCCCGTGACAAAGAGAAATGAAGAGAGTGAGAATGAGTGAGTGGAAATATCCCCAGTCAAATCACACATATGTTGTCTTTTTTGGAACTATCACTTGTGTTGATATTGGACGTGCATGCAAATATTGATTATATTTACACTAATCGCACAAACACACATATCATATATCTGTATATATATTGTAGATATATATATATATATTATAGAAATATATTGAGTATAAAAAAACAGTTTGATCTGGATAAAGTACATATACATGTTATATTTACATAGTATTTATATATATATATTTATTTATTATATGTATTATACATATACAAGAATGTCTTTACTTAAATGCGTATCATGTGCACGTCATGTACATGCACCATGTATCATGCATTATGTTTCAAGTAAAGTATATATGTACATACCGCATGTGCACACACAGAGTTTGCATGTACTTTAAAAACATACATGCATGCATGCATGCATGCATCATGATATGAAATGGCATGATATTTTTATATGCAAGTGAATTTCATTACATTACGCATATATTATACGCACATATACTTTATTTTAGTCATGCTTGCAGGAGTCTCGAGGCCATCGGCTAGCTGTGACCTCCGAGGCACAGTGCGATGTGGTTTGGGATGTTGCGTTTCTCGGCAAATGAAAGGCTGTGCGATGCATGGCTATGCATGGCTATGCCATATGCACCGCTTTTGAAGTTGGCAGTGTGTGGGGTGAAAGTGATGGAAACTCTTAAGGAAGAGTTCGTCAATCATGTTGAAATCATTGGCTTTTTGATATAAGGTTGCAGGGCGAGAGAGCTTCAGCTTTGGAGAGAGCGGTGGTGCATGATTTTGTGGAACAGTGCCTGGGTAATATGAGTGGCAGTATAGCAGGGCTATCCAAGAATTTTGTGCCCAAGGGCATGCGACGCCATACTGAACAGAAGTGCATGCAGCATTGCCTTTGCAAGTGTTCGCCCTTGATTGTGGCTGAATGTTTCAGGTTCGGATGGGCCAACGGGCAAATGATGGCTGAATATGTCCTTTGGGAAGAGCAGATGGAACAGAAACGTTTGCAATCTCTGTTGGAATTCCTATAAAGTTTCACCTCTCACGGGAGATTCCGAGAGATATAGACACTAGATGTTCTCAACTCAAATGGGATTGAGGATGCCAATCTAGCCCATGACAGTGCTTCCAAGCGGCAAGCATGCCTGGGACTGTGAGATTGCTGATATGGATTGATATGGCACGAGGCCCTAACAGACCACAACTTCAGGAGCTTTCCGAGAAAGAGACATGAACAGACTGCTGCCACTGCCCAAAAAATGCCAGCGCATGACACTCAAAAGTAACTTCCCAACTTGCGGCACAACATGTTACCATTTGCACCTTGCTGGGGAGTAATAATTCCTTTTCTGCTCTTGGCTTCTGATATGCTCGCCCATAGGTCCTGCTGCTCCGGATCATTCTGGCCGTGTTTGTCAGCTGGAGCGCAATTGTTGCTTTGCGACTAGGCCTGCCGTGTGAAGATACTACAGAGTTATCAAGAGAAATGAAAACTCAAATGCTTCTGGTATCCTTCAATTTCCTTCATGAGATTCTGCAAGTATATTGCGAACTAGATGTTTGATGATGTGTGTTGCCATGAACAGGTCCTCAGTTGTCCAGCTTCGCAATGGGCATGTGTTTGACCGCAGCTGCTTTAGCCAGAATCTCATCATTTGGGGAGCACCGGAGCACCTTGCTTCATGGCAGGATGATGGACTATGATGGACCTGAAGAACTGAGGTTTGTTTGGGCTTCACCATCAAAAACGATGAGGGACTAGAGGCAGGGAATGCATCATTGGAAATGGAAGCTGATAATGTGCAAAGCAGACCCCCAGCCGCTGCAGGTATCTGTGGGCTTCCTTGCTGCTGCCATTTTTTACTTCGCGGCAGCCACCGGCTTAGTGATAGAAAGGCCAACGTTGAACCTGTCATGTTGGCTGCATATACTTTGATTGTACCTAGGACAAGGGGCTTGAATTCTAGGTAAGTACGAGAAAAGTATAGGAAATTATAAGAACATATGTCACATATAATGTAATCACGAGTTCACCCAATCATTGCTTCTACCAGGGAATGGGGAGGGTTCTGTGATGAAATCACTTTATCTTGGGGCGGGGATTTAATTTAGGGCCTCAAATCCGTTGTCGAATCCTCTCCGGATCTGGGGGTGTTGAGGGTCAAACTATCATCATTGCACTTCTTGTTTCCATTCCTTCCTAGCTTTCGTCCACGTCTGCGCACCAGCAAACCATGAACATAGTTTAACATTCTCCTTGCATTCGATGGGCCTCCATGATTGCATCGACATTGGTTTGCACATCTAGATGTCGGTCTCCAGGTGCTACTTTCCTGCTCGCAATGTAGGGAACTCAAACGGTTTCAGTGATTCTGGCACCATCAGAGTCGATGGATTCGTTGCTTCACAAGGCTCCAGGCAGCGCCTTGAGACCCGCAGGGCTGTCGTGGATGCACTCGTGGAGGAGGCATTTGAATTCCAAGCGCATCCGAAGAGCATGAAAAGCTTTCTGTTGGATCTGAAGTGATAGGTGCTGCCAAGGGCCACCGAGGCAGCTGCAGGTGTAGCCTTGCTAGCAAGTACCAATCTCAGCGCTTGTTTGCAAGTTGCATTCAACCCACTTTTGTCCGTTTTTTGATATTTGGGTGATTTCGGCGAGCTCATTTTGTAATTTAGAGGGATAGAGAAGACATGAGAAGACTGTAATCAGAAGACGATTTCAGGATTTCTCCTATGGCCTATCCATGCCTGTCCTATGAAAAATGCACTTCAGCTATATATCTGCAGTCATTACATCAAGGTGCAGCTGCAGCTGCCAGGCAAATTCCCTTAGGCAAGGGATCAGGAATGGTTTCACCATGGCCACATTTCACTTATTATCATTTATATTTTGATTCTTCCCGAAAAGAAATCATGAATGAATAACTGAATAACTGAGATGTCTTCCTATGATTTTTCAAAATTTCCCTATGAATTCGCTATGATTTTCCCTATCATTTTCCCATGTCCCAAGGATTTTTCCCTATGATTTTTCCGAAATGACACGGTCACCTGGACTTACCTTTCAGGGCAGTTGGATACCGAGCTGCGGACCAGATGGGCTGAGAGCTCAGGAAAAATCTCCCCCCCGTTGGCCCAATGTGACATCCATAGGATGTTTCCTTAAATGGTGGTACCTCCAAATCCATTTAAAAAAAAGGGTTTTCCAATAAATTTTCACCATCCATATTGGGGTACGACTATTTTAGGAAACACCCAAATAAGATTATTTATGATATGTCATTAAGATATAATATATATTAATTTTGCTATATATATTATATATTTCTTGATATCTATAGTATATTCAAATAGAATCTAGAATATAACTACAAGTATTGTACATTGCATCGTAAATTATTATATATGTAGTTGAATATTTGATGTTGTGCATGTGATATTGTATGTCCGTTTGCCCATGCAACTTTGAGTTGGCCTTGTTCAGACGTCACAACTGGTTTCGAGGCATTGGCGCTCCGCAGCATCTCCACCAAGCTGGCAGATTTGCGGCGGCTTGTTGGACCCTCAAAACGCCGTTGATGGACTTGACGGACGATTCATCCTGTGAACCAGCTTTGTATGGTCAAAATACTGCAATCAAACGGTTCAGAGAAAAGCCATCATGATATACAGCACTGAGGCTGGGGCTTCTCAGGGCATGTTTGAGAGACAGTTGGAAACTCAAACTTTGTGTCCATGGATTTGGTACTCGGGCTTGCCTTGACTGATGGACGTACTGTGCCCGTTCTTTATTTCGTGCTATGTTTGTGTGATGTTTTGAAAGCCATGTCTTGGAATCACTCAGGGTCAGTGCTCCTACTCGCGCCTGGCCGTCACTTGCCGGATAGAGATTTGTCCCCTTTGTGAGTGAGTGGGAGTTGATGGCTGAATTTCTGTACCACTTCGGATGTATGGAACCTATGTTGTAAACCCTGTCGATCTGTCAATTGTTGGGGCCAAACAAGCCATCAATAGATATCACCTTGCAAAGGCAGCTGGTCCCTGTCAGTCGAATCTGCCCAGGCTGAGTGCAAAGTTGGAATTAGAAATTCGAAGAGTCCTCGTCGTCACGGCCACAGAACAAAAACCCCAAAAGAGTCAGATACGGAAAATCAGGTAAACATGGTGTTCACTCTCAGTATGCTATGTATATCCTGTAAGTTGGGGGGGGACACTTTCTTTAACCAGGGAGAGACCCTGTGGATGCGACGGGCTTTGGAGATGGAGCAAGATGTGGCCTTGGAACGTCGTGACCTGAAGTTGCCTTTCTCGGATTCAATGAAGAAAAGAATCAGTCACACGGCATTCATTCATGCAATCATCGCATCGCATAGACATGGCCGGATGGCACAGTGAATGAAGAGTGGATCAGGTGCACTCTTCTGGTGGTTGCATGATGATGGAGATGGTCCGGGGCCAGTTGGTGTCAAGTGGGAAAGGTCGCAAGGATTCGCTGATTCGCGCACCATGAAGTCTCCTGCTGCAGGTGGTTGTAGCGGGTCACCACGGCTAGCTGCAACTGACAGGGGCCCTAGTATCCAGTTGACAACCTCAATTTTGGAGAAATTCATCTCCGCTCTTGTCACATGGTTCTGTTTTTTCATCCTTGCAAAGTCTCAGGCTGAACAAGTGGACGAGTGGGTCAACACACAGACTCTGGACAAACTGCGGCGAGCTGAGCTGTAACCCTCCAAGATAATGCCTTTGGAGAGTTCCCTGCTCACTCTACACTTGCAGTTAATTTCAGCTGATACCCATAACACAATCAAAATACAAGAGTGCATGTTTGTACGTATATAGTGATTTAGTACGAATGAATGAGATGCTCCTAAACACAGTCTATAAATAATATGTCCATCCATCCTGATAACAAAGTTCAGACTTTTGTGTATCCAAGGAAGACTCCAACGCTCAGCTCAACCCTGGTGATCCCCACGGGATTGTTGTGATATTCCCCAACCCGATCGTGTGCTGTCACCGTGGGAAGACACCCGCCAGGCAAGCCAAGAGCTCTTAAGGGCTCCACCAATCCAGGAGAGGTGATTGAAGTTTTTTTCGTCAACCTGATTCATCTCATGTGTATCTCATTGGACAAAACCAGGTGCCAGATGGATCCAGATGGTATGAAAACAAGTGCACTGGAGATTGCTGGATCTTTTCCGCGTAGACAGGACATGGCTCTTTTGCAGGCAGCAGCCGCTGCCATGGAGGTGGGGGGTTATTTTTGGTGACAAGATGCTTGGAAAACAGCATGGACTTGACAAGGCCAATGTTAATTGTATCGTGTCACCTATGTGCTCAGTGTATTGAGTATTGTATTTAAACAGATTTAAACTATAAACTCAAAATGCTCAGTCGCAGCCCCTAAGACAAGTTTGAATTTGAGCCGTTGGCGATGTTTTCTAAGATAACGGTTGTGCGGCAGGAGCAGTATCAGCAGCTGGATGGCCTTCTCAAAGCTTTGCAGCAAGCGACCGCAAAGTCTGGTGCCTTTAAAGAGTCTGCAACACATAGTACGCTTGCTGCTGACTTCTGCCACGACACCGTTGCATGTATGTGCCTATATATATATATATATAAAGATTCTGTATGCAGTATTTGTTTCTTATTTAGTGATTTTCGCTGTGTTCCCAGGCCAGAAGAGACAAAGCAGTGGCCAGTCCTGCATGCTCTGCGAAGTGTTTGGCAGGCGGATCAGCCCCTCATTATATCAGCAACTTGTTGTAAAGCAAGAGAATGGAGGCCGGTGCTAGCCTGCGCGAGATAGAAGGTGCAGCCTGTGCCCCCAGTTTTGTTTGTAGAGAATGATAATTAATAAGTATCAATCAGATAAGATTTCATGGTTGATTGGTCCATCTCATTCTGCCGTTTGTATTCTAGTTCCTATTCATTCCTGTTGCAGGTTGGGGGAATTACTTGGTTACGGAAATGGGCATTGTTCACGCAAGGCAGATGGTCCAACTGAGGTTGCGGCCTTTCTGAAAGCATGTGACTTTCAAGACGTTTCAACAAACGCTTGGGGCCTGTTCCTCAGAACACGGGAGTTTGAGAGACTCCTTAAGCAGAGAGCGGTGTTTCTCGCTTGGAATCCTGCGAGCTTTGGAGAGCTCTGTGCGATTCCTGTTTTGTTTGAAAATTGAGGCGCTTCTGCAGTCAGGCGTATGCAAGGCCCCGTGATTTGATGGATTCAATTCTGAGCCAAACCAGCAGCTTCTTTGCAATGTCCTTTTGTCAATGACACCCTTCCGCATTTTCAAAGCCAAATTGTTGAAAGGCTTGTTTGAAAGACAGGTCACCCGACCTTCAGCGCAGCTGCGAGCACCATCCAACATGATGTCCAGAGAACGTCCAGTCCTGAATTGCAAGCGTTCCAACATCATGGTCGTAAATCACATTCACATCGCGTTTGCCGATTGAGACTGCTGAGGAGTGCTCCCAGCAGTGCAGATTTGCAGAGACCTTGGTTAAAGTGTTTTCAGAAGGTTTGACCAGATAGAGCACGCGAATCAGTCCGTTTATGAACACTTGATATCAGCAGATTTTGTTTGTACAAGACATCAACTAGCACAAGGACTCAAAAGGCACAACAGACTTGACGAAGGAGAAGTCCTAAGTCAACCATAGGTGAGAAGGCTTGTTTTTTTCTCACATCTCCAGGTGTTGGGCTTCAGAAACGATTGCCGCGAATGCCTAAGAGCTGATGGAAAAAGATGTGGTCGGTGGATATGGTGATCTCGGTTCCATTCCTGTAGCAAGCAACTGCTACCGAGATTGTGCTCGGCTTGGTTTCGGTGCTGTTTTCCGTGGTCGCCTCCGTGGTGAAGGCGGCGGCGACTTGACTCATGCAGTTTTTGGCATGTCGTTCATGCAGCTCCAGGCATGCCCACCACTGTGGCCAGAGGCCAGATGTTTTTTTCAATCTCACGTAACAAGTGAAACTGTAGGAAAAACGGGAGGTGCTTGCTTCTAGCACTTCATGGGGTGGAATAGGTTACAATTTAATACAATTTACAAATAAAGATAGACAGCATATGACAGCATAAAGTTCAAAGCCTCCTCCTTTGGAGGAGGTAAAATCCTCTTCCACTTGATGTTGGCAATCAAGGTATTTGCCTTCATAGCGGTGACAACTGCCTGCTGCCTAGAGAAGCATTTGTATCAAAACATGCCAACAAGAAGTCCTGAGACATGCCGCATGTGTCAAAATGCTTTCCAAGGTGTTGTTGTGGCTTCGTTCCAGCCTTCGCTTGCCAAACAACTGGGCCCCTTTCCTGAGCAAGCAAGATCAGGAAAAGATCCTACTTCTGTGAGCAGGTGTTAGGAAGCATATAAGCCAGCAGATGGGAATATGGTACAAGTTGGCATATGCTGCCTAATGGATGATTGTATGCGACCTACTGCCTTGTAGCAGAACTAGGAGCATCCCTCGATTTCAAACAATTCCAGAAACAAAGAAAGATGAAAGAAACCAGTGAAACTACAGCTGCAAGCCTGTTGTTTGCCAACCTCGTGCCCTCTACCTCAACAAGACCATGACTGCCAGATTGACATAGATTGTCACGATTAGGCTCTACTGGAGCAGTGTTTGGTGGCCATGTCTGGCAGGCTGGATTGGCTGCAACAGTTAGTCACCCTGAAATGCGTGTCATTGCTTTACCTTTCAGCTTCACAAGAGAATGATCGGCAAATAGAGCCCAGTTATGCACATAATGGGACTCATAGATATGATATGATGTGATATGATATAACATTGTATATTTGAATTATGATATAATGATATATAATGTATTAATGTCATATATGATTGCCCTACCTGCAGCTGGTCAACTTCAATGCAAGTTGACCAAGTCTCGGTTGGTCAACTCTATTCGACTTCCAGGTGTGGACAGACGGCTGCTCAATTGCGTGGTCATGACAAAGACTATACGGAAAGGTTGGCTCACCTTAAGGCCAGGTTGTTTGAACAGTCCAGGCCATCATGGGGAACCCAGGATATCAGCCAAGGCTTAGATCAAGGAAAAAAGATGTAACGAAAGGATGCAACATTAAAAAAGGATGTGATATCTTTATATATCTATATATATATATAAAGTAAGTCTATTCGGTTTTAGTCTTCACAATTTTCATCCAACCCATCATTTTGGAGCATTTCACTGGTTGGTTGAAGCTCGGAGGCTTTGGTCCTGGTGCAAGGCATCCAAACTGCACAAAATTTGGACTACCTTACTCTATGCGTTCCTCAGCACCAAAAAATGAAGGTGAAGCCTGTGGTTTTGAAACTATCCTTGAGATGTAGCTGAAATTGTAGTTGAATTTTTTGGGGTGCAAAAGAATTCATGTTGGAACTGAACATTAGTTTCTTCATGTTTCTTCTTGCGAACCTGTTTCTGTTGAAGTTGCTGTTGTTTGCTGGCTACCAATGAGGTACAAGCAGAGGCGTTAAAAAACGCCAAGGCAAAGCGTGATACGCCTGGAGCTTTGAGCATTTTGATGGCTTTGCTGTTGGAACATTTGGAACCTTTCTCATGGCACAAAGGCAATCACAGAGGCAGTCGCAGCGTGCTGTTCCTCCTTTAGGAGTTGCGTGGTCTGGACCTTTCCCTACTGCAAATTGAATTGAAAATTGTGGACCCCTGGCAACTTGCGCAAAAAAGTCAAAACCTTTTGATCTAATGAGGCAGGTCAGCCCAACTGCCGGGTCCCTGGATGTTGAATGATGAACTCACATGTTTTGTTTTTTTTGCATTTGAGACTCCAATGAAGGCAGAAGGCTCACCGAGTTCCTCGACAGAAGCACCAGAGGTCTGGTCCGAATCAGTGAAGGGTGGGGAGTTAGCCAGTATCAAGAACCTATGGAGCGATGGTTGGCTAGTGAAGATAGATGCTATGCAACATCATGCAACAGTATGGTGTCGTTTGCTTCAGACAAGTGTCAAGTGTGTATGCAAATATATGGGCTCAAACATGCTCAAACTCTTGATTCCATCGATCATCAACAAGACATATGAAGATGCTGCCATTTTGTGCAGGAGTTTACTTGTCGTTGCATGCAACTACTACTTGCGGCCAGAAGCTTAAAGATGTTCATATACAGATGCTCCTGTGGGCTTCTTCAGAGTCTGTTCGGGCTCAGTGACTTCTTGGTCCAGGTCCTCCCTCGACAAGGACGACATGGTCAACGACAGATGCTTACATCAGAGTGCATCAAAAGCCAAGAGTGTGAAATGCCATGACCGGGATTTACCTCCTACTGTAGGACCTCTCCGACATATTTGCAATATATATAATATTCAAATATATTCAATAACCTGAACCTGGAACTTTAGTCAACCGTTCTGAAATCTATTCCCTTGCCTTCTAGGATTCGAGATGCCAAGGGTTTTACTCTAGTGACTCTAGTGGTATGTTGGGACTTTGCGGGTAGGTGGGCCCATTGACTTTGCCCCAATCATGCATGCCAACCAAGGCCTTGTGTCTACTGATGTTGATGTGCACCGTGCAATGGTCATGGCCTTAGCAACGACTCAAAGGCGAGTGAATAAGATCTTTGAATTAAGGCATATTATATAAGTAGGGCATCAGCATGACACACAGGATGATAGTGTTTGTGGATCCTTGCGGCATCTCTTATTGATGACAATGAAGAGAGACAAGCTTCACAACTTTTGTGCCTTCCAAACTATCAGGAATGGTTTGACAATCTCGCTCGCAAGAAAGATCTTTGCCTTGACCCCATGAGATCTTGTTATTATATCTTGTCATTCCGTAGTCCTTATTGGATGTCCATTTTGATTGCAATTTTTTCCAGGTCCAGGGCCAACATCACCTCAGGACGTGGTAAATCAGCTGAAGCCAAATTCACCGCATGGTCACATAATGTGATGCATCTCATGGCAGGATTCGAATGCGATGCAGCAACGATTGCAGCACGGGTCTCAATGGTTGCTGCATGGTCATCCATGGTCATCCATCATCACCTGATACCAAGGTCGTTACAGGCATCCCTGGCTACAGGGCAGCGTGCCTTGTGGATGATGTGCCCTGGATGCCTGAAGCAATCTCGAAGTCACAATTGAAAGCTATAAAGGTGAAACAACCACAGAGACAAAGAAAGCAAGCCTGATTTGCTTTTCCTTCGCCAAGGTATAGACTCTACGACGTGCTAGCCTCAAGCAACTGAGGTATGATCTGAAGATCTGATGCCACCAGCTTTGGTATATCCGCTTGCCTCGTAGTGGCACTTCAATGGAATTCGTTTCGACTTCGCAATGTGGCGCTTTAATCAATTGCCGGCTTTTGGTACTTCTATCATCCATTGTTTGCTTCAGGTTCGTTTCATTGCCAAGCCAGCACCATTGCAGGCCAGGGATGTGGCTTTCTTGACATAGTGCTGGAAGCTGGATATGAGTGAACCAAAGCCAGCTTTGACAGGGCGCTTTGACAGCTGTGATGCTTTCTCAGCTGGGCCCCATTGAGCCTCGATTGGAAAAATGTCTAGAAACGTCCAAATGTTTTAGTGGAGGAAGGAAGGGAAAGCTTCACACCAATTTGCCCGCATGCTATGTACCTGAAGTGTATATGGATGAATATCTGTAACTCGCAAGGAAACAATTTCAGCAAAGTTGCAATGCTGCTGCTGTTGTTGTTGGTTGTAGTTGTGATGGGTGACGGTGCTAGTGCTGGTGTTGTTTTTAGTTGCGGTAACGTTTCTGTCATGGTTCTCATTTTACATTGTACTCGGATGATCGGACCGTAGTCCTGTGTTCTGAAATCATGAGCCGATGTTTGCGCTCTCAAGATGAGAACGACCTGCGAATGTGCATAAAATCAATGCTCTCAAGCTCCTTTGATTGATCCTTCGCCAGCGAGTGTTTATTTTTACAATTTGTTTAGTTACATCTTTTTGCTTTTGGTTTTTTCTTCCTTTCTTTCTCTTCTTCTCGTTTTCTTTCCTTTCTTTCCTTTCTGTTCTTTTCATGTTTTCAGTGTTCTCTTTTCGCTCTTTTCTGCCTTCTGCGTTTTCTCTTTCCTTTCTTTCTTCCCTTCTGTCCCTCTTATCCTGTCCTAGGCCGTCAAAGCAGCCTAATAAAAAGGCAGCGAAAAAAAGGGTCGAACCTCACCAGTCTCATATGAGGCACGAGGCGGTGTAGAGGAAAGAGCTGCATACCTGGAAAAACTCAAAAATCAAGCTCACACATGGGATCATTAAGTACAGATACCGCGACCGTTCACATCCATGTACTGGTAAATGAACACGCGCTCATAAACTATACACAATATACACATGTCAATGTGCGCACATAAGCATACATAAGCAGTATAGTACAGTGCAGAGATGCTTGCATACACACGCACCATACAGACATTTTGACATGCACATATTACACACAGATTCATTTGCATTGTTTTTTTCATTCGTGTTGAGAAGCATCATTGCACTCGCTTGAGGTCTATAAGATCTTACCCACATACCCCCGGACCCTTCACCAGCAGTTTCTGAAGGCATTTCTTTCTCTCTTTTTTGTCCTGAATTTGCAGAATTGCTTAAGGTATTGGAGCATCGGTTGCGCCTGAAAGAGGGTGAACTATTCACCAGCATGCTAAACAGGTGCGACACCAAGATTTTTTTACCGAAGCGACCTCTTGATTGTGTGTTGAAGTGAGGGGTGCAGAGGGTTTAGAATGAGATTGAAACAACTCACATGTGCAAAATCGGGATGGGAAGATGGAGCCTCCAGAGCCGACATTTGTGCAAGGCCAAGCCATGATTTCAGTGTGTCGACTGCTCGGAAAGTTTGATGGCTCGTCGTTGAGTTTTTTTTATGGCTAAGTTTCCTCTAGAAACGAGAAGTGTTTTGTGGTGTTGTGCAATTTGAGTACCAGTTTGCTGTGCTTGCTCTTTTGTGTTTAAAACATCAAAGGTTGGATGATTGCAACCATTTGAATTTCCTTCGGTCGTAGCATATTTTTCCCAGGCCAATGAACAGCTCCAGGCTTCAAGGCAAAGTTGCCTGTGACCAAAATTTCAACTTTCAAGCCTACAAGTCGAGGAGTCCATGAGATGCAGCATGAAAGTGTTAATGCTACGGAAGTTGCAACAATTCTGGTCATGTTTTTCTTTTCGGGGCATATTGAGAAAGACCAACAAAAAATCCACAAGCAACATGCAGATATGCAGGCACTCCGGATGACTGCATGCGCATCTTGGGCGATTTGGTCAATGGCTTAGATCCCTATATGGTTTCAAGGAGTTTAGCAAGGCAAGGATTCAGTCTAGGGTTGTGATTCAGTGTAGAGTTGTCGCATGGGTACCGAGGTTTCAGAGCTTTGTCACTATGTTTGGTTTCCTTGTTGATTCACAGCTTGTGCCGCAAAGAAGGGTACCCTTCTAAAACTTTAAGGATTCAACGTCTGTCAGCAATGATGATGGAAGTGTGGATAGCAGTTCGTGCTAGCCACAGTGTTTCGCTTGCGACAGCAATCCATTACTTAACTTCATTAATTTCTTGTGGTTTCTTCATCATTTGTTCATGCCTGAGGCAAGCAAGCGGTACTGTTCGCCGAATTCTTCAGCCGTAGACGCCTTGGGTTGAGTAGTTTCACCATATCGGTGTCTAGCTGTCTTGGCCATGATCAGGTCTGATGGCGGTGGTTCCCCTGCATCAAAGGATTCAGGGCAGGTGCAGCGAGCACTGGCAGATTTGGATGGAGAATCTGACGCCTCAAGCGTCGCAAGCGTGCGGGGCTTGGTTGCTGGATGAGTGATGGTCAAAAAATGCTGCTTGAATCATTGATGTGTGCGATTTGCATCATCATTCACATTCATTTTCCATCACTTTCAGGGCCTGGAGATGGAAGGTGCAGGCCGAATCTTGGCAGCCTCAGTGAAGTCTACCTGGGCTTGTTTAGCAACGGGTCAATGGTGCTCGATCGACCCAAGTTGTCTCAACACCTCAACACACTGCCAGGTCAGACGGAGGTTCAAGTGACTCAGCTTCATCTGCTGGGGGAGGCTCCTTTGCTTGGACCACAGTCTTTACCACTGTGATTGCAACGAATTTTTTGGGGTAAGTTCAAGTTCTATTTGTTTTGAAATTCTTCTCACTTCTCACCTGAGGCCCTGCAATCATCCATGTGGTCAGAGCCCTTGCATGCTGCCATGGCCGTGATTTCATGGTGCTGAACAGCAGCAGGCAAACGCTTTAAGAACTGCTTGGCCAGGTCTGGAATCACCTACTCCGCAGCATCATCTGCCTCAACAGTCACGGAGGCCATCATTATGAATTTCAAAGTTTGGATTGGTGGGGTTGCGGAGCGCAACAACTTCTAAGGTGCATGTTTCATCAAGGGTTCAGGTTTAGGAGTTTAGGGTGACCAACTGCTGCATCATGTTCCATCAGGGTTTGTGGGCATGCTCATGAGGATATGCTGACGCGTCGTCGTCCTCTCCTCGAGGGCTATGCACATGCACTCCGTCCTTTGTCAGCCTCTCAGTTAGTTGCGTTTGTTGTTTTGGCAAGTTTTTTCAGTCTCTGCCAAGCTGCCTGTTTTCTGCTTTTGTGCTTGATCTGTTCCCGGCCTTGCGCCTGGTGCACTTCCTCCCCTACAGCCCTGGGAGTTACCCAATCCTATACTTGCTAAGGTTCATGACGCGGGGCGATATCACACACTTGCTATCAAAGTTTCCCCATCAGGCTGGATGTTGCAGGCAGTGGCTGTGCAAGTTCCAACTTGGTAACTAAGACCCATTTGGCTGCAGGTGCTCCTAGGTGGCTCAAACTGTGGCCGCCAATTTGCTGCACACCGGGCTCCACCAGCTAAATTGGGCAATTTGATTGCATACCTTGGCAGCAAGATGTAGTGCATGTACGTATAAATGTATATAAACGTTTTTTAGTACTTTCTAGGACGTAATGTGATACTGGTAAGATGTGGAAGGTTTCGATAGGCTGTGATGGACTTTACATATTCAACTGCCAAGACTTGTCAAGTCTGGAAATGCTGCAGCCTTTGGTTCTGGTTCACAAGATGCCACCATAGAGAATTTCTCTTTTGAAACGTGGCCATGGCTCTCGGGATTTGGTTTCTAGCCACTCGGCTCCTACTCGTTGTTGAAGCCCTTCTCAGCCCTCAGCTCTGGAATTTTGTACTCTTCAGGTCCTTGAAACCGCATTGCCAGCATGGGCATTGGGCCCATACAAGGGGCCAAAGCCGCCCTGGAACTATGAGGCCTTGATGGCCACCCAAGAGCAGAGTTTCCAACAAGCTCAGCCATGTCGGAAAGGTTATGCATTAAAACGAGATGATGTGATGATGTAAGAGGTGTTAATAACATTTAACAACCTTGAGACCAAGTAGCGGCTAGACAGCATTTGCGCTGATATGTTTTGACTAGGTCTGATTGATATGAAGGCTATTACAGTACATCATTGTGCCAAGTCCACACCCGTGGGCTCATGTGCTGGAGATTCCTGCCGCTTCGTTAGGGCTTCAGTTCCTTCCCAGCGTTCTACTTTGGTGCCAATGAGAGTGGACTAGCCACTTGGTCTGGCAATTTGCCTGAACCAAATACTCAGCAGACAAAGAGGTTGATATGGTGCCGGGACCAGCAAGAATTGAAAATGATTGTTAGCTGACCTAGCTCCATTTCCTGCTTCCTGCCATCCTTAAGGAAAATGCATCCTGGTTGCCTTTCGTTGCCCAGCATCAAGTGGCTGGTTGGGGCTGGCAGCAGAACTACCACTCAGTGGGGTCTGACAGGCAGGGGGATTGCTGCGTCCATTGTTTCCACTATGAGTTTACCAGCTCTTAGCAGGTGGCAATACTTCCAGCAAGAGGCCGGGCCTCCAGCTCTTAGTGGCATTTCCTTTTTTCCATAGTGACATAGGTTCATGAAAATCATATTAAGAAAAGGCACTGCAATGGTTCTGTTTAACAGAACCCCCTGCGTTTTCCGCTTCCCTTTCCCGTTTTTTTTTGGAAGGTTTCCTTAGCTCAGATGGCTTCAAGAATGGCAACCTATATGGAGATTACACCTCCGAGTCCACAGAAACGGCTGCAGGCCACAAGATGTTTGCTTGAAAAGATTTGAGACGTTCCTGCTCAACGAAAGTGGACCATTGGAATCATTTGTTGCGATTTTGACTTCTGCCCAGCTACCTGAAGTTTTGAATTGTGATGTCCTGAATTGACTTAAACCAAACTGCATCGAAAGCTGCCATAGCTTTCGGTTGCCCGGTAGCTTCAGGCCCTCTTTGTCTACCGCCATTTGGAAGTGGCAGAGCCTCGGCGCAAGGAAACCAGCTTAGGATGCACACCAATTTCTTGATATTTCTTGCCACCCAGGTGCCTATATTATGCCGATATTTGTTTCTCATTCTTTCTTGATTGTTTCCTATCTAAGGAGTGGTACTTCACCACCTCAGCGGCTGCATTTCATGATCCAAACAATCGAGTGCCTTGTTTCGACAGTCAGATTTGTCGGTCAATGTTGTGCAACATTTCGGAAGGGCGCAGCTTGCGTTGTTCAAAACAATGCTGCTTGATGTCCCTTCTTGATTTTACAGTAGGGCATTCAGCTTGTTGCCTTCTGGCCCTTTGTTTTCTGTGGAGATGGATTCATCCATCTCATTAATTTTAGCATATATTAGCCAACATGAATCATGAATCCAACTTTGGCACTTTTTTTCCGTGTTTTCTTAAAAGTTTGCTTAAAACCCCGTCCAGGACATGTTCTTGCATAACAAGGATGGGAAGATTTGCTGCTTGGCTGATGGACGGGGTTGGCCAACGAATCCCAGCATTTCGACGACGATTTCGACCGAGGTTGGGATAACTTCGACAATTCGGGCCCCTACTGGAACTTCAGCAACCCACGGGTGAGTGAATGGTTCTTAAACGAGGTTGCAGCCGAAATCATTCGCGAAGCTAATGTGCAGGTGTCTTGGATGAGAGTCGCAGCATTAATCTTGGAGACCAACATGTCATTGAGAGGATGATCTTTGATTGATCCAAGGCAGTGTTCTTTGATGAAACTGACTATCTCTATTGTGGAGGGACGGCAGGAAATTGCAGTGCAGATGTTCATACTGGAGACACTTGGCAGTTGACAGTTGTCATGAAATGACAGTCCCTTGATTGACGATTGAACCTCGCATTTTACATCAGCTTCGCCATATCTAGAGTGGACACATGGCAACGCAACCATCAGCTAAAAGAAGTCTTCAAAGGCATCATACGCCTTAAGTGAGATTCCAAATACTGTAGCTGTACTGATCTTTACTGTAAAAATACTGTACATCTTTCTAAATGCTTGACCTTCACAGTAAGATTCATACAAAGTTTTTTCTCAGCAAATATGTTGCCTTAGAGGCAGAGGGCTTAGCCCAGTACCGCGCCAAACTACAACTTCTTAGAAGCTTGGCCGTGAAGTTGAATGCGAAGAATGTGTGGCCCATCTACTCCAGCTGCTTGGCAAAACAACCAGCAGAGTAGATACGTACATGGGAGCAACTGCAAACCCCCACCAGCCAATTGTGAGTTGATTCTTGGCTGAAGAGTAGTAACTGGTAGTAGAGAATGGCTTTGCTGGTGTCAAGTTGGGCTTGGACCACTGCCGCTGTCATCCAAATCTGGTTGACATGTCCCCTCGACGCAACGAAAAGTCGAGGTTACAATGGCTATTCAGATCTACCCTGGCGAAAGTGTGTGATGCCCTTTGATGAGTGACCCAATGATGTGGATCCTGGATCCGTACTTCAACTTCTCCATATGTCGGGGCAGGATCTATGCTTTGTCGCTATTGTTGCCCGCCTGCCAGGTATTACACTACACTTCAAGACGTGGGATGGATCCGGTTCTACGAGAAGCCCAGCAGCGTTGGCGACTTGAGCGTTTGAACGTCATTTTGCTGTTTTGTTTGGCGGTAAGGTTTGGTATTGGAGCCACCTCACCCAGTCCATCTTGGGATAGTCAGGCTGGATATTTGTGGATGGAATTTTCTGAGACCAAAAAAATTGCAGCGACTCATACGGATTTTCTGGTATGTTATGTTGAGGATATGCTGGCAAATTTGAAGTTGACAATGCAAGAATATTCATCATAGAGACACTCAAGGCAAGTCATCAATGTCTTAAATTTGGAGCCTTGGGTCACCTGTTTTGGATCATCTGCAGGTAAGTTGTACAGGGCAGTTGATCAGTTTCTTTCTTCATGATTCTTCATTAAGAATGATTGAGAATCTGGCTTGTTTTTTTCGGCTCGCCCTCTTCACTCTCTTTCTCTCGCGCACCAGAAAGAGACAGGTGGAGAAATACATGCCGGGGGATAGATGTGGTTTTCCCTCGCCTCCTTACTCCTTTCTGCCCAACTTGTCTAGACTCCAAACCACTTATCCTGCGTCCTGCCTCAAATGCACATGTTGAAATTTGTGAGGCTACTTTGGCCCAGGCTATGCGCGAGTCAGAACTAGGCCTTCCTGTGATGGTAAGAGCACAGCCGCCTCCCGGATAGCAACCACAGATTGCCATATAGATGGTGTTTGTGTCCATTGAATGCGACATATTTTGACAGTCCATGACTTGGCCGGTCTCATTAGCCTCTTTGGAAGTACCAAGGCATGGTAGCTCTGGTGCCTTGTTGCCGCTTGGCCTTTTCCTTTTGGTGCAGACGGACTTTTGGCACCTCGGAGTGGGTCGGGGATCAAGCTGAAGAAATCGTGCAGTGGAAAAGGCTTGAGGTGTACATGCCACAGGTGTCGTGCCGGTAAGGTACTTGGGCATTTCAACTGGATGGCTTGATGAAAATTGGAAATGGTGGTCTGAGTATGAAGCTTGGCATTATGATACTCATTATACTCATTTCGTTGGAATGAGGAACTGAAAGGACCCGCTTCGAGAGATAAAGATATGTCTTAGAAAGATGCTTGGAACATCATGGAACATCGCAANTGCAACCATCCTTTCAATTCACTGATCCGAGATGTGTTTTGGAAGCGCCTAAGATCGAGCACAAACTTGTAGTAGACCTCTTCGACCAACGGTTCCGCTTCACCATCTTCCCAGCCTGCTAGAGTTGAAGGCAGAGCATTGTCACCCCAGGCCAGGAAAGTATCTTGAACCCAGGTGTCAAAATCATCCACCCAATCCACAAAGGTATCAACCCAAAGGTCAGGAAGTAGAATCGCCATTTCCGGATCGTGCTGAGCTGCCACAAAGTCCGTGAACCACCGCTGAGTTGTCGATGTCCATGCAAGGTGAAGGTCCTCCGCCACCCGGTTGCTATTTGCTGGCACTGCGACAACCTCCTCTAGGGCCAGAAGTTCGTCGAGCTCCTTTTGCCAACGTTCTTTGGTGCGAGCCAAAGTTGATAACTGGAGAGGTTGCGGCCCACAAACCGGCAGCGCCTCAACACGCTGTAGACCTTGCACAAATTTTGGAAAGGAGACCTGCTCATAGTCTGCGTGGTAGCCTTGGGAACTCAGGGCGAAGAAGCATGGGTTAAAACCCACACGCCTTGGAATGTAAGCGAGGTGTTGTTGCAACCTCTGAGTTGTCCAAAAGTGCCGTAAGCACGAGGGACAGGTCGCCCCCTGCAAAAAGGGTCGCTCTGGAGCATATATCCCATGGACCTTCCTGCGGTGAAGGGCAAGGCCTTGGCCTGTAGAGAAAACACGTCCACAGGGACATTCGTAGGACAGTTGGGACCCAACCGTCTCGAAGGGATCCGGCTCGAACTGAGCCCCTGCATTTTTCAGGGTGCGGAAAAGGACTCTGTGTTGTTGCACCACATTGTCAATGAGCAGTTCCTGATGCAGGTGCCGATGGGCAAGCTTGCGTAATTGCCTCTTCCAATTGGTTGTGGTACGATGCCAATAGGTAATCAGCTCGTCAAGAGAACTCGGGATCTCGTCCTTGGGGAGCATGATCTCATTGTACCACTGGATAGCATCATTGAGCCCCGCCAGCCATGAATCTTTGCGTACCCCTTCTTCGACGAGCAAGAGCTGATGGAGTTCCTTCCAACCATGGACATATAGGCTTGCAGCGTAGCGAAGGCGTTCCAAGGCGATGTAGGCTTCCGGCTCCAAGAGTCCTGCCTGTAGGAAAGTAGTCGACGTAGCTGTATGGGAAGAGAAATCCGTACCACGGCCAAGGATCCGTCTTACCATGCCTGCGACCGCAACACGTAGTTTTTTCAAGGTAGTGGCCGCCAAGGGAGTCCATGAACCTGCTCCATAGAAGAGCTTCGAAAGAACCAGGGCACGAAAAAGCTTCAACCTTACCTTGTGTGGTAGATGGCGGTTGCATAGAACATTCTTGGCAATCAACTGGAATGAAGAATAGGCAACCCCAATCCTAGAGCGGATCTCATGGTCCAAGTCCATTGTAGAACTGAAGATGGTACCAAGATGTTTGTAGGTTGGCACATAGTGGAGCCAAACAAGCTCATCTGTCCCAAAATGGACCCACTCGCCGCCTTCTTGTGTAAGTTGCAGTCTGGACCTTTCTTCTTTTGCACCGTTGCCGACAAAGTGAGCCACAACACTGGTTTTCCCTCGAGCCATGTTGAGACTCATACCTTTGCGAGCGAAGGTCTGTCTGACAAAACGTAGCAGGTTCTGGACTGCTGGTGCCAACTCGGTGGCTTGAGAGGTGGCCCAAGGAATCGCCAAATCATCTGCCCAGCAAACCGAATCGAAGACAATACCGTTCTCTTCAAGGATGGTCGCATAGGCCAAATTCGAAGAAATCCAGTCATTCACTTCAACCAAGCAGTCGACCATGAGTAGGTGGAAGATGACATCGGCCAACGGGCTTCCTGGCCGCGTACCTCGAAGGGTCTGCGAGGGCAGCTCATGGTGTTGCAAAGCAAACCACGTATGGTGGTGAATGTCTTGAAGTAGCTTCACCAATAGCGGAGAGCAGCCCAATCGTTGAAGAAGTCCAGGGACTTGCAACCATTGACGTAGACCGCTGGGATGAATACCACTGTTTTGCACCGACTGTAAAATCTCTTGGGCATAGTCGTCATTCACAACTCCAGTCACCAGTTCCCTAACCAACCTATGGAAAGCCTCTGAAAGATCAATGAAGAGGACAGCCACACTGTAACCTTTGGTCGTCAGCGACCGTGCCAAAGTACGTATGGCTTGAGATCCAAAGGGGGTTTGTTGGTGCTTGAATCCTCCAATCTGACCCATGGGTCGCACTGGCTTGAAGAGTGGAAGGAGCCTTTCCCGTAACATGGCATGAAGTCTCTTAGACCCTGATGGCAGCAACATTATCCCACGAAAGTTCCTGGCCATAGACCAGTCAGGCTTTTTTGCGATAACCGCCATGGGTCCACCTTTCCATTGAACTGGCTCCGCTCCCCAAAGAAAGGTCTTGAGCACCAAGTCGAAGAATGCTCTGGCCAGAGGGGGTGCCGCAGCCCGGTAGACTCCTGAGGGTGTTGCGTCAAAACCCACCGAACGGTTGGCCTTGGTTGAACGAAAAGCGGCTTCAAGTTCAGGCAAGGCCGGAAAATCTGATAGTTCAAAAGCAGTACCATCCGCCGGCATCCTCTGCAATTGGAACTGATGGCAACCTCGAACAAGCTCTCGAGGGGTAGTGACCTTGCCGCACTCGAGCTGGTGAAAGTGGGGCAACCACTGATCCTCCAAATGATGGAGGGTCATGGGCGCAGGGTTGTGCCGCCTCTGCTTGTGCTGCGGGAGAGAGCGTCGAACAACATGCCAGAAACGCTTTGCCTGCTGCGGCTCCATGAATTCAGAGGCCTCCAACGAAAGATTGGTAAAGAACTCTACATCATCAGCCCGAATGGCAGCTGTAACTTGTCGGCCAAGTTCACGGAATCTCATCAAATCCTTGGCAATTGCAATGTCCAGATCCGCCATAATGGTAGAAAACTCTGCACATTCAGTATGAGAAAGTGGCCCGTGAGCCCAAGCAGTGAAGCTTGCACGAAGCAAATTCCATCGCTGCTGCTGCTGGAGTTCACTCAGGGCATTTCGAGTAGAGCGTTTCATAGTAACTAGCTCCCAGGTAGCAGGTCTCATAGTGGTCTTGCGAGGTTTTGGTGGCGGTTTTTCATAAACCAAGGCAAGTGTAGAGGTCAGGCTAGCTGAAAGCTGCTGGACGTGTGTATGGACATCAGTGTCCCAGCTGGGAATTGGTCCGGTTCGAATGCTGTAAGAGATATCCGGATAGTGAGCAGCGATTGCTGAAAGCAAGGCCTCTTCGTCAAAGGAGGGAGAATCCTGCTTCGTTGACTTGCTGATGAACTCACTTGTGGCTCGTAGTTGCACGAAGGCTGCACGATGGTCTTCTTTTGCCAGTGAAGCATCAACGTCCTCGGAAATCCAAGAACTGCAGTCCTGGTAAAACCAACGTTCAAGGATTGCCACATAGTCTCCACGATACCAACTTCCATTATTATGTCGCCAGGTTCCTGAGTTCCCAGAATGACATTCCTGGAAAGTAGCCGGAAGCCACAACTGCTCTTGACGAAGGAAGTCATGAAAAGCGTCTGAATGAGCCGTATCAATCTCCGCTTGCCATGGCCCCACACATTCAGAAGGAAAGTGTCCCAGTCGACAATTTGCATCGGTTAGGACGATGCGGTCCCAATGCAAGAGTCGGTGCGGGATCTGTTGCCCAAGTTCCTCCCACCAACTTCGGCAATCATCAACGGTAGTGCCAGTATGAGGGGCATGGCCCGCAATGACAATGCAACGCAGTGCCGGTGAGTGGACCTTGATAATGAGAAAACGTGGCGCTCTGCTGATAATGGAGAAATGCTCTTTTCGAAAAAGAACTGCTCTGGACTGACCATCCGGATCCGTGATCGTTCCGTGTGGCCGTAGTTTATCGAAGCCGACGGTGATTCCGAAATGACCTTGGGTGGTAGCAGGACTCGCAAAAAGGATGTACCGCTCATCAGTTGCAGAGCTTTGTCGCTTTTGTCGTGTCTCCTGTAAAGCGAAAATGTTGGCGCCAGCGTCAAAGAGTTGTTGGAGAACAACCTGTTGACGGGTGGGTCCTTGGAGCCCATGTTGTAGAGAGTCTTTGCCTTTGAGCGTCAAAACATTGAGTGTAGCAAGGCATAGATGTAGGTCACAAACAACTGGCGTCAAAGTGTGCTGAGGTATTTGAACAACCTCACTTGAGGGACTCGTGCTGGGTCCAGCTGGGAGCACGAGTTGAGATCCGTGCCAATGCAATGGCACATCTGAACGGAAAAGAAACCATGCCCAAGAGAAATCAGAGACGAAGTCTTCGGTTTGGATCCAATCCAAGAAGTGCTTCGCATCGACCAACGGGTTTCCTTGACCGGCCTTCCAAGCGAGTGTATCGACCAATTCATTTCCAGGGTCACCTGAATGGCCGTAGATATGGTGATGGTTCACATGAACCTGGAAGCGCTGCTCGATGAGAATCAGTAGACTCCTCAAAGTTCTCATCAAATGGGGTTGTTGCCTGGCCTCCCAGTTTCCAATTGTCTGTTCTCCAACACTGGTAGAGTCATAGCATAACCAGATTTCAGGGAGGACATTGCCGTAAATGGAGGCAAGCTTCAAGATGTCATAGATGAACTTCACAGCCAGTGCTGAACCGGCAGCTTCAGCTCCATAGGAAGTAGTGCCGGCAGGGAGTTGTGCTGAAATGGCTCCAGCAAAGGTCCACTCATCGTCGTAGACGAAGGCGGCAACACCACAACCAGCTTGCTCTCGGTCTCGTGACGCTGAACCATCAAAGTACACATAGATCTGCTGGGCTAATCGCCCGGGGGTCCACCACGGAAGTTGGATCCATGGGATACTCTCAGGCTTCCAAGGCCAATCAGCATCGAGATCGTAAACTGGTAAAAATAGGTGTGAGTCCATACGTTCGTATGCCAGAATTGCCTTTTGAAAGTTCAAGTAGACAACCGGCTCTTCAACACTGTTGGTGGAATCATCAAAAGGTGGAGTAGGATCGTGGGCTTCTTTGACAGCAGCATGAGAGAGCGAGGACGAAGAAACACTGTCAAAAGGCAGATCGGGGTCAGAAGCTAGAGTACAACCAGGGCTTGTTTCAGACTGCTTATCACACCAGCGGTCAGAGACATGGGGATCCACAGCCGAAAACAAGCCCTGTTGTCGCAGCCGCCTCTGGGCGCCGGTCTGAATAAATGACAGCAATTCGTCATCGCTCTCATCATCTGCCTCAACAGCTCTGTCAGCAACAGTACCGTAAGTCCTTCTGGTAGCCGAACGCTGAATCAAAGAGTATGAGGAGGTATCCGGATGCACAGCTCTTCGGATATCCCTGCTCCTGCTGCGGCTGCGTGAGGGCACCGAATCAGCAGAGGTGTCCTCGATAGGATCTGGTGGTGGGCTGTCTTCCCAAATCCTGAGCTGTCAGCATGTTCGAAGTCGCACCAATCCTCTCGCTCAGATCTGACTTGGAGTCGGACATGATCGCCATCCACAAATTCACGCTGTGTCGTGTCCAGCTCGCCCCAAATTTGGTTGTTGTAGTTGAGGAAACATAGGACCAAAGGTCTGCGACAAAACCACCTTATACGAACAAAGTCAATGAACTGGTCCCTGGTGGAATGGCGAGGTCCCCACAATACCTTCACCTTCTGCTTCTGGTGGTTGGAGGTGTGCGGTGCATGGAACTTGATCGTAAGTAGGATGAGAACATCGTCTTCGTGTACTTGTTCAAACCTATCATCTCTGAACTGCATCAAGAAGAGGCGTTCGGCTGATCCACTGACAAAGCTGGGCGGATGACCCACTTCATGTAACGTCTCAAGTTCATCGTAAGAACGGTGCAGAAAAGGCCATCTTTCCGCCACTTAGTCGAGTAGAGGAAGGGTAGAATCAACTCGGATCAGCGATGAGGTTTGGTGTAATCCGAGAAGTCGAATCTCCACAAGATTGGGGGATATGGAAGGTCTGACAATTGGAGTCGCTGGTTGCATGAAAATTGCTTCATCGTCATCGTCCCCATGTTGCTGGATGTTCGCCGCTTCTTCAGCTGAGGGCCTTTCATCCCACCAGACAGGGATGAACAGTCCAGGTTGAGCACGTCGAGTGCTACGAGGACCCATCCAAGCACGGGAAGCACCCCCAACCGGCACAAGGAGCTGGTGTCTTTCGCAAACTGGCATGCAAAGATCAAACACATCCTCCGTGTCAAAGTCTTGTGGAAGTAGGCCGGCTCGCCATAGTGGCCGGGAAACACTAAGACTAGCAAGTTCTCGTGCGGCGAGTAGAACAGGTTGCAGAGGACTCCGAGGTCGCCGGTTGATCTCGGCGATGACATGGAGAACTCCTACTGTTTCTGGTTCTGTAAAAGGTGCTGGGTGCACAATGTGCACCTGCAGGGTATCATCTTGCCCAATATGGTCATTCCATATTCTCTTGAGCTTTTCACGAATTCGCACAACAAGTTGAGCTCGAAGAGTGAAGTCACGAGATTGGCCAAAAGCGGCTTGTCGATTGCCATGTTTGACTAGCCACGAGCGGAACTGCACATTGAGTTGCCCAGAAGCAGCCCGAAATTGGGCCCCGGCAGCAACTGCTGCCCTGTTGACAGAGTTCTCTTCCCATCTCGGCGGAGGGATGACTCTGCCAATGACAACCTCACCCTCTGCTGTTCTCCTTGTGATAGGGATGTCCTGGTCAAACGCAAGCCTGATCTCTGGGTTCGGTCTGACCTGAAAACATGGTGGCTCAGTCACATCTTCGACCGGACATAGGCCGTGCTCCGCATCAATGGCAACAGGNCCCGCTATTGGTGAAGCTACTTCAAGACATTCACCACCATACGTGGTTTGCTTTGCAACACCATGAGCTGCCCTCGCAGACCCTTCGAGGTACGCGGCCAGGAAGCCCGTTGGCCGATGTCATCTTCCACCTACTCATGGTCGACTGCTTGGTTGAAGTGAATGACTGGATTTCTTCGAATTTGGCCTATGCGACCATCCTTGAAGAGAACGGTATTGTCTTCGATTCGGTTTGCTGGGCAGATGATTTGGCGATTCCTTGGGCCACCTCTCAAGCCACCGAGTTGGCACCAGCAGTCCAGAACCTGCTACGTTTTGTCAGACAGACCTTCGCTCGCAAAGGTATGAGTCTCAACATGGCTCGAGGGAAAACCAGTGTTGTGGCTCACTTTGTCGGCAACGGTGCAAAAGAAGAAAGGTCCAGACTGCAACTTACACAAGAAGGCGGCGAGTGGGTCCATTTTGGGACAGATGAGCTTGTTTGGCTCCACTATGTGCCAACCTACAAACATCTTGGTACCATCTTCAGTTCTACAATGGACTTGGACCATGAGATCCGCTCTAGGATTGGGGTTGCCTATTCTTCATTCCAGTTGATTGCCAAGAATGTTCTATGCAACCGCCATCTACCACACAAGGTAAGGTTGAAGCTTTTTCGTGCCCTGGTTCTTTCGAAGCTCTTCTATGGAGCAGGTTCATGGACTCCCTTGGCGGCCACTACCTTGAAAAAACTACGTGTTGCGGTCGCAGGCATGGTAAGACGGATCCTTGGCCGTGGTACGGATTTCTCTTCCCATACAGCTACGTCGACTACTTTCCTACAGGCAGGACTCTTGGAGCCGGAAGCCTACATCGCCTTGGAACGCCTTCGCTACGCTGCAAGCCTATATGTCCATGGTTGGAAGGAACTCCATCAGCTCTTGCTCGTCGAAGAAGGGGTACGCAAAGATTCATGGCTGGCGGGGCTCAATGATGCTATCCAGTGGTACAATGAGATCATGCTCCCCAAGGACGAGATCCCGAGTTCTCTTGACGAGCTGATTACCTATTGGCATCGTACCACAACCAATTGGAAGAGGCAATTACGCAAGCTTGCCCATCGGCACCTGCATCAGGAACTGCTCATTGACAATGTGGTGCAACAACACAGAGTCCTTTTCCGCACCCTGAAAAATGCAGGGGCTCAGTTCGAGCCGGATCCCTTCGAGACGGTTGGGTCCCAACTGTCCTACGAATGTCCCTGTGGACGTGTTTTCTCTACAGGCCAAGGCCTTGCCCTTCACCGCAGGAAGGTCCATGGGATATATGCTCCAGAGCGACCCTTTTTGCAGGGGGCGACCTGTCCCTCGTGCTTACGGCACTTTTGGACAACTCAGAGGTTGCAACAACACCTCGCTTACATTCCAAGGCGTGTGGGTTTTAACCCATGCTTCTTCGCCCTGAGTTCCCAAGGCTACCACGCAGACTATGAGCAGGTCTCCTTTCCAAAATTTGTGCAAGGTCTACAGCGTGTTGAGGCGCTGCCGGTTTGTGGGCCGCAACCTCTCCAGTTATCAACTTTGGCTCGCACCAAAGAACGTTGGCAAAAGGAGCTCGACGAACTTCTGGCCCTAGAGGAGGTTGTCGCAGTGCCAGCAAATAGCAACCGGGTGGCGGAGGACCTTCACCTTGCATGGACATCGACAACTCAGCGGTGGTTCACGGACTTTGTGGCAGCTCAGCACGATCCGGAAATGGCGATTCTACTTCCTGACCTTTGGGTTGATACCTTTGTGGATTGGGTGGATGATTTTGACACCTGGGTTCAAGATACTTTCCTGGCCTGGGGTGACAATGCTCTGCCTTCAACTCTAGCAGGCTGGGAAGATGGTGAAGCGGAACCGTTGGTCGAAGAGGTCTACTACAAGTTTGTGCTCGATCTTAGGCGCTTCCAAAACACATCTCGGATCAGTGAATTGAAAGGATGGTTGCAACGAGCCGATACTGAAGGTGATGAACCAGCTCCCCAGCCACATCGGCAGCCAAGGCAACCAACAACGGGGACGAGTTCTACTACCAGGCGATTTCCTCAAGTTGCTCGGAACTACGCCAACCAACATACTTGGCACGACGCCCTTCGAACTATCCAATGGCAATGCGAACCTGACCTTCCACCTCTACCGGCGTACAAAGAGATCAAGGCCAAGCCCATTCTGGTGGTGGCGCATCTGTTCAGCGGAAGAAGGCGCAGCAAGGATTTCCACGCCTATTTCAACGATTGGGCGGAGGAGCGAGACTGCAATGTGGTGGTTTTGTCGCTGGATACAGCGGTCTCCCCTTCACTGGGGAACTTGCATCATGAGAGTGTCTCATGGAAGCGGTTTATTGACCTTTTGAAGGCAGGCTGCATAGCCGGAGCGATGTGTGGCAGCCCTTGTGAGACATTCAGCGCTGCAAGGCACAATCCACCACCTGAAGACGCACCACCGGGAACCTTTTGGCCACGCCCACTACGATCCTGTTCGCAGCTCTACGGCCTGCCCAAGCTCTCCCGGAAGGAGCTGCGCCAGGTTGATCAGGGCTCGGCCTTCTTCCTACAGGTGATGGAGGTGCTTTGCATCCTCATGACCACTGGAGGCTGTTTCATTGCAGAGCACCCGGCCGAACCCTCCAATCCGGCTTTTGCAAGTATCTGGCGCAGTGCTATCGTCCAGATTTTGCTGCGGCACAGTCTGTGCCACCTCACTCGAGTCCAGCAGTTTCGATGGGGGTGTTCGGTGAGAAAACCGACTGGTCTTCTCCACTTCAACATTCCTTACTTCACCCAGTCGATGTACGCCCACTCATGGGACTTGCCTGCTCCTACTGACGTGGCGATTGGGATGAAGGACAACGCCTTTTTGACAGCAGCCCATAAGGAGTACCCTGAGCAATTCGGCAAGGCTTTGGCGTATACTTTGGGCAATGGCTTGACGGCCGCACTGCGTAAGCGAGGGTTTACCACTGCAGAGCCCCAAGACGAGGCATCTGAGGAATGGATTGCTGAGTGTGCTTCCACCTCAGCCATAATTCGGGCCAATGCGTCCTTTTTGCCGGATTTTCAGGGTTGAGTCTTTGCCTGCTGTTGTACAGTGTTTTGCCATTGACAATCGGCTCACAGCGCTTTGTTACTCCCCTGTGTTTCACCTCGCTTTTACCCTGCGCTAATTAGGTGCCAGCTGCGAGGATCGACCTCTCTTGCTACGGAAATTGGAAAAAAAAAATTCTGAAATTCCCCTGAAATTAAAAGCGCGACTCAAACCAAAAAGACATGCACAAATCCCGTGTTTTAATACTTTTGGGTTCTTTCAGGGTATTCTCAAAACTTGGCCAATCTTTGGAATCGTCCCTTATGATAGCCCTAGCCCCTTTAGTGGGGTTAAACCTTTTTCAGGGAACCGAGCAGTTTTGCTTAGTAAACCTCCCCCCCCAAAAAAATCCATAAGATCCATGTTTGGTATATTTGCCAAGATCTTACCCACATGGATATTAATGATTATCTCCATTTGGTTAAAATATCTTATATATTTACCTAAGATTTTTGATGGCTTTCATGTCGGTAAATACGAAATGGGAAATGGTGATGCCCAAACCTCCCAAGCCTCGCAGCCACAGGCTTTGGCGGGCGGTGAAACCCCCTTGCTGTTGCGAGGCCGTTACGAGGCGGGGACCCGTTGGCTTGAGGTGAAGGTGTTGCGGCCGAGGCCTCGACTTAGGGATCCTGGCTTCCTAAGAGATCTAAGAGTCTGGCCGTTTGGAACCCAAACAAACCACCAACAACTTCAGTGGATGATGAGTCTTCCCTTCCTGAGTTCCTAATCTGCTTAAAAAGCCTCCCCCAATTTTCAGGGGCGAGATTGTTGGTTTGGATCCAGCCAAAAACTGTCCAGTTGTAACCCCTATTTTCATGGCCCTGTAACTACTTATAGAGATTGTAAGCCCATCTATACAAGGGTTGGCCCCGGATCACTGGAGTTTAGTAATGGGCCTTGCAACTTGGATCAAACAAATTTCCTACTTTTTAGGAATTGTTTCAGCCCAAAAATTAGCTGGGAAAAAGGGGCCCACCTTGTAGATAATTTAAGGATGATCTTGGGTTTGCAACTGATGTGAATTTCATCAGGAGTACTCGGCCTGGTAAACTAACATAGCGATTGCTGGAATATCCCAAGGTTCAATAGGAAACATGTACACTCCGGTAATCTAACATAGCAATGGAAAATGGACCCTTTGAAGATGTATTTCCTATTAAAAATGGGGATATTCCATTGCTATGTTAGTTTCAGGGAGGGTAAACCAGTTGATTCCACTGTTTCTTTCCCATGGACCGGCCGCATCGGTCTCGACTCCCCAGGATGCGTTGAATGACTTGAAGTGCAAGTCACCCAAATTGGATAAGGCCTGGGAAACGAAAGTTGGTGACCCAACAAACCTACTTGGAGGATCATCCCATTTAGTAAGTGGTTAATAACCATGGTTAGTAGGTCCCCTATATAAGTGGGGTTATTCCCCTTCCAAATGGCCTAAATGGCTTTTAAATAGGGGTTACTAACCACTTACTAAATGGAATGATCCTCCAAGTACCATCCATGAATATTTACCTACATGAAAGGCCTAAAATTTATTTTAAATGTATATATACCAGTCCCATGGACTCTATGGGAAAGGTCGAAATGGGGATTCGTTCCATGATCAAAAAGGGTTCATTTGATGTCTGGGGAAATTACCGTGACTTTGGCTGAGGTCACCCCCCAAATGGTGGCTTAGTATCTACAATAAGGGAACCCCGAAATTTCCGTAGCCAAGGATCAAAGGATTCAATGATTTGGTGCGATGTTTTTGTTCATGTGACTTTGCCAGCGTCCAGCGTCTCCCGAACCGAACTACTTGTGCTTTTCGAAGGTTTTTTTTGTTTCGCAAGTCTAGCGATCAGAAGCGTTTTTTTTTTCAAACTTTTGTAGAACCCCAAAGTTTAACATCACAACCCTTGAAAAGTTACCATCTCAAAAGGAAGATAATCCTCCAGCTTGCTTTTTGTTAAAATCTATGTTAAGCTTTCGGAATGTCACTTGAACTTGGGAATATGATATCCAGTCATACCTGGTGATTTGATAATATATTCATTTTTGTTAGTAATACCTGAAGAAACTTGGATATCAAGAAACTTGGGATAGATTATTTGATTATGCATATTTATACGCTAGACATCAAATACATACCTGGTGAGGAGGTGTCAGTAAATTTGGGGGTCTAGGGTAGACATGCTGCTATTACCCTCCTGGGATGATTCTCAGGGGCTATGTTATTTTTAGGGAGGGTAGATTTTGTGCAAAGCATGTTGAGCATTTACCCAAAAATACCTGGAGTTTTCATTGAATCCTGGGTGTTTAATAGGGATCCTTATAGTGGTGTATTACAAAGATTGCAATCATCATATATCTGGGTAGTATCCCCTATATACCCTTAACAACCAGTTCTATACCCTAGATGGTAGTTATATTCCCTATATACCCTATATACCCAGTTTTGTTTTCAATCACTTTGTAATGGTTTATTTGGATGTTTCCGAAAATAGTGGTACCCCCAAATCGTCCCATTTTAATAAGGTTTTCCATTATAAACCATCCATTTTGGGGTTCCCCTATTTTTGGAAACACCCATTTGTATACCCTAGACAACACGTTGTTTTTTCATTGCTCATTTGAACCATTCTTTGGCCGTAGGGAATTCTGGATCTTAAATGAATCCTTCGACTAGCCAACCAGCCACTTTGTTCGGTTGAAGGCCTGGATTTTGAAGGGGAAATATTATTGTAACCATCTCTTCTATATGGGTTGCTTAAAGATATATGGGTTGCAGCAAGCCTTACAAATATATCAAATATGAAAAAAGCGAAAAAAGTGTGGGTTGCCATGGAAGAGTTGTGGGTTGTGTTTTGTAGATATTGCGAGTGGCAAATGATAGCGACCTATCTACCCGCCGGTTGGGAAAGCCCCCCAAACGGTGGTTTTTCTTCAGTAAGGGAAGTGTCCCTGCAAAGTTCTTGCCGGATGACTCGGTCACAGGTACAAGGTTTGCTCGATAACTTGGAGTGAGCCTACCTGGGGGTCAACGGGTGAACAACTTGGTTGGGTGATGGTGAAGAGTCAACCTATCTGCCCCTAACATACTACCCCCAAGAGAGAAGCTCATTAAAGGCTTATTGACCATTGGTTTCCCGTACTAAAACCCGAGGAGGGTGTCCTGTTCAAAATTCTCCCCTCAAATTCGTTTGTAAAAGAATCCAGGGGATTTTTGAGCGGAGTTTGGGGACGGTTTTTTTTGGCAAGAAATGAACGGTCCCTAGACATCCAAACACCGAACTCCTAAGAAAGTATGGTATTCCCATAGGATCCATGTATCGTATATGTACCTACATTTACCATAAGTTTAAGCCAAATGTACGTAGGGTAAATATACCAGTCCCATGGATCCTATGGTATGACTGGACCCCCCCAAACATACCTGTTTCACATCCTACAACATCGTTCACCTCAGCAGGTGTGACTGGATGATACTGGATGTCTATGGGCTGGATGCCGTTTTTTTAAAGAGACTTTGATATCTAACCCCCCTGAAAACTAACATGGTAACATGGCTAGCTGAAATATGATCATTTTTTAATGGGACATGTTATTTTCCCAGGGTGTAGAAGGCATTAGAAGGCTAGAAGTGCTATTTTGGGGATGGGTTCTCCCTTACATAAGCCGTATCCATACAGCTTTTATAGGAGAGGATTCCTCCATTTTAGGCACCTGAAATCTTTGGTGATCTTGGCGGCTTTGGTAAATATTTCAAACCGGAAGTCACCATTTTGAATAGTAAGGGTTTCTCATCATCCAAAAGGAAGCCACGGAGTTTTAGGGAAATTGGGTTGTGATATATTTGGGTTAGTTTTGCCCTGAAACTAGCATTGTTTGCAGCTGAAAATGGAGACGAGTGTTTCCTTCTGGGGCAAGGCCTATTTTCAGGGGACTATGTTGTTAGTTTTTAGGAGACTCAAAATTAAAGGGCACAAACGCGAACATGGCATACGTTTTTGGTACGAAAAGAATATGGAATTGAATTCGGATACATGACAGTTTGGGATGATGTATTGCACACAACAAGTTGACAACGGTTCATTTTCAAGCGATGACTGAAAATAGCCTTGATCATTGAGTTTACCAAGGGGATATTTTACTACCCAGTTATATAACCATTATCAATATATTCGATGAGCCAGTATAAGAATCCCTATTAACCAGTTACAGTATATTCAATGAAATGTCATATGTTTTTATTTCATTGTTCAAGTTGCAGCCAACAAACTTGTAGGATCTATGTGACTGGCGTGTATTTCCCTACATGCATGGTCTCATGTTTTTATGGGATCTTCATGTACCTAGCCCCTACGAATCCAGACCCTTCCCTAGAATAAGATTGAGGGTTCCAATCCCACCCTTAGATAAGGAATAGGGCCAATCTCATGGGAAATTCCAAATGGAACAGTGAACATCCACCAGGTACGACAATCGACACAATCGACAGGCGCCTGAGAGATTGATGACCAGCATGAAGTTTTTGTGTTCACAGGACAGTGGATGCAAATTTCCTTAGCTACATGAAGGCAAATCAGGGAGTAGAGAGTTTTACAAGGGAACTGGGGCAATGCAAACAAGCTATTGCTCCTTGGAAGAACTCCAAAACCTAGCTGGTGCGAACGGAAGGGAGGGATTTTTTCAGCTGCGGTATCTAAAATTCCCAACCATAAAATGAAGCGATTTCGAACAGCTGCACCTTTTCTTCTGAATTTGACGAATACAGGGATGTCCATGGTACTTAGTAAATGGATTAGAACCCCTATAGATGTAGGTTATAAGTCCCCTAAATGGGATATAAGTCCCCTAAATGGGTTATAAACCAGCTTACTAACTAGTTACTAACTTCCATGGACACCCTAGTAAGAAGGCGACTTGAAGACCTTCTGATTCTGATTTTTCGCTAAGACCCAGCAATTTGGGAGCGGGGTTGGCTGGTAATGAAAGGATTTGCTTGTAAATCATACCCAGATGCTGGCTGTAGACATCCAATCATACCTCCTGAGGTTCGGTGTTCGGAAGGTATGTTTTGGGGGTCTAGTCATACCTTCTCAGGAGTTGTTTGGATGTCTGTTTGGTATATGGGACTGGAATATTGACTTACTCTTGGCGGAAAGGAAATCTATTGTGAATGCAAGTAGATATGCCATACATTAGGGAACGTTTGGGAATCGGGAAAGTGTTGAATTTTGCCTTCCTTTGTTGGAAATTTAGCAACGTCAATGGAATATATTTTTTGACGTTTTATTGACGATCAGATTTAACAAGCTTTCACGGAGGAGGTTCGTAGCCTTTTCGGTGTTTCTATATCCAACCCAATCATGGAGAACTTATATTTATTGGGAAAATGGGTGGTTGCCAAAATCATGGGAACTAAGTGGGTACCCCCTGGAAGTTTAACATAGCCCCTGAAAATGGATGGTTGGAAGATGAGTTTCCTTTTGGGATTCCCTATTTTCAGGGGCTATGTTAGACTTCGGGGGGGTAAATAATCAATGCATCCAGTTTACCCCAAGTGATCAAAAGGACTCTTTGGAGCGCTCAGAACTACAAAATGGTGAGGAAGGGAAGCCATTTTTTAAGCTTCACAAAAAAGATGGCACAAAAGTTTTCCAGCTTTAGTAGCAGGGCAATATATTCATGCTCGTTCAACTATAACTTCATTACCCCAGACATCCAAACATCTGAGAAAGTAACCCCCAAAACATACCTACTGTAAAACACTTTCACATCAGCATAGTATTCGCCTGGAAATGTCTAGGGGTAAGACGACGGCTCCATCACATTTCCCTGGTTGGGGTGGAGGCCTTTCCTCCACAAGCAGATGATCCCTTGGCACGAGCTTTGCCTTTGGCCAAGGTGCCAAGGGGAGTAAGTGGGAAGAATCGGTCAACGGAGCAATGATCTTAACAAAAAACTAAGAAACCCTAGGTTATTTGCTGTATAACCCCTCTTACAACTAAGATTTTGAACCCCAAAATGCAGGTTTCGAAGATGTTTTTCCCTTTCTGAGGGATGAATCCTCCTTACATTATTCCACCAGCTGATCTAGCATGGCATAGCCTATAAATATCTGTAAATATCTCTCATGTATAGAGTGTTCCAGAATATCCCGAATGCTCCATTAGTATTCCCAAACACTCAACGTTTGGTATATTTACTATCATTTACCACAAACATCCACTATTCATGTAGGTAAATATACCATTTATCACATGGATCCGTCATGGGAAATGCTCTGAATCATCGCGTCAATAATATTTACATCCATTTGCCCACAACAACCTTGGCATGAGCTAAATGCAGCTAAATGTAGGTAATGTAGCTGGAAGATAGGATCAATGGTTAGGATCAATGGGTTCTTTCACCTGCCTATAAATGGTGTTTTTTGTTGGGGCTATAACCCACTTATCTAAGCATTTACTATCTTCCAACGGGACATCCAAGCTTGGAAATGCTCCCATTAGTTTTCATGGAATCTTTACCCACACCAACCTTGGCGGCTCCAAGCTTCACACGTTTCAACAGGACCTTTGTGATGTGGTCGTTCCCTTGGAGGCAGCGATACACCGTGCCTTGGTTTGGAAAGTTTCACGGCGTTGGGTTAGGACTTGGAGGAGGCGTTAAGGGAGGTAAGATGGGGAACCTCATGAGGCATGTGGAAGGCTGCCAAAAAAATCGGGAAATTTAAACGGATCTTCAGGACCCATAGGTTACATGGGACTGGTATATATTTACCTACATGTGGCTTAAATTTATGGTACATACATGGATCCTATGGGATGATAGAATCATGTTCCTTTTGTAGCTGTACTTGTTTGAATCTACCTCTCTTCCTTGGATCCTTTGAAACTTGTCCCTTGAGTTGGATTTATTGATTAATATCATCCCTTGTGTTGTCTCAAGATGAAAGACCTTCAACCGGGTGATTCAATGTGACCTCTTTATCCTCCAGTTGGAGGTCACTTAACCTTTGACAGGGTCACTTAACCATCAACAATCCCAAAAAGGTCACAAAGAATTGCCAGGATATATTTAGTTGTATCAAGTTGAATCCCCCTTTATTTCGGTCCACTTAACCATCCCAAAAAGGTCAGAAAGAATTGCCAGGAAATAGACTGTGTTCCTAGACCCTACTCAAAGGAGACGTGTTTTGAACCACTTCTGAAAGGACATATCTAGTTGAAGTCTCTCTTGCAAAATAGAATTCAATCAGCCCAGGTGACTGTTCGCTTACGAGTATTTACGTGTTGGTTTCAAACAGTTTTCTATTCATACCCTTCTTGGTGGTCATGATCCAAGTTGAGTTGTGTTTTTTCAACGGTGGACAAAAAAAACACCAACGACTGTTCCTGAAACAAACAGCAAAATCGGATGAAAATTACACCCCTCAAAATTAACATGGAACCGGAGAATCATTTTGAAAAGGAAACTCATCTTCTAAACCTCCATTTTGCGGTACCATGTTAATTTTCGGGGGTGTAACCTTTTGCCCCCAAAAGGAAAGTCATCTTCCAGGGAATGAGCTTGCCCTTTCTTTGAGGGAAAACTGGTACCCATGACGGATCCATGGGACGATTGGATCCCATAAAAAATCAACCATGTAGGTAATTTATAATTAGAATCATGTATATCATGTCATTGATTCTATGATACGATTTGGCTTATAATAGGAGTGCAGGCTTCAGCAAATTTCCTTGGCCCCCTATAAATAGACCTACTTAGTCCCTGAAAATAACAGTCCGATTGATCCCATGGGGTCTACTGAAAGGTACCCCAGACACCTTTCAAGAGTAGGACGAATCTCAGCAACAATCAACTGGGTGACCGGTGGTGGTTTCAAACATTTCTGGAATTGTCATCCCGAACTTTGGGGATTCATGATCCAATTTGACTTGCGCATATTTTTCAGATGGGTGGAGAAAAACCACCAACAACCATCAAGGTCGGAGCAAGAACCAAGTCAGCGTCGATGGTTTGGACCCAAGATGCTCCATGTATGCTCGTGACCGATTTCCACGATCGAGAAATCCCTCAATTTCGGTTGCGCAATGTTGGAAGTTGAAAATCCCTGAAAATTTCAGGGAAAGTCCAGGTTGGAGAAATATTATTCCATTTGGCCAGATGGAATAGTTGAATAGTTACCTACATTTGGCTTACACGCATGTGAAATGGAGGTAAATATTCCGTACATGGAGAGTTTGGGATTACACCGGCAGAATAGAGAGATGTTTTGCACAGGGGGAGGAAGGGTGAGGGGTCGTAGGCTGTGGCAGATGATTTGTACTGCATTTAATAGGATGTGATGGAACATATCTATAGACACTCAAAGGAATTTACGGTAAGGATGGACGTGTTTGGCGAAGGGTTTGAACACAATGATACTTTTGGTGAGGTCCATAGTGAAAGTGAAGTATAAGATGAATATCGCTGCTTCCATGCTGACGACCATTTGTAATTTCATGTTGGCCTGAAAATCACCGCCAAGAAAAGGAGATTCAGTTTCACCAGTTGCCTTTAAAGTGTCCAATCTAAGTTTCATCTCCTTTTCCCAAATTACCACATCCCATCGAAACACCTCAGTTTCATCTAAGGTTAATTTCTGTTGGCAACCCTGATTTTAGGGTAGTTCCATCTTAAATCATGTGACGGTCGTATTCCTTGGAAGTACAGCCGATACAAACAGCACCAAAAAGTTCGTGACGTTGTTGATTGAACACAGCATGGCAAAAACAATAGGGTTTTCTAGGTGGTGGTTTCAGATATTTGTTTATTTTCACTCCTATTGGGGGAAGATTCCCATTTTGACTCATATTTTGCAATGGGGTTGAAACCACCTAACTAGTTTTTGATAGATAAAACGTATTGGAAATTACTCGTGTTTGCTTAAGGTGATCTTCTATGAGTACCATGGAAAATCACCATTGACACCATTTGTTTTTTTTGCTTCCAAGTATCCAACAAGCAAATCCAAGATTTATAGTTTCTGGACTTCAGTTGGGGTTTCTAGGGGTCTGCCCATCTTTTTTAAATGGGGTGAAAGAACCCTAGTAATAAGTAGCAGTATGACCCCATTTTTCCATATAATCCCATGGCCATTTCTAGGGGTTTTATAAGGTATATAACTCCATTTATAACGATTTTGGCTCCGGGGCCCCACCTAGTGACGGTATGGTCATCAGGATGGGTCGGTCCGTGAACGCGTTGTCGTCTCGCAGGCGATGGTGTGAAACTCTTGGATAAGCTGCGATGGGATTTGCGTGTAGCTTCAGGTGCGGATGGGATTTACCGTTGTTTCAACCCTACTATGGTGTCCATCGAAGTAGCTTAGTAAGTTATGTAAGTTGGTTTGTAACCCATTTAGGGGACTTATTCTCTGTGTATACATATACAGATACATGTATATGATTATATATGGGTTATAATCCATTTAACAGATACCATGGACATCCCTGAACCCATCCCTAAGGAGCCAGATATGATCAGATATGTCCTAAGAATCCGGGATTTCCCCCTTATATTCCTATGACCTGGGGATGGAATTTTGAGACAAAATCACTCCTACGAAAAAAAAGGATGTTTTTTGGGCGCTTGATGCATTTTGAAACACGCAAATTGTTTGGACGATCCAGTGGGTAAGGCATTGCAAAATTGGATGACTTGGAAGTTGGGCCAGTTTTTGGATAGAAAGGGAGATCCTCTCTAAAACAAAAGAACATATACATTCCGGTAAAGCAACTCCGGTAAATTTACCCACACTTTGGTTGATTTTTATGGTAAATGTAGGAATTATACCATGCATGGATCCTATGGGATATAGCTCCTGAAGTTTAAGATAGATACCCAAAATATCAATTTGTGACAGGAGATACATTTTCCAAACCATCCTGTTTGGTGTCTATGTGAAAGGATCGTCTCAAAAAAGACACGCCATTCTTCGGGGTGTCAAAGTCTTAGGGAGTGCAGATCATCCCACTGAATGTCTACGGTATCCTTCTCATAGCTGGGAGAATCTCATACAGCTGGGTAGTAAGCCCTCCCTATAGAACTAAGAGTTCCCTCCTGAAAATATTCCATTTGCCCCAAAAGGAAAGTAATGTTCCTCCCAACCACCAGATTTGTCAAGGGCAAACTGTTAGTTTTCTGGACTGTAATCCATTAATTTAATTTAATTCTTATTTAAAACAATGCCATATGCTCTATGTATGGAATGAATTATGATACCTACGTTTACAAAAAAATGAGCCACATGTAGGTAAACATTCCGTACATGGATCCTATGGGATTTTTTCACAGGGTTTTGATCACAGCTGTTGACTGTTGGAATGCAGGTGCAGACTTGGGAGATCATGATAAGCGACACCTGGCAAAGCACGAGGCATGGACAAAATCGGGACGGGAAATACTGTTGATGGAAGAAATCCTGGACCAGTTGAGGTTGGTAGTTTCTCCCATGATTTTCAAGGTTTTGTTACATTCGAGGTGGTGATCGCCGGATTTCTGAACCATCAAAAGTATGTGAGGAAGAAGTTGGTCGAAGGAAAAAAATGGAGTTTTAATAGATGAAGGGTTATTCGCTCATAGATTTGTCACATAGTTAAGACATGTATTGAAAACCCTACCAGACATGATATTTGAAACCACCCGACATGATAGTTGAAGCTACGATACGTGAAATTTGAAACCACACCCTGAGGATCCAGATATGTCCTAATTAAGAAAAGAGGGATTTCCCCTATAGTCCTATTCTGGGGGATGGGATTTTTGGACCGTCAATCCTACTCGATCGGGAGGGGTCTGCATTCTTGTTGAGGGTAACTCACCAAACCCATAGGATCCATGGGACGAAACAGTATATTTACCTACATGAAAACCCATAAAAATCAACCAAATGTAGGTGTTATATATACGTACCATACATGGATGGTATGGGGATATACGTCAAAACTCGGCTGGTAAATTTCAGTCGGGCGGCTCACCTTTAACCTGCCCGACTGCAAGTGATTCAAACTCACTGCGAAGGTCTTGCGTTTTGTTTTTGTTGGAACTCATGTCATATAGTCTTCCTGAGCTTGTCAATGGCTCCTCCCGCCCCAAAAACAAATCAATGGATTATTCTGGTCATAGGTGGTATAGGGGATAATTATATCACCCCCAGACGAAGGCAAGGCCGTATATACCTGGTATATAAGCGGTTTTTCTACTGCCAATTGGGTGCTGATTTAATATGCTACCAAGCCCACCCACCTTTTGACAAAATCAGTTGAGCAATGAAAAAAAACCTGTGAAATACTACCCAGTTATATGGGGATTATTTCATAAACCAATATAATTAATCCCTATAAAAAAAAATAAGTATGATGGAAAGTAAGGCCGTTTTTTTTCGTAAGCTCAGTTGACAAAATCGCTGCGTTTCAAACTCTGCAACTCTTCCAGTTCCCAGGCGCTTTATGCGAACATCGTTGGAACACTCAGATTCGATGGGGCTCATTGGTTGATGCCTTTGACTGGGGCAACCGGTCAACCTACCCAACCTATCCTCCCCTGCCCCCCAGAAATAAGGACTTATGAATAACTAGCTGGTGGTTTCAAATATCTTTTATTTTCATCCCTACCTGGGGAAGATTTCCAATTTGACTAATATTTTTCAGATGAGTTGAAACCACCAACTAGATAAAGGCTTATTAACCATTGGTTTCCCCTAATGAAGCCCTATGAAACCCTTATTTCTGGTGGGGGGTTAGGTTGATCAGCCATACTTGATGCCTTGGATGAGAAACACCAACAGTGAAACCGGACGTGCCGCACAGCGATTCGATTCACTTGCACCCAGATGCTTCCATGTATGGAATATGGATACCTAAAGTTGCCCACATATGACCTCTATGTTTGAAAGTCAACCCCTCAAAAGAAATACAGAAGGTCTTTTCCAATCACACCAAGGGTCATTTGGGTTCCAGGTATATACCTACATTTGGCTGTAAATGTATGGTACATGTAGATGTTAGCTCAACAAATTGTTTTGCCGGATTTCCGTTTTACACAAAAAGAGATGCGTGTTTTTCTACCCTGGAAACCAAATCATGATTTGTTTGGGAGATTGTAGCCATATCCAAATTTTAGGGGGTGTATCAAGATGTTAACTTCGAGTTTCTATTTGTTGCGCATGACGTGAAAACTGTTGCTGGGTCCTGCTTAAGGCGAAATGACTAAAAATCTGAAAGAGATCTCTAGAACTCTTGAACTATACCTTTGCTGTTCCCAGATTCTTCCAGTGATACACCTTGAGGGTGTTTTTTTCGGTGATTTATGCATATCGGCACTGCCTACATGGTGTTTCCGGTTTCCTCCCCCTAGTCCACCTTGGGTTTAGATCTTGCAGTCCGTTTGCTCGACTTATCAAGGGGAAAAGTTTGGTCTTTGGACTTCTTGCGTTATTATTAGTGTTATTCTTGGAGGATTATCCCTGTTAGTAAGTAGTTAGTAACCCCCATTTATAAGCCATTTAGGCCATTTGGAAGGGGAATAACCCTACTTAGGGGACTTACTAACCATGGTTATTAATCACTTACTAACTGGGATGATCCTCCAAGTTCCGCATACCCTGAACATTAAGTTGCCCAACCACCAGGTTGCTGAATGATGATGTCCGTCCTTTACCTTTTCATAGCACCTGCCAAGAAAGAAAAACCATCAGCTCCGGGAGCCATATGCATATTGCGCAGGAAATAAATGAAATTATCATTCAACTGAAAGGATCCCAACTGTTGATGACGAATCAATGTATGGTAGTATATACTAGGGTGGACCCATGGAAGTGATCGTAACAAACGTTAGTAAGTTGGTTTATTTCATCCATTTAGGGGACTTACAACCTACTTATATGGGGGTTACAATCCATTTACTAAGCACCATGGACATCCCAGTACCGATCCACAAATGATTGATGTTTTCATGGGATCATGGTATAGGTGAATATACGAGCGTCTCACAGATCCTATGTGCTGTGTAGCTACTAAACAGGCTCGACTTTGGCCTCAATTTAAAGCTTCACCGGCGATTCAGGATCAGACCAACAGACAAAACGAGCGGAAGTCGTCCTACGTCTCTTGGTTCGAAAACAGTCGCTCCACTTGGCGATGTCTTTTTGGTTCGACAAAAACAGTGTGTTGTTTAGGTTGGTATAAGATTTAGGATGAGGACGATGATGAGGACGACGACGAGGATGATGATGATGATGATGATGATGATGATGATGATGATGATGATGACGATGACTATGATGATGATGATGATGATGATGATCATGATGATGATCATGATGATGATCATGATGATGATCATGATGATGATCATGATGATGATCATGATGATGAATATTATCATGATCATCATCAATGATGATGATGCTGTTGATGTTGACGTTCAGTCACTTTAAACGCTCGGAAAATTTGAATTAAATGATCCCTGTGGATGTGCCATGAGTCCTTTTTAATGGTGGCAATAGATTCTTCAACATAGGAACTCACAACGAGAAATGCTGCTGTTCTATTTGTATATTTTCCGCATATGGACACACACCCCACACAAAATGTTGAACAGTTATTTCTAATCCATTGCATCCAACCAGATGACCATGAATTGTCAACCAACTTGCAAACTGTGACATCATACAATCGTACTTCATGATTTATGTCTCAAAATGAACTCCAAAAACTTGTGTTTGTTTTTTTTGGTGTTTTTTTTACGGATTCGACCATGGGATGCATCACGATCATTCACCGTGATTCGTGGGAGAATATGTTTGGAACTTTTTCCAAGTATCCAACTTCAGCAAACCTAAGAAAATGGACCTACTTGGAGGGATTTCCAGAGAACAGCAAGCAGTTCTGTCAACCCGGGACGAAACCGATCACCATGGTTCTTACACTCCAATAATCTAACATAGCAATGGGAAATCCACCATTTGAAGATGTATCTCGCATTAAAAATGGTGGTTTTCCATTGCTATGTTAGTTTATCAGAGGGTAACGATTTGCAAGTCATGGGATGAGTCTCCAAGTACCACTTTTTTCCAAGGTTCGAAATTAAAAACTCACCTTCCACCACCCCCCAAAAAGGCAAAGGTGACCGGTGATCGTTCTCCTGTCCCGAAAACTCGCTGCCAGAACAACTTCGGGTGGAGGTTGTAAAAGGTAGGCACAAAAACCAGCTATAACTAGAGTTATAACTCTATGTATAGGGATGAAATAGCCCCAGGGAATCCCACTTGTAAGGCCATATAAATAGGGGTTATAACCTCATCTATAATGATCCTAGGGGCCTACCTTGTAACAAGTATTTTTGGATCAAGACATCGACCCAAGAACAGTGGCAAAATAAAGATTGAGTTTCGGGATTCCCAACTAAAAATGTCTAAAACTATGTCATTTCATTTCTGGTGTTTTTTGAGTGGTAGATCCAACCAATACCTAAATTACTCAAAATTTTGGGGATCGGCTACTGGGATGTCCATGGAACTTAGTAACTAGGTAGTGAGTTGGTTTATAACCTGTTTAGGGGACTTACAACCTACTTATATAGGGGTTAAAAGTTATAATCCATTCCCAGTACCAATTTTGCGGACTGCCAGCATTTGTCACCAAAATCATCGCATTATGTCGATTCGTGTTTTGAAGCCCAGAAAAATTTCCCGTTGACCTCCAGGTGCGATCACGCCTTTACTTCAGTCACAATTCACAACTCACAGGTTCGTGATGATAGGGAGATGGGAAGATGGGAAGATGGTAAGATATATCTTTGGTTATTTCGAATTGGACATTTCCTGAGGCGTGTCAGGTTTTTGTTTCCCTAAAAAACAAACCCTATGGACCCTAGAAAAGGATATATTTGATATTAGCTGCTAGGAAGAGGAATTTTTGCAACTTCCACGGTGTTTTTTTATTGGTGGATTTTGTGGTGTCCAGCCTCGATTAGTTTTGGTTGGTTTGGATGTGCAAGGATTTTTCGTCAGTTGGAGGCTTTGAATGTTTCATCTAGCAATACTCCAATGATGAACTGTGATCACTACAGGTGGTGGCAACTCAAATATCTTTTATTTTCATCCCTATATTTGGAGAAGATTCCTAATTTGACTCATATTTTTTCAAAGGGGTTGGTTCAACCACCAACTAGATCACTTTTTGATACTTTTTGGTACAACTTCACTTATAATTTGCAGCAAAAAACAAGGGGTACGAATCGTAGCTTGGGAGGAGAGAAACCGATAGATAATTTGTGGACAGGGAGAGTCCGGTAAAATGTGGTCTAAAGTCGACATTGAGTCATATGTGGGTGTGTAGTAGGGGACAAACTCATGAACCCAATAGTACCCATAGCATCCATGTATGATATATGAAACCCTGCATTTACCATAAAAATCAACTAAATGTAGGTAGGTAAATATATATACGTATATATATACCATACATGAATGGTATGGTGTATAGGGGTGTAATGTGATTCCTGTTACTCCTGCAGAAAGCCATCACTGATGGCAATCACCAAACTCTTCAGATCCATTTCAGAAGGACGTATATATATATATATATATAGATATTAATTGAGGGAAACTTCAAGCTCACCAGTGACATTTCATAATATCCTGCTGGTTGAAAGTTCCTAGGGTTATCTCATTAAAGCCGCTGGTGCATTGAAATGTTTTGGTAAAAAACTCGAATCTTAGCGGAAATGATCCAATTTGACAACTCCAAATATTTTTCAAAGAGCAGCTTGACACCACCAACTACTAAAGGCTTTGTCGATTCAGACTTCCCAAAGAAGCAGTGGGTAGTTTTTGTTCACCAACATACACTCCGGTAAAGTAACAAAGCTGGCTGGAAGTTGAACCCGGATTAAGGGATGTTAGTTTCCTAATTGAACATGGGGAAATTCCAGCAATCGCTATGTTAGGAACTACCAGAGAGTGCCCACTAAAATGGGTGTTTCCAAAAATACGGGTCCCCAAAATGGATGGTTTATAATGTAAAACCTTATTAAAATTGATGATTTGGGGGTACCACTATTTTCGGAAACATCCAAATAGTGAAGCTCAACTGCTGAAAATTTCAAGTCGGGTCGCTGCAAGTTTAGTTACATGTGATGATCACCTGGCACCACAGCACAACAAATATAAAGATGGGATGAAATGGGGTTTCATAGGGAAAATTCTGGCACCCTTGGGATGGTTCCCTAGGTGTTTAGCCCCCAAAGGAGCCCTTTAAATTGGGATATACCCAATAAATACTCACTATATTGTATATGCGGTTGATTATTAAGGATACCATCCCAAGGGTACCACCATTTTCCCTATGAGGGTTATAGTCCCTATGAATGACCTTCTAAATGGATTTCCCTGGGGTATTATAACACTAAGTTATAGAGGTTATTTGGATGTTTCCGAAAATAGTGGGTTTCCCCAAATCATCCGTTTTAATAGGGTGTGTTCCATGATAAACCATCCATTTTAGGGTACCCCTATTTGTGGAAACACCCATTTCACCCCATTTATAACTGGTAAGGGTTCATCTTGCATAAAGCCAATTTTTTTGGATTTCAACTGGATGATGATTCCAAATCTTTACTTCTAGAGAAATAGTTGGAGACATCACCCACAAAAAATTCATCCAATGTAAAACTGGTTGTTAAGGGAGGTTCCAGGTAAGTATAATATATAACCATTCAACCTTTTACCAACCATTGAGGCACTTCATCTATGTAAGTGATGGGATATTCTCGTTGGCTATCTCGGGTTTACCAGGTGTTCATCTTCGGTTAACCAGAAAGAGGTCCACCTGGCAATTCTGCGACCTTTCTTGGGATGGCATAAAACGTGACCCTTTCCATAATGGTTGTTGGTGACCTCCAACGTTTAGGGAAAACCAAAGGTCACCTTGAATTACCAAACGCATCCATGAAGATAGAACTATACTTAGGCTGAAAACGTTCGGGTTTAATCTTCCGTTCGTTCACGGCCCCCTTGATCTCAAAAAAAACCGGAAAGTCATCATCTTCAGGACTCCTTTACCTCATGCTTGATGCCCTGGATCACAAGGTTGGGAACAAAACATTACCGCGGTCGGGAAGCGAGAAAACTCGGGTCGCCAGGGATGATGTATTTTCCTACTAAAGAACCCCAGAATCCTCCAAAATCACAGGGGTAGTTTTTGTGGTGCATGATTTTTGTCATGGCGTTGTTGTTAACCCGTGCGAGGTTCGTGGGAAAAAACGGTGGACCCAAATGGTCGACTGGATGTTTAGGTAGCCAGGAATGGGAGTTTTCCTGTTTTCTTTTGTGTGTTTGGTCAATCTCAAAGCCGAAAGCCCCAAGGGAAATGAATCATCGTCTTCCAACCATTGATTTTCAGGGACTTTGGTTGTTAGTTTCAAAGACTGTTGAGTTGCTCCCCATGGTTGGTGTTGGGATGTTACTGCACAGGGGATGTTACAACGTTGTTGCCTTCATACCCTGCCGAAATTATATAAGCAGGTTCCCTGAAAAGTGACCTTCTTCCCAATAGGAAAGGATCATCTTCCAAGCACAATTTTTCAGGGGTAAACTCGCTGTTAAACTTCAGTACGGTGTTTCCTTGGATTTGTTTAGTCGGTGACTTTTTTTGTGGATTGGGATCCTATGGGTTTCATATCACCATTAAAATCACCACCATTTGGGAGAATATTATTGGAACTTTTTTCCTTTTGCATCCAACATACGCAAATCTAAGTATCTTTTGGATATCCAAACAGCGGCCACTGAGATAATGTCATGTGGATTACCCCAACAAAAACATACCTCAATCATTACGCACCTCAAGAGGCTACCGAGAAGATGGGCGAAAACCAAAAACTCGAGCTGTGTCGCAAGGATAGCGGATAGCGGGTGGACAGAGGAAACTCTTGCCTTGGAAGTATTGGCGATGGGGTTTCAATGCAACTGGCATCCATACAATTGTGATGAGCTTCTACGTTTGGCAATGAAACTTTTTTCTGGATCTGCCACAGCAAAGGAAATCCTTGAGTCCACTTTTGGCTGCCGCAATCAACTGCCGCACGGCGAATGGTTTCTTAGAGAAAAGATTTTCTGGGAAGCTTGTTTTATCGGAGATACGTCAATCACATGCTTGTGACTATCTACCAACAACAGATGCCCACGAACCTATTCTATGAGCAGCTTACAGTGATGGCATGGTGTGAAGAGTGCGGCAAGTACCTCAAAGATGAGAACGGCCTTCGACAACATGTTCGGGCCAAGCACGGCCGTGCGGGACTGAGATGCCAATGTGAAGCTGTTGGAAGAAATTATGTCTAGTCATGGATTGTGAGCGAGACGCTGCCAAAAGAAGGTAGCAAAAACATGCAAAAACAACAGAATTTCCCAATTCTCCTCGTGGTTTTACATCATGAGCTGCCCTTATGGGCCAGCTGGTGGGGCCGCATTAATGCTACCAAACAAGATTGGCTCCAAGTGACAGATCGGTTGACCGGAGCACTCTGTGACCGCTTCCACAAAGTGTTTAAACCGAAGTCGTTGATTTGCCTGCTGGGAACGACTATTTATATTATTTGGATGTCTAGGGTTTTCAATGGCAGCTGGAATCTGAGTGGAGGAGATGCAGTTAGGGATTATCTCTTTTATAATAATGTTATGCAGGCATTTTGTACAGCAAATGGTAGTTCTACAAACTATTAGTATTGCAGAAGAATGAGTTGCCATTGGCCTTGTATCAATTTTAATTGGGATGTGTTTTTCATATGAATCCGTACACATGTCGATTTTTGACATCAAACGCACAGTTTTTTTTTAAAGTGCTTGTCAACTGATGGGGGATCCTTCCCATAGACCAAGCAGATGCGATTCAATAGATAAATTCCAAGTTTCCTTTACATTGACCAACCAATTGCTCATAAAATCCAATATGATATGTCCCAGGTGCTCCAGGTATGAATTATACATTTACCTACATGCATGGCTCAAATTTATGGTGAATGTAGGTAAATATTCCATACATGGAGCATTTGGGTATGGAAGCATATGTGGATGATAGAGGACCAAATCTTGGAACCAGATATGCGCGGTGTCTCATGGATGCTCATGGTACTGATCGTGACGATCGTTAGGAAGGCTCTCAAACCGGGGTTGATTTGATGGTTAAAGTTATAATTTCCAATTTTAGCAACCACTTACTAGCTTCCATGAGCCACCAAGTAGATACCCTGGTTGGAACCAACATATTTGCTTCACTTTTGAGTCGATGATTTTCTGGATCCCCCCAGGTGGGATATGTATGGATATGTTATTTCCCCCAAGGCTGTACCACATAGTGGGGCTTTGCTTCCAAAAACCACAACCAATGTCAAAAGCTCATTCGCAACAAAATCTTACACCCAGGAAGATGAACATGGAACCTGAGAATACACCCCTTGGAAAAGGAAAATCATCTTCCAAACCATCATTTTCAGGGTCTATGTTAATCTTCCGGGGTGTAGGTCAAAGCTGCTTCCCCTTTCCTCACCCGTTGTCCTTTTAAAAGCATGCAAATTTTCTCCCACCGTGTTTCTCCCCACTAAAAAAAAAAATCCGGAGAAATTTCACGGCTTCCTTGTCACCTTGACCAGGAATCCGCTCCAGAGGCAGGGTTTGTGGGATCCTGCTGGAAAAAAGAACACCCCGAAACACCGTAAAGCCTTCAAAGGCGGTTGAAACATACCCATAGGATCCATGGGACTGGTATATTTACCTACATTTGGCCCAAATTTATGGTAAATGTAGGTAAATATGCCATACATGGATCCTATGGGATACAGATTTTTGCAGCACGCAAAACTCGTCTATACCTGTGACTTCCTATGTATGTAAAATTCCTGCTGTTTCAACTTTTATTGCTGGCGGCGATGTTTTTTGTATTCGAGCGTTTTTTGATGTTTTATGTTTTTGCAGGTTTTTTCATGTTTTGGATCTTCTGGTCAAACTGTTGGCCACATTTGGGAGAACATCAAAGGATATCAACTCGTCTATAGGTACGCAAAACTCGTCTATAGGTCTTTGATGGTCTTTGGACATTTCTTCCCACTTTCGTTACCAAGGGGTGGTTTTTCGTTTTTGTTTTAAACTTGGGTGGGTTTTGGTCCGTAAAAAAATCTGTTGAAATTTAGGGGGAACATGTTTCCCCACTTTTTGTGCATTTTTCAGGTTAAAATGACAAACTAGGAGTAGTACGAAGTTAGCATCATGTCATGGGTCCCCTGGGTGTATCTTGCCACATTGCATTCGACCAATCATCATCATCATCATCATCATCATCATCATCATCATCATCATCATCATCATCATCATCATCATCATCATCATCATCATGCATCATCATCATCATCATCATCATCATCATCATCATCATCATCATCATCATCATCATCATCATCATCATCATCATCATCATGCATCATCATCATCATCATCATCATCATCATCATCATCATCATCATCATCATCATCATCATCATCATCATGAGCAGTAGGATGAGCGGGTAGAAGTTGATGCCATGACCACACCATGACCACACACCGTTGTTGCGCCCCCAGGGGACACAAGGAGGCTGGCTGCTGTAGGGTCTGATGGGGAGAAATCATGGTGTTTTTTTCCACAACAAAAATCTGGCAGAAAACAAAAACTGAGTATATAGAGTTACAATAATTGGTGGGCCCCTATCAGTTATAAGTGGATTTGTAACCTCCTAAGAATCCAAACACCTCCCTAGAATAGGATTGACGGTTCCAATCCCATCCCTAGAATAGGATTCTAGGTTGAATTTGTTTCCTAGGACATACCTTGATTCTTAGGGACCCTTATAAATTGCATTCTAACTGGGTAACTGCTGGTGATGTCATCCTACTTAATAGAGGTGATCATCTAATTTCTAGCTAGCAGACAAGGCGCACCTTGTAGAGCCTGTCAATTTTTTGAGACTTCAACCCCCTTGAAAAGAAGGGCCGAAAGATCCAATCATGTCCAATCAAAACACGGGAAATTCAAAGGGTTCCAGGTAAGTTGCCCATAGGATCCATGGGACTGGTATATTTAATGAAATGTCGGCAAATATACCATACATGGATGGTATGGGTTGTATGTACCCTCCAGGGAACGAGGAAAACTATCCCAATCAAAAGGGATAAGGAGTCGGCTGGGATGTGATTCATGATCGTTCACAGGAGGGTATATAGCCCCTCCAAAAAAAGCCTTCCCAAAATGAAAGTAGTCTCCCAACCATCCATTTTCAGGTGCTATGTTAGTTATATGTAGATTTTAGGGGGGGTGGATAATGTATATGCGGTACCATCATGTGTTTCACGAGTTGCAACAAATTCCCATATTAGATCCGTGCATTGTATCTTTACCTACATTTAGTTGAAAAACGGGTTATGAAATACGGTTATGAATAAACCATCATTGTCCCTTAAGTTATTCATAAAACTAGGGTTATGTATGAGTAGACCATCAACTATAAACCAAACTAGCCTCCAAAATCATTTAAAGAAGTGGTGAACAAATGATCAAAAAAGCCGGCTATTTCTTACAGGGTCGGTAGTTGGGGGTGCTGGGCCCCATGAGATTACAGCCTACCTCCACATCAAACGTAGCCACTTCCAAAAACGTGGATGATGTGAGAGGTGTTTTTCCACGGAGTGCATCCCTTTGGCGTGTTAGTAAGGGAGATGTTTTTTTTGTTGGCCTGGTGTTGGGCAAACTCATGATTGTAATGGTCCATCAAAAATTGAATGGGACCTTGCCAACGGACCCCTAAGTAAGTTGCTAGAGCTATGAGATACTCAGGTTTAGGGGTCCGTTCAGTGGGTCCTGTTGGATATTTCTTGGAAATGGAACACATTCAATTCCAATATTTCTTGAAACTGCATGGTATGGGACCCATGGGAACCATGGGACTGGTATATTTACCTACACATTTGGCTTAAGTTTTATGGTAAATGTAGGTAAATATACCAGTCCCATGGATCCTATGGGCATATGTATAACTAACAGCCCCAAAGCCAACAACCATTTCGAACATGGATGGGACTTAAGTCGACGATTTGCGTCGACTTCCAGGCGAATACCTACGATTTACGTCTCCGTTTGGTGATTGGTAGGTATGATTTTGGGACCCTTTTACTCGCATCTCACCAGATATTCACAACATACCTTTACAACACCAGTCATGAGGTATTCCCCTGGATGTCTAGGGTCGTTAAGTTTTAGAGATAGAAATCAACAAACATGTTGCATCTTTTCGCCATGATGGTTTACGAAAAGAAACTGAGCCTGTTGCGGAATAAAGCTAGCCCCAAAGAGGAATTGGGGCACCTTTTATTCCATGGCGTATCACCCATACATCATATTCTACCCAAATTATCACACGACGTCACACAATGCCACCCCAAATAGTGGTTCAATAAGCAACATCTCCCCACAAAATGAAACAAATCCTCTTGATTCATGTTTAGGAATTATACACCCCTGAAAATGAACATTTTGAACCTAAAAAATCACCCAATTGAAAAGGAAGATCATGAAAATCATCTGAACCTAATCTCCATGAACTTGTGTTCAACATGTTGTTAATTTTCCAGTGGTGTAAATCACCTTACTAACATGCAAGGTTCCGGAACCTAGGGGCTTTCCAGCACCCCATCTTGTCTAGGTGGTGTGTTCCATGTTCATTTTCCAGGGTGTAGGCCAATTTGCCCCAAAAAGGTGGCCCTCATTGGTTTTCATCACCCACTGCCGTGAAAACCCACTCAACGAGTCATGGGATGAACTCGCTGTTCCAGGCTTCCTGGCACGACCAGAGGTGCATCAATGTTGCTGTTTTTTTTGGGAACAGAAGAAGAGGGTGCTCCCCCGAAAACTAACATGGAACCTGAAAATCACCACCTTGAAAATTTGAAAAGGGAAATCATCTTCCAAACCTCCATTTCTTGGTTCCATGTTAATTTTCAGGGGAGTAGTAGAAAATGAGGTTTGTTGTTTTGTTTGTTGGTTGGTTTTGTTGGTTGGTTTTGCTGGTTTGTTGGTTGGTTTGTTGTTGTTGTTGTTGTTGTTGCTGTTGCTGCTGCTGCTGCTGCTGCTGCTGCTGCTGCTGCTGCTGCTGCTGCTGTTGCTGTTGTTGTTGTTGTTGTTGTTGTTGTTGTTGTTGTTGTTGTTGTTGTTGTTGTTGTTGTTGTTGTGTTGTTTTTCCCATAGTCTTCCAAAATCATCTTCATCTTTATCCCTGTCCCGCAGGAGATGATCCAATCTGAAGGTTGCATATTTCTCAAATGAGTGCCGCAACCACCAATTTACCATTAGTTGACTGAAAACACCAACTACTTGGAGGATCATCCCAGTTAGTAAGTAGTTAGTAGCTCCCATTTATAAGACATTTAAGGACACAACCCTTTGTAAGGACATTTAATTAGGTGTAACATGAAACGTTTCGCCTTATATTTTCACCTCATCAACCCGACAGCAATCGCAATCCAAATCGACTCCCCAAATTCTTCTCCCAGGAAGTCCAACTCGGACCAAACAGATTCCCCTTTGGTAGTAGCACTTGGATCATCCGTGGACTTGTAAGTGGCTAATAACCTCCATTTATAAGCCATAAAGTTTGGCCATTTGGAAAGGTTCCCACAACCCGATCCTTAGGGGACGAAAGCGATCACCATGGTTGTGAAAACCCACTTACGAGTCCTGGGGGAATCCTGAGATGTTACTAATGGATCATCCCATCATGGCCAATCAACCAACCTCCCTAACCTTCCTCCCTCAGAAATAAGGGTTTGACAAGTCCTTAAGGGAAAGGAATGGTTGATAAGCCCTTTTTAACGCCTTATCCTGGGAAGGGGTTCGTTACGGGGGGGTTGGTTGATTAGCAATAATCCTAAGCTGACTATAGCCACTTTGCTTGGTCGATGAGACTTCGAATGGTAATATCAGCCAATATATTTGGATTTGTTTTAGGTTACCCTTATGATCCCTTATGGATTAACAAGGGTGATACCATAGATTTATCAACCAGTATAATGGAAAGTATGAGGTGTTTTTTGTGGTTCTCTTGGATTTGTTCAAGGTAATGTTTTATTTTTTCCAGCCAACTTAATCTTATGCAAATCCAAGTATGGGGAAATTGTGGTGATATCTTCCCACTTTTCAGACAGTGCAAGGCCGCAAGGCTCCTAGTAAAAACACCTTACTTGGAGGACCACCCCAGTTAGTAAGTAATTAGAATCACTCCCAGTTAGTAAGCCATAAAAAAGGCCAGTTGGAAGGGGTCCCACAGCCTGATCTTTAGGGAACGAAAACTAACCATGGTTATGAAAACCACTTACACAGTCGTGGGATGATCCTCCAAGTAGGTTTTCCTCCCAGAAGACATACCTACTAGGATGTCCCAGGAAGTTAGTAACTAGTTAAATAGTAAGTTGGTTTGTTTCACCTATTTAGGGGACGTATCCAACCCACTCATTATTATAGGGGTGTTTTTTTCTCCATTTACATCCAGTACCAGCAGGACATCCATTCGTATGTTTGGTTTGGACCGAGCATACCCCGCTTTCCACCAGATCAAGAAGCTCCTAGCACAACGTCTGGGATTTATGGCACACTTTATCGTACCTTGGAGACGTCAGTCCTGGAGGTTTGGACGGTGGAACTAAGATGGGCCCCGGAAAGCCATGTTATAAATGGGGTAAAATGGGGGCTCCTATATAAAAAATGGTATTTCAAACATTATTCAAATGGGTTTCACAGTTTCACATCAACAAAGTGCACCTGATAAAAAAGAGTATTTCAAAAGGTCTTCCAATTTTTTTAATTTTTCAGTGGCTTTGGCTGTAGTATTCGGGGGAGTAGCTTCAGTCCCTAGACGTCTTTTCGACCGAAATCCTGAGAAGATGTCATGTGGACACACAGAACATACCAGATCTGTCATTTCAAAAGCTTTGGTATAGCGACATCATGAAATGGGAAAAAACTCACCCCCTTGCAATTCTGCTGGTGACCTTTTTGGGATTTTTGTTGGATGGGTAAGTGACCCCTTCAAGGTCGTTAGTGACCTCCAACGTTTGGGGATAAGAAGGTCACGACTTGAATCATCTACTTGGACGTCCCAGGAAGTTAGTAAATGCTTTTGCAAATGGATTATAAAGTTATAAGGTATAACCTACTTATAAATGGCGTATATTGGGGTGAAGTCACCCACTGATCCTAACCTTTGACCCGATCACTTCCGTCCCGGGACATCCAAAATAGTAGTCCGATAGTCCCGCGTTTTACTGAGGTGCGACTATGGCGCAAACGCGTCGATGGTACTCTAAGGGTTACTTGCGAGATGTCGCCTGATGGTGCCTTGGAAGTTGCTGCGAACAGTTGGGTTGAGGGGAGGGGTGATGTAGTTTACCTACATTTTTCTGTTTTTTTTACCGTTTACCTACAGTTACCTGCATTTACCTCTGCGTGGTATGCTATATTTTTCCTACGTTTACCATCATTTACGTACATTTACCTGCATTTATGCTATATTTACCTACATTTACCTATATTTACGTATATATTTACCCTCTAAAACTACCCAGCTCTGTAGGTAAATAGATTTTTTCCATAGACCATAGATTGAGCACTTGGGAATTGGTGATGGGAGGGTTGCTTGGAGGATCACCCCAGGACTTGTAAGTAGTTAGTATATAACCACCATTCATAAGCCATGATTAGCCGAATGCCTTCCCAATAGGAAAGTAGGTTTCCAACCACATATTTTCAGCGGCTATATTAAACTAGGTGGTGGTTTCAAATGTTTTTTATTGTCACCCCTACCTAGGGAGATGATCCAATTTGACTATTTTTGAAATGGGTTGAAACCACCAACTAGTAAGCCATTTGGAAGGGGCGATCCTAACTTCCCTCCCGGGACACCCAAAGAATGTCAAAATGATACGTGGTTAATAATTAATAATCCTATAGTATGGCAGTATATTATCTAAGTACACTAAGTAGGGTAATCATCCACTTTGCTAACCATGGTTCTTAACCACCTAAGCCCCAAAAAATGTTTGAAAAATGTCAACGACTCCTTCGGACTTAGACGACTCTCGACCTCTCCGACCCGTCACGCCGTCGACCCCCAGGATGTTTCGACTCCAGAGTCAAGATCTTTGATCTACCCTTTGCTGAGGCACGACGTCCACGTTGAAAAGGAACGAAACGGTGTGCAGGGGATCTTCGACCTTCCCTTCCCTTCCCCGCCCAAACAAAAAACAACGGCATTGTTTTAGGATAGGCGGTCATGAAAGGTGATGATTTAAACGCCACCCGTTTTGGGGGGGATCAAACTCGAGGCTCAGAATGTTGCTGGTAATTTTGTGCATTGTTTGGGTTTGGTGTCAGAATTTTTGACCCCTGTTAGGTTCGAGAATGAGGGGGTTGTATGGTAGTTCTACTACCCTTGATTCTGGGGGATTATCATAGGGGTCCTATCTAAATCACTATGAACCAGGCAGTATAATGGGATATAGCAGAGTTTTTTTAAGTTTCTAACATCTTTGGTGGCCCCTTATACCCTCAGCCCCTTAAAATTTGGTGGGTTTTCCCATGTAACTCACTAAAGTTCAACCTTTAGGTCTCGCGGACCTAAGTTTTGCCTAGTTGTTTACTATTTGTTTGGGGTGCGAAACTCAAAACGGTACCATTTCCGAGATTAAACCTGGGAGTTTGCACATAGCAGGATGTGTTGCCCAAAATGTCCAACCAGCGATGCGGGTTAAACAGAGGGGAGGCAGAGATACCACACTCGGTTGCTGAGTTTTTACCTTACAACAAAAGTCCTGAAAGGTTGGGTAGCTTTCTGCTGTTCTTGGAGGATTATCCCAGCTAGTAAGTAGTTGGTTACTACCATTATCAGTCATTTAGGCCATTTGGAAGGGAAACAACCACACTTGGGGGACTTACTAACCATGGCTATTAACCACTTACTAAATCTTACTAACTGGGATGATCCTCCACGTTCACTCCAACATTGGTGCTCTTCGCCCGGCATATGTTTTCACTATATGACCAAATTCGTGGTCCTTTTGGCATGAAAAACAATCGTTGTGATTGGGGTCCCAAGAATCGATGGAAAAACCACACCCCGAGACATTCCACTGTTTCCTCCGTTCGCCCATCTTTTGTGGGAATGGAGCACCGGCAAGCCACTGGTGGCTAAGACTGGGGAGCAATGGCCTGCCACAGGACAAAGCATCGAGCCAAACATGCTACAATTTCCTGGCTACTGTGCAGACGAGCAGAAGAGATGTTGGGACAAATCCATATCAGCACTTGCTTACGTGGGAACCCATCATGAAGCTGCAAGAATCCTCACGCAAGGCAAGACAGCAGCATCAGCCTTTGGGGTGAATCATGCGTTCCAAGACTCCCCCTTGCACAAACTCGGCACCCACTCTATGAAGAAATCTGCGGTCATGGTTTTTGTATTGAGCTTCACCTATAGATGAATTCATGCATTTTATGTTTTTTAAAAATGTCTCTATTCGATTCTATTTGTATTTATATATACCCCTTACACATCCAAAGTCCGAAACTGAGAAGTTATTTCATTTATTTGGACCCCAAAAGTATACCTACAACACCTTCCCAGGAGGTATTCGGATGTCTAGGGATATTTCGAATTTTGTCCAATTCACACCTAGAGACCATTTCCTGTTGGGGTAGCTTCTTGCGTGAGGTTCTCAGTTTTTTTGTGAAGAATCATTGGAATTAATTTAGACATCCAGTCATACTCGGACTTTGGTGGGTGATTTTAGATGACTGTTTAGGGCACCACTTGTTTTCCAGGTTTTTTTGGTGAAGTAGTAGATTAGTAGCTGATCCATGTGCACTTTGCAATGAGGGTATGACCTGTTTCTCTTGGTGAGAAACTACCATTTTTGAGGATGACCGACGCGGTCAGTCACAAACTAAAGCACTATGCACGAGGTCACTTGATAAAAAAATTGTCCATCGACCAGGTTCTTTCGAGTGACCTTTTACGAGTTTTACGTGACTTTTTCAGGGATTAAGTGACCTCCATTTGGGTGATCAAAGGGTCACTTGGAAGAAGCTGGAAGAGTGTCATTATTATTAAGCAGTTGGGGCACAATATCTATTTTCGTTTCATAATTTCAGTGACGTGTTATGATTCAAAGTGACCTGTTTGGGATGGTTAAGTGACCCTGTTAAATGGTTAAGTGACCTCCACCTGGGTTTTAAAAAGGTCACATTGAATCACCTGGCAGGTGAAACTAAAAATCAACATCCAAAATGATACCAGAGAGCCTTCCAAGGTGATGTTTAACCCTTTCTACCACGGGATTCAACACCCAGGGTCACATTTAAAATCACTATGTTTGGTCGGAATATTTTGCAAAAGTACACTCTTCACCTCGTTTCGTTTAAATAATTCCTCGAAACATGAATTTGGGGCCTTTCAACGTGAAGTTCCAAAAAAAATCTCAACCAATTCCTCAAGCACGAGGCATTTCCCATCCACCCAAGCGAAAAAAAGGAATCAAACCCACTGTAATGGGGATTGTTTCGGTATCACCCATCCAGAAAAAAAAACCGCCACGGGTGAAGCCGCGGGAAACATAGGTTTCCCATTGTTTTTGTTTCAGGTGGATCGTCAATGGTCTGAAGTTCTAGCACCTATGGATGTCCATTTTGGGGGTCTGGAGGTCTCAGGAACTGTTTTTCGTCATCGGATTTTTTTTTCTGTTTCGGGGGGAGGGGGGTGTTTCTCAAGGGGAAGGAAACACGAGCGCTTTGTTTTTGACACAAAAACATGTGGCAGATTTCATTAATCATACATGTTTTTTGTTTTAAGTTGAGTTAGCAGATGTTTTTCAATGGATTTATGGGACTGGTTTATATATATATATGATTCAACATGTCTTTGTTGTTTTTGTTCAATGGTAACTATATGAACTGTATAGATATACTATATATTTTGTTTATATTTGTGTAAATATATAGGATGCATATGTTTTTTTTCAAATGTTTTTGTTCGTTAAGGGTTTATGACCATCTTGGGGAGTCGTATCCATTTTGTTCTTCCTTATTCAGCTACCGCCCCGGGAAACTTAAAACACAAGTTCGGCTGAAAATCACATGGAAATCCAAAGGGGAAAAAAATCTACTTTCATGCGTTTTGAGGGGCGAATTATCTTACGGGTTTCGATCGGATACTGATATCACTTACCCACAAATTCCATGGGATTGCTATATCTATACCATCATCATCCAGTTCCCTACATATTTGGAACCTTCAGGTCTACTTACCTGATATATTGGCAGCTGGGAGCTTGGTTCCAAATATATAGGGAACTGGAAGATCTGGGTATATATATAATATATGAAAGGTTGATTTTTATGTTATCAATTAGTAGGTAAATATACAGGATCCCTCATGGGTGAATTTTGTATGCGGTCAATCAGATTGTCAACGGTGGTTTTTGGTACTTCACCTGTTTCCTTGTTTTATTCAGTTTATTCCATTCCAGTTTTTTTCTTGGGAAGTCTTAGGCCATGGTTAGTTTTTTGCTCCAAAGTAGGGTGCTAGTCTAGTTATAAATGGCAAATAGACTCCTTTAACTAACCATGTACTAAGTGAGGGGCCCATCCTCCAAGTATTGTGGCTTTGACTAGCCAACCCTCCCCCAACCTGATTAACTGAAACCAAGGGTTAATAAGCCCTTAACAAAGGCCTTGTTTCTGGGGGGTACGTCAGGGAGGGTTGATATCCCAGTCATGAAAAGCGTTGAATTTTTTGGACCCGAAAATGCCGAGGTGCAATGGCTGATGTGCAAGGCGCGGGAAAAAAATACACAATTGCCGACGTGTAGGGGTGATGAATTTTCAGAGATGTTCGTTTTTTTTAATGTCATGCCGCATAGGATCCATGATGATCTATTCCAAATGTATAGGTAATATACCATACATGGATCCTATGGGTGCGGAAACACAAGAACAACAAAAGCTATTTCCATAGGATCCATGGGACTGGTTTACCTACGTGAAAACCATTAAAGTTCCACCAAAATCGACCGACCTTAATCATGTAGTTAAATCTAGGAGTCGAATCCCATGCATTCTTAACTGGCTCTAGTTTACCCCAGTTACCATGGGGTCTTGAATCACCCTACTATGTACTACTAGTCATAGGTAAGGTTATAAATTCACCCTCATAGAGGTTATAGCTCAGTTTTAATAGCCATTTATATGGCCCCTAAGGGAAATCCATCCAATTTACCATACATTTGCTGCTTGTTTGTTTTTTTCAGGTGATTTTTCATAGTCCCTGAAAAAGAGACAAATTGTACCATTTCACCCCCCTTGAACCCACCTGGTGGACCTGGTGGTGTAGTAGCCGCTGGCCGTCCAGGTCGGGCAGTTTGAACTGGGACAGTTTCTTCTTGCAGTTCAATGGTGAGAGCGGCGTTCGCCTCAAAAAAACCCTGGCCTCCTTGATTCAATGGGGTCCATTTGCTAACCCTTTCTACCGGTAGGAATTTCAACTCATATTGAAATTGACCATTTAAGGTAGCTTGGAATACTTTTTTTGTGAACGTTTTTTTCCAATAATTATTTTCCATAGCATCTTCCATGAAGATGAGGGGTTTTGGATGTTTTTTTTTTCAGAAGAAACCGAGGTTTTTCTTTTGAAAAAGTTCAATAATTACCAGTGGTTTGAGGCGGCGGTAAATCGAAATGTGGTGATTTGTTTTGCGGTTTCTTTTTGCATTTCGCCGGGCTCTGGCACTGTGCCACCGGAAAATCCGAAGCAAAGATTGGAAAAGATGACTGGATAAAGTAGACAAAAACTGCAAAACCCTTCATTCCCTAAGTGAATGGTTGTTTCCTGGTTCCCTTAATAGGTGGGATCGGTGATATATAATCACCCAATAGGTAATATAGAAGTGGTATATAAGTGGTATATACTGCCAATTGGGGGATCATATGGTACCGACCACCTATTAAGGGAACCAGGAAACTCCGTTGATAAGGATCCAGATATGGCCTAAGAATCCGGGATTTCCCTTATATTCCTATGACCTGGGGATGGGATGTTGAGATCATCAATCCTACGAATTTTTGGGAAGGGTCTGGATTCTTAGGGATTGTCAAGTCTTTCACTTGCAGAAAATCAAAGAATCCCTTGATTTTTGACACCGCAGAATTGCATTTCCGAAACATACAGATTGCACAGCACAGGAACTACCAAGATTTCACGTGTTGTTTAATGTGACTTTCTAGTTTCTACCATGGTAAATCACCATTAAACCACCATTTAAATTTGGGATAATATGTTTTCTTACTTGTTCCAACCACCTTAAGCAAATCTAAGTGTTGGAAGATGGTTGAAAAAGTGCCAGAGTGGCTATGGAGTATGTGAGCCACATCCAATTCTCCGTGGAAGATGCTGTTTGACGCTGTAGGGTTATCAAGTATATGTGGATCTTCGTAGTTTCACCTGTTTGTGTAACCCTAAGAATCCAGGTATGTCCTAGGAAAGGGATTCAACCTAGAATCCTATTCTAGGGGTGGGATTGGAACCCTCAATCCTATTCTAGGGAGGTGTTTGGATTCTTAGGGTAAGATTATTTTTCATTTTCATCCCCAATGCCACGTTTCCCCCAGGAAATAGCCAGTCTGACAAAGGGATTATTAAGGGAGATGGTTTATAACCTCGGCCGGGCCGGCTTTTTCTTGGTAGAAACGTGGTGAAGGCTATACTCGGGGGACAGTTGGATATACCCCTACCAATGTACCCCTATGGGAAATCATCCCTATATATAAGCCCCAAAACGCTCTTGGGTATTTATGGGTGGAAAAATCCGCAAGAATCCCTATATACAGAACACCAGCTAAATACCACGGTAGTACACGTTGTTCTGGAAACCACCAAAGTGTCCCAAGGTTAGTAAGTCCCGTAAGTAGGCTTCAAAAACCCGTCCAAATGCCCGAAATAGCTTTTAAATGGGGGTGATCCTAACCACGTATCCAAGTCCTGGGATGATCCTCCAAGTATGGGGGAAAAAAGGTGTTCAAGTTGGGCATTTCCAAAAAAAAAAGTGTCACCCCGAGAAAGACGACATGAATTTTGATCTATAACCCGCCCTTGTGTTCAGGGATTTTTTGGTTTGAAGCAACAAATTTTACAAAACATGGGTCCACGCGTCATTTTGGGGTCTTAGCCTTTCACAGCTTCAGAACTTGGTGGCTTGGTCCGTTTGTTGGACGTTCAAAAAAGGTTGGACTTCCACACGTCACATCACAACTTGGGCTATTGGGGTGTTCTAATACCTAGCCAGGAAAAAAAGAGCGATGTATCAATATAGCTGTTTCGATTGTTCCCTTAAAAGGTGGGATCGGTGATATATTGCCAATTGGATGATTATATGCTACCGATCCCACCTATTAAGGGAACCAGGTTTCACTCCATTGAGATTTAGGGGCATCTAAACATCTAAAACCCAACTGAAACTAAGCAGTGAAACCTGGAGTGATGAGCTAGCCTCCGGTTTCGAAATTTTAGCACGAATCTTGGGTGGGGTGAAAAAAACGAAGTTAGTTACCCCCCATTTTTAAGAAGGACGATTTTTCGTAGGGGCTATTTAGGGGTTATAGCAATTTATGAACCCATATATAGCCCCATGTTATGCATAACTGGTCTTTGGCCCAAGAATCTTGTAGTAAAACTTGAGCCGGCCGCCAAGGTTTTTTTCACCACGTTTCCTAGGATGTCCCTTTTTGGAAGTTTGTGAATGATTAGTAAATGGGGTATACGGTATAGTAAAAAAACAGGGGTATACTGGGGCTAACACCCACTGATCCTTTGATCCTAACTTCCAACAGGACATCCTAGTAGCAAATGTGTCAGGCTTAGCTAGTTTCTTTTGGACATATCCCTTCGGTTTGCCTACAAAAAATCCCTGCAACAAAAATCAACAGAGCTCTTTCTAGAGAATAGGGTTGAACTCTTTACCAACCCCTATGAAAAACCATGAAACAACCAATGGAACACCATTTCTTGAACGTTGTTTTCTTTTGTTCTTTTCTTCAAAAAATCACAGCCTGCTGCCACCTTCCACGCACAAAACCCAAAAAAAGTCGTCATCATAGCCGCAGAACTGGCTGTGCTGAAAACGGCTCAACGGCCCATCCCGAAAGGGCCTCTCGAGACGGGAATGACGGGACCAAACCGCAGTTCCCCCGTGGGTTTTTTCAAGGATTCCCAAATTTGAAGACGCGGCGCAACACGCTGGTAAGAAGAGTGAAGATTCGTCTGAACCGGGCCAAAAACATATATTGAAAAGGCGGTTTCAAAATAGAAAACATCACTGAAAAAACCCAGTTGAAAATAGGAAATTATGTGGAACCAAAACCAAACCTCCATGAATTTTGCGTTCAAAAAAAGGCAATTTTCCAGCGTGTAGCAGGTTCCTTTTCAGTTTTTTTTCATTTCAGCATGTTGAAAAGCCACTTGCAGGTCAGACAATCTACATGCTAGGTGGTGGTTTCAAATATTTTTTTTAATTTTCACCCCTAAAAATGGGGAAGGTTCCCATTTTGACGAATTTTTCTCAGATCGGTTGAAACCACCAACCAGATTACTTGGAGGATCATCCCAGGACTTGGATACGTGGTTAATGATAATAGGTCCCCTAACTGGGCGATTTGCCTTGCACATGGCCGTTTTATGGCTTGTAAATAGCGGTTACTAACCACTTACTGGGATGATCCTCCAAGTACTTGGCAAATCTTAGGTAAATCGTCGCTTATACCTGAATAGCCTGTTTGATTTTGGTGTTGTTCTTTCCTATGTGACACACTCAAAGGTAAAGCTTTAGTCCCGGGGACGTAAGTTTTGCCTAGATTTTTGATTCGGAAATTTAGAACTAAACCTTTATTTGCCACTGCCTAAAGATGTCTAAAGATGTTTATTCCAAGGAGTGGATATCCAGCATCCATGGGTCAAAATGTTTATTTGCCATTAAAAAACTAGGTGGTGGTTTCAATGTGGTTTCAAATATTTTTTTCCATCCCTATTTGGGGAGGTGATCCAATTTGACGAGCATATTTTTCAGGTGGGTTGAAACCACCAACCAGAAAATCACCCCCATATCATCCATGTATGGTAGTATGGTATATTGACCTACAGTTCGTTGTTTTTAATGGTAAAATATATGTAGAATATATGGTAAATGTAAATGTAGGTATATATACCATACATGGATGGTAAGGGAACAGTTGTTTATGGTACCAGGTTGCTTTTTCTGTGACGAATCATTTCTTCCAAGAGAAGCTGCCAACAACCTGTCGCGACCTGTCGCATGGTTGGTCGCATCAAATCGGCTCGGTTCAGAACTGACCTGCTGGTGGGGTCGAAGCATAGTTTTGAAAGAACGAATCCGACCGGAGCATCTGCGGTCAAAAAAGCCACCCTTTTTTCAAGATGGATTTCAAGCCTTAAAAGACGACATGAAAGTGACACTATGCTTTGCCCTGCCGGTTTTGACTTTCCAACAAAAACATCAAGAGTCTTGCATTTTTTGGACTCATCGGCGGTTTGCGGCCGTTTTTTTTTTGAACACATAAATGAATGTTTGATGATACTGTTGGAAGAAATCCGGTTAACCATCCATTATTCATGGAAACCCCTGATAAAAGGGAAATTATCCATATCAACTGATGCAGGATGTCTTTCATCAGTATGTCATTTGTGTCATGTTCTATCAACTTCAGTTGTATGCAGCTGTTGTTCCCAGATATCATTAATCAATTAGGATGTGAGATGCGCCAGCATTGCAACAATCCAGGATAACTTGGCAGTACTCACTGGCCAGTGGCATCATGATGTGTCTAAATATTTTTCCAAATCTTGAAAAATCGCCCCTTTATACCCCAACAGCCCCCTTAAATTTGGTGGATTTTTCCCATGTAACTCACTAAACAGTTTAAACCTTTAGGTTCTGCCTAGTAAGGTATGAACCTAAAAATCAACAGTATCAACCCTTCAAAAGGCCTCTACCAAAACTTCTCTAAAATGCCTGGAAGCCAAGCCATCCGGTGCCATCGCAACTTTCGAGGGGGTATTTTTGGGCATTTTTGCGGTGGGAAAATATGATGGACCTTTGCCCCCAAGAAGCAGACAGTCGACGAATTGCGAATTCCAAGGTTTTGGGGCAGTGTGGAAATTCGAAAAAGAAATCAATAGCTGTTTCGATTGTTCCCTTAATAGGTGGGATCGGTGGTATATAATCCCCCAATTGGCAGGAAACATACCACTTATAGTCCTTGCCTTCTGGGGGATTATATGCTACCGATCCCACCTATTAAGGGAACAATCGAAACAACCATTTTCAGAAAGCCATGGGTTTTTGGAAAAAACATGCAGCTAACCAATTTCTGAAGGTTTTTTTTCAGTCGTTACTCATCTATATAGAGACCTTGATCAGCTCACTGAGCCTTGAGCCAAGTTTTGCCTTTGGGAAAGAAATTTTTGGCATACCTGGATCTTCCAAAGGGTGCTGATGTTTGGGGGTTCCGAAAAAAACACCATCCCTTAGGCTTCACACAGCACCCGAACTGGAAGATGCTGGTATTGATGTATTTTTGATATTGATACCAAACTGTGCAGGTAAATATTCCATACATTCCGGAGATTTCGGAGCATTCTGGGATTACACATTGATAACCCGTGTAAAAAGAGAAGTTGACGCCGCACGCATTGCAGTGCCCCTCCGCCGTTGAGATATTTCAACCTGTCGAAAAAACAGCTGAAGCGAAGCAACTTACAGGGCAGAAGCGATGTCATCAGCAGGTTACTCATGTCACTGTGCAGATGGATGGAAATGTTGTGGATATGAGGTTCTTTTCTCTCCAAGAACCTGTAAATGTACAACTAGGTGGTGTTGTCGAATATTTTCTTTGTTCACCCCCACTTGGGGAGATGATCTAATTTGACTTGCGCATATTTTTCAGATAGGTGGTTCAACCACCAACTAGACATGTCAAATGTAAGTTGGTTGTATGTTGCAGATGTATCCCTCCAACGTTCATATATGGAGGTCACGCCATATATGAGGATTCTTTCAAGACCCAAGTCGAATGGGGTTTTATCAGGTAATTTGGTTCCGACGACTCTTACAATTATGGATCTGGTCAAATTATGGCGACCTCACACGAGTTTTTCACCCCAAAAGGTAGTTTTTTGGAAGGGAAATCCCCTTCTTTCATTATTCCAGGGAAACCTGGGTTGGTGAAATATTATAATTTGACCAGAATCATGGATGGAAGTGGGAAAATGTTCAAATGGCTCTCTCCAAGATGATCGTTTTCCATTTCCCTAGGGATCAGTTTCACCGAAACTGAGAATGGTTTCATGGAAGCTAAATACCATACGTTTTGGAGGTGATTGGACATCCCTTGCTCATCATCTGAGAATATGACGATTGATGCCTAGGGTTGTTAATTAGGAAAACATTCTTCACTTCGAATGATTGTATGTGAGAAAGAGTAGGTCATGTTGTTGTTTTTGTCCAAATCCCATACCATCCATGGGACTGGTATATTGTTGTACCTACATGAAAACCATCAGAATCAACCATTCCCCTAGTCTTCCAGTCATATCTCCTGAGGTAAGGTAAGGTGTTTGGATGCTATGAATTTTGAGGTCGAATAAATACCTCCAACCCCCAGGTGTTTGGAAGCCTAGGGTTCATGGATCGGTATGTTTCGTCCCATGGGAATTTCGTATGGGAAATCCATGTGACCTGCGAGGTTCAAAGGTGACATCTGTGACGGTTGGCCGGAGAGATAATGGGGTGAAAACCACTGGGGTGATGGTTATCACTTGGGGGTATCCCCCACCCACGATGCCAGTGAAATCAGAAGTCTGTTCATTTTTATGAAGGGCCCCCGAACTAAACCTTCACAAACTCCACTGTTAGTGGGCCGACCCCCCAAGTTATCACCCCCTATAAGTAAACACTTACCCATACTATTCCCATGGGACGATTGTATGGTATATTTACCGACTACATGAAAACCGTTGATTTTTATGGGTTTTCATGTAAGTAAATATATCAGTCCCCTGGATGCGATGGGTGAAAAAAACCTTTTTTTTTCACCCTATACTTATAATTAAGGTGGGGCGATTAGCGATTGCTAGAGGATGGAAAAAGCCGTTTTAAAGCCGGTCACGGCTTCAAAATTTCCCCTGGAGACATGAATCCTTTGATGACCACAACAGTCCCATCCCATCCGCACAAATAGCAGCCTTCGGAGTGTTCGAGTTGTGCTGGTTCCGGCGGTTCGTGGTCGTGGTGGTGTCCTGCAACGTTGTAGCGTTGACCAGGCGGTTATTTAAAGAAAAACACTACAGGTGTGTCTTCCATGTTTCATGATTTCCAAACACAAGCAGTATAGATCTTACAAGCTCTTCATACAAGCATCTCCTGCATAGATAGTGGTTTTTGGTGGGTGTTTGAGTTGAGAATACTACATGGGGTTGCTTACTACGGTCATACTCCCAGTAGCAGCTAGCAGTAGGTGGTTACTTCATATACGGATTTAGCATGCCTAAAAAAAGATGGGATTTCGTATGGGAGTGCACTTTCTCCGGCAAATCATCTACAACATAAGGATGATTAGGACTGATGTAAGCAATTGCTTTTCAGATGCAGTAGTGTTTCTTTGATGGGATTACACTCGGTTAGTCACTCTAACAGCATAGCAACGGAAGACGTATTATTTGCGGTATTTCGAATTGGAAAGATCCACTGGGTTGCTTTATAACATACAGGTCACATTTTTGGCAACCCGGACCTGCCATCACCCAGATACTCCATGTATACAATATTTATCTACATTTTTACCATGAATTTAGGACAAATGTATGTAAATATACCATTCCCCATGGATCCTATGGATCACGATTTTGCAATCCTGTGGATCACGATATTCGTTTTTCCCCAAAATCGTGACGAAAAACCACGGACACCACACCTGCCAGACAGCACCAGAAATTCCCCAGTTTCGCCGCGTTTTTTTTGTTCGCGCAACTTTTGAAGTGGCGTGGTCAGTTGGACAAGGACACGGATGGTACACGGATATTCTCCCGCTAAAGGAGCTGAAAAATCAGCCAGTTGGAAAAAATGGTGGTGGTTTTATTATTTTTTTGAATTTTCACTCAGGAACATTGGGGAAATGATCCAAGTTCGGATATTTTTTTCAACTGGGTTGAAAGCACCAACTATCTGGAACTCTTCAACAACCAAGATTTAAATGGATGGAACTGATGATTTCCACGCATTTCTTTTAATGATTTGCCCTAAGAATCCTCCTGACCCCTCCTATGAAAACACCAAGACCCTCATAATGACACCCCTAAAAACCTTAAAAGAGGTGGCAACTTGACACCCCATGACATCCCCAAGGATTCTTAGGGTGGTTCATCATCCAATTGATAGCCAACCATAAAACACCAAAACTGCTTAGCCTTGGATTTTGGTGAGTTCGTAGAAAATTATAGTTGTGCTTCCCTCATCTTCCAGTTCTCCTACCAGCATCTTCCAGTTCGGATGCTGTTTGAACCCTAAGGGATGGTGTTTTTCGGCACCCCAAACATCATCCATGAAGGCACCCCGAAAGGAAGATCTAGGTATATATTTGGAACCAGGGGTCGAGTCTCGTTATCTGATATAATTGGCTTGCCTGGGAGCCAAAGGTTCCAAGTATAAAGGGAACTGGAAGATCAGGGCTTGTTCGACTTATTCGTTCGTGAAGGAAACCGAGCAGGTGATTCTCAAGTGTTCACGACATGCAGTCCCCAATTTCGAACGACGATTTCGACACAGACACTGTTGTTGGTTCAGAAATCCTACGGTCACCACCAGGGATGGTGCTAAAACCCTGTAATTAACTAGGTGGTGGTTTCAAATATTTTTTATGTTCATCCCTGTATGGGGAAATGATCCAATTTGACTAATATTTTTCGGATGGGGTTGAAACCACCAACTAGTTAATGGGATAACCCACATATTAACTGGTAAACGCCGGATTTCTGAACCATGTCAACTATAGACACCTTCAACTCAACGGTGGAGAAAACCATATCAACTATAACTGGAAAGCTGACCCCAAAACCCATGGAAAGCATGAAGGTTTCAAGGTTTCTGAAAAGTTGGCATTTATGAGAAACCCAAATGATGTTTGTTTTGATTGGAAGTTCGGCCTTGTTTTGGGGGAAAAGACCTTCAAAAATAAGAGGTCATTGGACCCTAAGCTTTAAAAAATGCAGGGTTGTCGGTTTTCCAAAGGTAGAATGAAATAGAAAATATAGAATTGTTTATTCTTTTGGAGCGTCTTGACGATCTTTCGCTGCTCGTTGCGAGAATCTTTGACTGTTCGGGCCGCCACGGGAGCGGGACCGGCAACAAGCAGTTTCCAAGGCTTCCGGCCTATCTGGCGCAGCCCCGAAACGGCGAGAGTCGAGGAACGGTCGACTGGATGTGGAGGAGATGTTCGGATGCAACAACGAAATTAGAACGGAGCCTTTGGAGAAGATGGTACAAGAGGATTTCTAGTAGCTGGCAGGGTGGGCCCCTGGCCGAGTTGTCTGTATAGGGCCGTTAATGACTCTTATCTGGGCATATCTTAGATTAGCCGATTAGCCTTATCTATAGCTCCTTTGAGATTTTGAGTTTATAGCAAAGTGCAAGGAGTGGAAGTTGGTAGCAGCATTACCCTAGACGTCCAAACATCAAAGCTGAGAAGGTATTTGGACCCTTAAAACATACCAAAAAACACCGAACCTCGGGAGGTATTTGGATGTCTATAGGGTTACACCCTGGAAGATTAACGGCTGGAACCTACAGCCATCACCCATTTAGAAAGGAAAATGATCTGAACCAAACCTCCAGGGAATTATGTTCCAGCCGTTCATCTTCAGGGGTGTAGCTCAGCAAGTTTGACGTTTCACAAAACTGATTCGCCCAGATTTGAGTAAAGAAATAGATGAACGACGGACCTCGCAGGGATGAAGGCCACTCAAAACAAATCATGGGTAATAAAGGTGTATGAATGTGGATTTGTTTAAGGCGACTGGTATGTCCCAGGAACTTAGTCAATGGTTAGTAAATGGGTTACAACCAACTTATAAATGTAATAGATTAGGGTTATAACCCACTTACTATCCTTTTACTAACTTCCTGGGACATCCAAGTGGTTTCAAATATTTTTTATTTTCACCCCTATTTGGGGAAGATTTCCAATTGAAACCATCAACCAGAAAAGTACCGTGTTTTCAATTAGTCCAAATGGTCCTAATGTTGCAGCTTCCTCGGATTGCATGGATTGCTTTCTGCTAGATTTTGTTGGTGGAAGGCAAAACCTTTCTTGGTCAATCTTTGGTAGTTATATTATAATTCATAATGTTAGTCCCTTAATTCTGGTGGGGGTTTTAATGTAGTTTTCCAAAAGCTAAACCCTGTAGCGTTTGGGACCTAAGTGTTGCCTAGCTTTGGTCATGACCTTTACATATATCCTCTGCAGACACGGTGTTCCTCGATGAGTTTCGCGCCACCGAAAACCCCTGCGGTTTCCACCGCCGAAAACCCGCCGGAGCGACGGCAGCAGAGATGATGGAAGATGAGAACGAATCACCATATACATGGAACAAAAATGTATGGTTGGTGATGTATATTCGGGATTATACTACCCTCCCAAAATACCTTTGTAGAGACGGAGTCATTTTTTTTGCCAACATTTGCATGTTTCCCTTCATTTGCTAGTATCAATCATGGTGTTGATCTCACCAGAAATGCCTGGAGTGTCCAACATTGCCTTTAGTCCAGGTCGGTTGGATAACAAATCTTTGGAAGTGTTAGGTCTTTGGGAACCGTATAAGCTGATCGTAGGAATCTAGATGCAAGCCAGCAAAAGGAAAACCTTTGGCTAGGTTTTTGCGCCAAGTGATACCCATGGGATCCATGGGACGATTGTATATTTACCCACATTTGGTTGATTTTTAAGGGATCAATGTAGGTAAATATACCACACATGGATCCAATGGGATAGTTTACCAAGATGATGCGATATTGTTGAGATTTTGTCAGTTGGCACCCACAAAAAGGAGAGAATACTAGGGTGTCCATGGAAGTTAGTAACTAGTTAGTAAGTTGATTTATAACCCATTTAGGGGACTTATAACCTACTTACATAGGGGTTCTAATCTATTTACTAAGTACCATGGACATCCCAGGACTGCTTACTCGAACAGTACATAATTGTCCAAACGTCCAAACCGGGGAAAAATGATGTTGAATTTCTATGGTCTAAGATGGATCGGTTTTTCAATCACATTGATTCCTTGTTGTATGGGACTTGGAAAGCTTGTTTTTTAGAGACAACTAAACGATACTATTCTAGGTGGTGGTTCCAAATATTTTATTTTCACCCCTATTTGGGGAAGATTCCCATTTTGACTAATATTTTTCACATGGGTTGAAACCACCAACTAGTATTTGATGGTTCCCAGAACTAACAAACCATCACAGAAAACTGCAAATATATGGGGATCATTCTTAACTTCTCGAAAATCAATTGCTTGGAATTGAGCAAAACAACTTGTCAAAACCCACATTTTTTTGCGGTGATCTAGCAGCACCCCTTCCAAAAGTGAAAAACCCTAGAAGATAAACTCTTAGCCCCAACGAACCTTTGCCAATCCAACATAAAATTCAGCGAAGACACATGGAAGATGACAATAAGATTGACTAAGTGGTGGTTTGATGTTTTAAAGGATATTTTGTTCACCCTGAAACTTTAGGAAATGATTCCCCACTTTGCACGTCACATATTGCAGAAATGAGAGGACAAAAACAACAAAAGATTCATGGACATGTGGCCACCGCTCCGAACAATATCCCAAAGGGCTTTGAAAAAGCCGAAGCCGAAAAGCCATGGTTCACTGGAAGTTCACTGGATGGAACCACTGGATGCATCATGTCTGTTGGCCCCAACAACCAATGGAAGTAGACGTGTTTGGACGTCTACTGGGATGTCCTGCCGGTACTTTGTAAATGGATTCTAACCGCTATATAAGTATGTTGAAAGTCCTGTAAATGGGCAATCAAGCAACTTACTAACTAGTTACTAAATAACTTCCATGGACACCCTAGTAGGGTGCTAAATTTGCAAAGAACATTTTTTGCCCCGAAGTCCAAGACCAAACAAAGAATGCTTCATGTAAAGGATTCCCAATCCTACCAGTAAATAAAACACAATTTGGTTGGTCCAAATGGACTTTCTGGGTTTGACTTTCCTTACCCATGGAATCTATGGGACTGGTATATTTACCTACATGTACCATAAATTTAGGCCTTTCATGTAGGTAAATATACCATACATGGATGGTATATGGGTTAGGTTTTAACATCAGTTTTCATTGGTTTAACAAAAACCGTGAACTTTACCGGTGTACCGATGCGCCAAACTTAACTTGCAGACGTTTAAGGCTTCCCAATGGTTGGACCGGCCAGCGCCGAGCCCGGCACTTTTGGGAGGAAAACCGGGAAAACCAACGAGGAATTGCACCGCCTGTCCCCCACCGTGACACGAGATGTTTTTCGATGCAAGGAATCCTTTGTTGAAAAAAACGTGTGAAAATAGGATGCAAAGCCATATTTTATATGGGACTGGAATATTTACCTCCAGTTGGCTTACATCTATGGTAAATGTAGGTATTCCATAGATGGATCATTTGGGTATTGCATATTGGAATTTGTAAGAGGACTACATAAAAAATATATCTCAAACACATTGGTCAAGAAATGGATTCAACTCACGGATGAACATGAAATTGTGGGGCCTTCTTCTCCAAATGAATGCATGCAGGTCCAACACAACAAAAGAGTCGTCAAGGTTTCATTGGTATTTATTTTTCCTCAGAATCCAGTCCCACCTCCCGATCGAATAGGATTTTTCGGGTTCCAATCATCATCCCGCTCGAATAAGTTTCTAGGTTCAATCCCAGATTCTTAGGACACACCTGGATTCTTAGTCCCCCACCGAACCTCAGGGGGTTCGGTGGGGGAGCCCTGGATGTCTAGACAGGGCAAACCTGAGAAGGTTAGAACCCCGTAAAAGGTGGAGGCATAGGATCTTTGCTGGTTTGGTTATTAAAAAAAACGATGCTTTCAAAAGGTAGGGATTTTGTGCTGGAAATTTGAAGAATCACCCCGTATAGAAACTCATTGTTTCATGAATGTAATCTCATTTTAAAAAAGATAGAAGCTTTGACTCAAAACTACATACATTGCATATATATATATAATAATAATTACTGCTCATGACTCATGACTCAATGACTTCAAATCAAATTCCATGGAAAAAGTTGCAACTTTTGGGGGGCACCGTCCCTTTGATCGTCGAACGGACGGTCGGAGGTTTCTTGGGGTTCGGGTTGGTGAGGAGGATTCGTTGCCCGGTGGAAGCAGAAATCGAAAAAAAAGAAACGAGTGGCCGGTTGCTGCCGGATGGTGGTTGGTTGTTCTGGTGAATGGTTGTTGGGGTGTTTGGCTGTTTTGGTGGTTGGTTGTCGGGGTGAACAAAATTCCGTTTTAGCTCCCAGGTCCACTTAATGGTTGCATGGATGTATGGTAGCCATATTTCTCAATTACCTACGTTTGGTTTAAATCTATGTGATTTTCACGTAGTTAGGTAAATATTCAGGTCCCACGGAGCAGCTGGGGTATATTACCTACATGAAAAGCCTGTATGAGGTATTGAGTTCTGGTCAGGGAAATAGACGGTTTACATTGACATACCCTAGTCTTCCAAAATCCTCCAAATACCTTGTGAGTCAGTGTTTGGGCTGCCTAAAGGCCTTGTCATATTTGGTTATAGACATCCAAAACTGAGAATTCCATGTCAATTTTTCCTCCAGAAGAAGAACAACTTCTACTTCTAGTGAGCAATGAAGAAAACCCTGGTTGTTTAGGGTATATGTTGAAGATGAAATACTACCCAGTTATATGGGGATTATTTCTTAAAAAACATCATAATGATCCCTATTAAACAACCAGTAACATGAAAAACTAAGAGGGTGTGGCTCAAGTGTTTTCGGTAGTAGACTGTTGTAGCAGATCTTTCTCCTAGTTGTGATGGAGTCTTCCAAATACCTCCTGACAAAAGGTGTTTTAGGTATTATTTGGGGTCCAAGTACCTCCTCACCCAGTGTTTGGAAGGCGATCGGGATCATTCCCAAACCGACTTTCTGTTTACTGGGGAGCTTTGTTTTCCGAAGTTTCAAAAAGTGAAAGTTGAATATAAAGTTGTCCTTTTGAAAAGGAATGTTGTCTTGCAACATCTTTCAAGTATCAATCTCATCCCATAAGATCCATGGGACTGGTATATTTACCTACATTTGCCATAAATTTAAGCCTTTCATGTAGATAAATATACCAGTCCCATGGATCCTATGGGAATGGAAATTCTACCTCTGAAAACCTTCATTCGCCGCGCCTGTGCACAGTTCTATTTCAAGGCCCTACATAAAAAGAAAGGTGCCGCATTGGCACACAAACTCCGACCCGGTGAGTTTTTGTTGTGCTTGTTGTAGATGCTCCGTGGAACTTGAATATCTAGCTATTGATCCCATATTTTTTCATTTAAATAAACCAAATTTGAAGGTTATATATATAATATACATATATAATATATATATAATATATATATATATACAATCGTCCCATGGATCCGTCGTGACCCGTGACCAGTTTCTGAATGGTGGAAAAACCTGACTCTTTAACGTGAATGGGTTGAAAATTTCCCTCCCCGAAACTAACAGCAAAACCAAAAGCACCTGAAGATACTGGGATGTCCATTGTACTTAGTAACTGGGTTATAACCCCTATATAAGTAGGTTATAAGTCCCTTAAGTAGGTTATAACCCAACTTACTAACTAGTTACTAACTTCCATGGACATCCAAGTAGATTCGGTTGGAAGATGAAATTTGTTTTTTTTGATGACCTATCCGATAGGATATTTAGACCTACATTTCCCATAGGATTGGTAGTTAGAAAAACGGTGGTTTCTTTTTTTTAACATGTGTTGTTTTGGTTTGAAAATAACGGTCCTCCATCGTCAATCAACGGGGAAGAAGAGACTTTCTTGACATCGACAGTCTTAAACACCTTGCCTTCTGGCCTTCTCTTCTGACTCTGCATGTTGCCGCCGCGCTGGGCTAACTTTCCCAATGAGAAGGATGGATGTGTTATGGCTGGTCAACCCACCCCCCTAAGCTACCCCCCAAGAAATAATGCCTTATCAAGGGCTTATTAACCATTGGTTTCCCTTAAGAAGGACTTATGAACCCTTATTCCTGGGGGGGTAGGTCACGGGGTGGTAGGTTGACTAGCCATCAAATGCGAGGATTTTTCTAGGTGGCATTGGGTGGGTCCCGAAAAGGTTTCTATGAAGAAACAGATTCTCTCCAAGAAAGTTTCAACACACCCCGAGAGCACACCCCAGGCAATCCCCTAGCCAACAATGAAAGGAAGCCCTTTGTAGCCTGTTGGTAAAAGTTTAGGGGTGTGCTCCAAAGGTGTGTTGAAACAACCTTAGATTCTCATAACTTCTAGCATCCAAATGTTTGTTCACCACTTCCAGTCATTCAATGATGAGAGAATTGTTAGCTTCGCTTTTTGCTCGGATAATCCCATGACGGATCCATGGGACTGCTTTATTTACCTACATTGATCCCATCATTTTGAGCCTTTCATGTAGGCATATATACAATCGTCCCATGGATCCGTCATGGGTTTGGCGGCTTGATTCAACGCCGTCTTCAGTTTGATTTTGTCCAAAACTCATCGGCCAGTGAGGTCGCAGAGAAAGGTACTTGGATGTCCCAGGAAGTTAGTAAATGGTTAGGATCAATGGGTTGTAACCCCAATATACCCTATTAATAAGTAGGTTATAACCCACACTTACTTCCCATTGATTCTAACTTCCAACGGGACATCTAAGTACGTCGGTTTGGAAAATTCGCCTTTTTTTTGACGAATTCCCTACATCTTTATCCGGGCTTTTCAAGGTGGGTGGGGAACCCTACGATTGTTACAAATGGGGTGATTTGCATTACTTATAACCCCCATAAATGGCCGAAAATCACGTGGGTTTCACTGGATAAATTTTGTTTCTACTTCTAGACTTATAGGGTTTAGAAGTTATACCTGGAACGCCAAGTGTCCTATTTTTTTGGGCAACTGGAAACCCCTAAAACCAGCAACTGTTGCCTTAAAAATAGGGCACTTGGCTTTCCAGGTAAGCCTACTTATAACTGTTAACTGTCCGGCCAGGGGTTATAAGTTATAACCCTACTTTTTTCAGGATCGGTAGGGGGGCCCACCTAAAAACCTTAAGTCGAGAATTTCTTCTAGTTTTTGCCCTTTTTTTTGGAGGCAAAAAGCCGAAAAAAAAAACCACCTGAAATGACAAAATGACACAATTTCCGGCCGGCCCCGTCATGTTTGGTATTTCTCATAGGATCCATGGTAGTATACAATCGTCCCATGGATGTTATGGGATTGATTTATTCGTCAAATATGCGATGGTGATTTGACAAGTTTTGGGGTAACAAACATGTAAAATTTTTGCTCTGAGACTTCATCCTTTGCATAGGCTGAAGCCAGAAAACCCCCCCGGCAGTTGCATCACTGGGTAGTAGATCTTTTCACATCCAAACAGCCAAACAGCTGTCGACAGAACCTAAACCCTAGGCTTCCAAACACCTTGTGAGGAGGTATGGGTCCACAAAACATACCTAAAGCACCTGCTCTAGGGAAAAGTGTTTTCCCTTTCTTAAGCTAGAAAAATCACATGAAAAGAGCTTATATATCTGAGAGGTTTGATATTATCAAATGGATGAGTCAATTAGATAGAGCTTGTCCATTAGAGATGTCTTGATTTTTGCGAACGGGAACGTATTGTCCTCACGGTGACATTACTCCAGCAAAACTGGTGCTCAGAGCAAATTTGGCATGAACCAAGAATGGGATGGAACAGCTATTGCTCGGTTCGTCATCAGGTTTTCACCGTATAGAATCCTCACCCAGTTCTCTAATTTGTACAGACACGCCTGTGTGCAAAGGATCGTGGGCCTTGTCCTGTTGCTGGAGATTGAGAAGGAACCCTCGGGACACCATAAAGCAAGTTGCAGGTTTTTGCGGCGCGCAAGGACCAGCACTCCCTAAAATGCACCAGTGCACAAATGAGGGTGCGCCTTCGATTCTGCGGTCAACTGTTCCAGGCACTGCCGAGGTTTTTAGGGTCGGATGCGCCATCGAACGCTTTATTCTCTTGTCTGCTTCTCACTCACACGAAGTGCTTGCCAGGAGTTTAGCAATTTGCGAAGCGTACTGGGGTCCATTGCCTCGGGTTAGGCCTTTGTGGAACGAGTGCATCTTCCTGTCACAATCTATTGTGTCGATCTGACGTTGCACTTTCCTACCCTAGTCCAAATACTGTGTACAGGTGTCAAAATACCCGCAAAAAACACCTCCTTCTCGAAGGGTTCATTTCGATTCATTTCGTTGTTTCTTTTGTCCCATTCGAATTCCACCCCCCCTTTTGGACCCCAAAAGCATGAACAATGAAGGTTTTAAGCCCTAAAAATATGGGTTATAAATGGTTATAACGTTATAACCCCTAAAAAAAATGAAGGAAACCGTGGCTTCCAACTGGCAAAAATTGACTAAAGTCTCTCCATCCGACTTGGAGGACGCATGTTGCGCTTGGACACTTTGGTCGTTCTTGCTGCTCGGCGGTGGTTTTTTTGGGGGGAAATTCCGGGATCTCACCCGGCGAGGTGTAGCTTGCTTTTTGCCCCGCAAAAAATTGGTGAGTCGGTTCAAAAATGTAGTATCTTATCAAAAAAAGGCGAGTTTTCCAAACTGACCTACTTAGATGTCCCGTTGGAAGTTAGGATCAATGTTGAGGAAGTGGGTGATTTCACCCCAAGGAATACCCCATCTATAAGTAGGTTATAAGCCATTTAACCATTGATTCTAACTATTGATACATCCAAGTATGTCCTATAAGAACTGGGGATTTTCCCCATATTCCTTGGACCTGATGGGATTTTTCGAACCCGAACAATCAATCCACAGCCAGTTCGCCTTCCATTTAGAAGTAGGTGCCCACAACTCCATTAAAAAAGGGTGAGATAGTTACCCAGCGAAACCCAGTTATGAGGCTATAACTCGATGTTCCATTTATAAACTAACAGTTCGCCTCCTGAAAGTAGATATGCAGCACCAAAAAGAGGTTTCATCTTCCAACCATTTTCAGGTGCTTTTGATCTTAGCTTCTGGTACATTTCTGTGGGTATGGTGGTCACCACAAATGGTGGTTTAGCATTTTGAAAGTTCTCCCCCCAAAATGCCAAGAACGAACATCAGGTTTTAGGAATCCGTTTGATGACCCTTGAGGGGATGAAGTTTCAAACATGTCATTTTTTAAATTTGTGCGCTAGGAGTTTGATAGTAATTTTCTAGATAGTTGCCAACTACCTATGTTCATACGGAAAATGGTGGTACCCTTGGGATGGTACCCTAACTGTTTATCTATCAAGGAGCCCTTTAACAGGGGAAATACCCAATAAATATCCACTATATAAGGTGTATTAATCGGGTTGATTATTAAAAGAGGCCCCCATCCCAAGGGTTTTCCCAACTTATATTTGAGGATACACTCATCCTACCTTGAATAGGAGATCCTTGTAATGGGCACAATTCAACACCTACTATCAGGTTGATGATAATCCCCAAATACAAGCAACAAATGGGAGTTTGGACCCTAGCAAACATAGCATCAATTAGTATGGATGTTTCCAAAAACAGTGGTACCCCAAATCATCCATTAAAAAATAGGGTTTTCCATTATTTTCACCATCCATTTTGGGGGGTTTTCCCCCTATCTATTTTTGGAAACACCCGTATCATGGGAATCTCGGAGGCCCAGGCCCCCCGTTTTTGGGTGGGTGGATGCGACAGCCTTCCCAGGCTGGTGGCATACCTGTGTTATGCGGCTTTGTCGAGTTTTAGCCTCGTGAAGGCACAGCTTAAGGGGCGATGAAGCCATTTGAGGCATGGATAAAGTAGACCCTCCAAGGTGGGGCCCCGAGCCGATCGTTATAAGTAGGATTAATAACCTCTTAATATGTAGGATGAAATCACCCAAAAAAAACACTATCAAACTATCAATACATATATATATATGTATATATATATATATCACCCCAGTTACGAGGTGGGCCCCTGATGTTGTTGATATTCTTGATGAAAATATTATAACTCCCTTTGCAACAACAATATCAAATCATGGTCTCTCAGTGATTGAGGTTGGTACATTTACTTTTTTTTTGAATGCATTATCCGGACTAAAATGAGCAACGAAAAATTCCGTGGATTGTTTTATATTGGGGATGAAATACTACCCAGTTATGTGCTGATTATAATAAGCCATTATAAGGATCCCTATTAAAGAACCAGGATTCAATGGAAAGGAAGAGGTTTTCTTTTGCTTGCTCAAGTAGCAATACTGTAACACCTTGTATACAAGGTTTTTGAATTAAGAGTAAACCACTAACCTTTTTCACCAATGAAAACCATTGGCTGATTGCAGATTTTCCAGATTATCTATAAAAGTTTCATGTTGGTGTTCTTTGCTATGTTGGTTTACCAGAGGTATTTATCCCTGGATGTGAAAGACCATTAAAAAATAGTTTCCTGGAATGGTTTACCAAAAACCGTACTAACACAAGGGTCTTTACCAAATCAAACATTTAAAACTTCCAGGGTTATGATACTTGGATGTCCCAGGACGTTAGCCAATATATCTCATTTATAAGTGGGTTATAACCCATTCACTAACCATAGATTCTAACTTCCTTCCCGGGACATCCATCCTAGTAGATGTTCAAGCCTCACCACCCTTCGACAACGCTTGCGATACATGGGAGGCTTTGGGGGAACCGAACTATATCGACACGTCAGAAGCCAAGATGACGAAGCCATCGCCATCGTTGGATGTGTGCGTCGCTTGGCTGTGCAACATTTTCATGGGAAATCTGAGGGTATATCATATATCCTCCCCCGCCTAACTGTCACGTAAAAATACCCCCCAAGGAAATAACTAACCCGGCCTTATTTTTAGGGAATTATTTAAGCCCACCAATGGTTCCCTTAATAAGGCGCCCTCAAGAAGGCCGGTTATGTTTCCTTGGGCCTCAGATTCCCATGAGCTTCCAACGAATCAGCTGCTGTTGGCCTCTTGGAGGTGGCCGCAAGAAACCAATAAAAACGTAGGGCGGCCTCCATAACTCCACTGATTTCCCATACCATCCATGGGACGAACAGTATTTTTACCGATCCATGAATGGTGGATTGTTTAATGGTTTTCATGTGGGTAAACATACAAAAACACATGGATTCTATGGGTGATTTTCGGGGTGATTTAAATTCACACCTTTCGGAAAGCCTATTTTGGATGGGGCTATAAATTAGGGGTTCTAAAATTCCATTTAAGTAACGATCGGCAGGGGGTCCACCTGGGTGAAACCAAGGGCACTGGAGATGTTTGTGTACCCTCCAGGGAACGATCGCATATCCCACCCGGTGGAAAGGAAAAATCCAGGACCCAAGAAGTGCCGGCTTGGGAAAAAACAACGTATTCGGAGGGTAACATTTGATATGCATTTTGACAATTTCTGGTTTGTGGTTTCAATTTATATGTGTTTTAATTTTCACCCCTAGTACTTGGCGAAGTGATACAACAATGTGACATCCTGACATTGAAACCACCTTAAAGCAGGTGTTTGGATCAACATGTACACTCCAGTAAACTAACATAGCAATGAAAAATAGACCCTTGGAAGATGTATGTATCTCCTATTGAAAATGGGGATATTCCATTTCTATGTTAGTTTACCAAAGGGTAACCTGTTTCGTCCTTGGAGCCTTGGAGCTTTGCTCGCCATGTAACCGTCAAAATTCTCAAGGTTTCCAGCTGAAAAACCACTCCAGTTTTCACGTTTTCATGGCTCTTTCACACCATTTGGGGACATTCACCCCAGTTACATATTTATTTTCGGCCATTTATAGGGGTTTATAACTCCACTTATAAGTGGTACTTGGATGTCCCAGGAAGTTAGTAAATGGTTAGGATCAATGGGTTGTAACCCCAACAAAAACTCATTTATAAGTAGGTTATAACCCATTAATCCTAACCATTGATCCTAACTTCCAACGGGACATCTAAGTAGGGGTTTATTCCGGGATGATGACTTTTATCCAACTTTTTGTACCTCCCCGATAAAAAAAAACACAACAAGGGGGGCGGGGGTGGTGATTCCCCTTATCTTCCCTAATGTTTCCCTTAAGGTGAACCCCAATCTTCCCAAACGGAATCCTTAAGGGTTCCCCAGGAACACCCCCTCCCCTTACCGTAGAATTCAGGAACTCTTGCGGACCAGTGACCATCTGCCACCTCGGTTTTTTTTTTGTTGGGAACGGATGGGATTCTGGTCAAATTATAGCGACCTCAAACGACCTCACCCCAAATGGTGGTTTAGTAAGGGAAATCTCCTTATTTCAGGGAACCTAGGTTGGTGAAATATTATAATTTGGCCAGAATGGGATGGAGGTATGTGATTTTCCCACCAATTTCCCAGATTCTGAGATGCTCCCACTTTTTGAAGATGGTGGTGGCCAACTCATTTATGTTTTTTTTGATTTTCGCATTCGATTTTGTTGGGGACATGATCCAATTTGACTAATGTTTTTCAAGTGGGTTGAGACCACCAACTAGTTATGAATAAAAACTCTTCCTCCCAACAATCATGGAAGTGGAGAATGGGTCCCTCCAAGACTAGTTTCCTTACAATAGGGCCATTTTGCACTTCCATGATTATGGGAGCAAGGGTATTTACCGACATTGATTCCGTAAATTTAAGCCAAATGTAGGTTTTTCATACAGCCGGAGCATATGGGAATGTGACAAAGACATATTTGTCAGGAGATGCTACCACCATCAACCACCAAGTATTCCATGTATATATATATACAGTATTATATGTATACATATTATATACGTATATTTGTATAGGAAAGGATTCCTTAGTTACTAACTATAGTTACTAACTTCCATGACACCCTATAGTAGCTACTTCAAAGAAAGGTATCTCGGAGCCTTTGTTGTGCCTTCAGTGTTGCAGCAACTGCAGGGTGGTGTTCATGATAAATCTGAGAGGGGGGGCGTAGGCTATTTTCGCTATGTAGCTTTGAGCTATCGACTAAGAGTCCAGGAAACCTCTTCCGAAAATTTGTACGATTGATGGTCGAAAAATCCCATCCCAGAATGATAGGGGAAATCCCGGATTCTTAGGCCATATCTGGATCCTTACAGAATGAAAGGTTTCTCCCATCGAGGAAATCCCGGATTCTTAGGACATAAGTTCCGAACCAAGAGACTTGAATTGTCGGCAGATTTTAAGGCGCTACTCTTTGCTTGGACAGATTGCAGTGATGTCACAGACTGGTTGGTTTCTGAAGAATGGAACTGAGAACTACATGCATTCGAAATTACAAGCTACTTGGCAGCGCGGTTTTTTCCACGTTGCAAACTCGAATTTCGGCCCCCAACATTTATATAGATGTTTTGAATTTTGTGGGAAATATACCTGAAAATATTGGAAAGTACAGTATAGCCCTTTTTTTTTAGGCAGCTAGTTTAATAGCCCATGGAATCCATGTATGGTATATTTACCTACATTTACCATAAATGTAGGCCTTAAATGTATAGGTAAATACCAGTCCCGTGGATGGTATGGGTAGCGGCTTTTCCAAATTGATGGGGAAATTCACGGTTTCACCCTGGGACCGGCGGTGGGTTTTTATTTCGCCTTGACGTGCCTTGATGTCGGATTCGATCCCCCCCAAACTGGCTGGCTGTTTCTCAACTTGATCTGGCTAGCTGTTTCATGCTGTTCCCTTAATAGGTGATATATAGTGGGCCCCAATTGACAGGAAAAATACCACGAACATATACCACTTACCCCCCCGAAAACTAACATGGAACCATGTAAGGAAGGGGAACAAACAGCCCGATCCGTAGACTTATAAACGGCGGGTTTCTGGGATGATCCTCCAAGTAGGGGGGAAATAAATCCACAAATTGGAGCTTGGGTGAAAGAACCCCCAGGAAAATCCATGAAAATAAGGCTATATATTGATTGGGATTATAACCAGCAGGAGCCCACCTGGTATGTTCCCTTCACGTGTTTCAATTATGGTAACATAGTAATCATTTCGTTTTTTTCGCTCAGATTCCAAGGCATCCGAAACATTTTACGATCCAGCAACTCATCAGCCGTTAATAAGAGGGAAGCTGCAGCCTGGGAGTTGTGTCGATGGGCAGCTTGGGAGGTATGCTGCCTCTAAGAATTTATCCTTAAGGATCCAATAATGTCCTAAGAATGTAGTTGAATCTATCACAATTACATCCAATGGATCTGTCATGTTTTACCATAAGCACAAGGATCCTGTAAGCTGAACCAATCAGTATTTCCATGGTTCATGTCATGTAAGGGTTAAACTTGGATGTCCCGTTGGAAGATAGGATCAATGGTTATCAACACGTGGGTTATGTCACCCCAACAAAAACCCCATTTATAGGCAGGTGAAATGACCCACTTACTCCTAACCATTGATCCTAACTTCCAAAGGGACATCCAAGTATGTCCTAAGAATCCGGGATGTCCCCCATATTCCTTGGACCTGATGGGATTTTTCGACCCGAACAAAAATCCTATGAGAAATCGGGAGGTGGCCTTGGATTCACTTCTGCACACGTGACCTTGGGAGGAATGGTGAGTCCTAGGTGGTGGCAACTCAAACACATGTTTGGAATTTTCACCCCAAAAAAAATCCTGGGGAAATTCATGATCCAATTTGACGAGCTACTATTTTTCTATAGTTGGGTTGGTGGTGAGAAACCAAACCACCAACAAATTCCGAATCCGTGAATTCACATGGACGGAACTTGAACAGGTTGGTTAACGGTGAGATTCAACCTTTGGATGGATCAAAGTCAGGGTCACTCTTTGCTGCTTCAGATTGGAACTTAGAGTTTTCATATAAGTTCTGGTGGTCGCGAGTTCCACCGATTTCCCTCAAGCGTGGTAGCGTTTTGGAAGGAAAACCGCCTTCTTTCGGGAAAATCTAGATTGGTGAAATATTATAATTTGGCCAGATAAGTTGTGACTTTGCTTTTGCGAAACTGGGAGTTTGAAAACACCACTTCGACGGAAAATATGAGTTGAGTTTTCATCCCACTATGTCAGACAGAGGTGATGTTTTCCCAGAAGTCACGACTTGCCAACGGATCAATTGGCACCGATCACAGCTATGATTCGATCACCGTTAACTTACCAACATGCCATAACCACCACTGTACTTGGAGGATTATATCCAAGTTAGATGCAGGTAGGTAGTAACCTAGTATTTAGAAGCCATTTAGGTCATTTGGAAGTCCGGAACCGTCCCGCTACCTCCAGACATCAACATCAACCCACCTGGCCACCGCTGAGGACGGCAAGTTCCGTTGCTTGCGTTTTCGCTCCAAGGGCCATGTGCCACCACAGGCCGAAGTGCCACTTGTATATGAAACATGTTTTTTTTGGTGCAGGAAAAACCATGTGAAGTTGACTTAAGTTAGGAAAAAAACGATTTTGTTTGGTGATAATTTGGTTTGAAAGACTTTTTTGCAAACCCCCTAGGGATCCAATCACCTTCTGATAGTGGTAATGGAACCTACATACCTTGCGTTTAGGAGGTGATTGGACATCCCAATCATCTGAGACTATGACGATTGATGGCTATAGGGACCAGTTGTTACCATGATTTTTTGGACGGAAATCCCAGCCGCCATCCTCTTCCTTCTGAAAAATAACGCCAAGAATGTGTGTGTCTTTGGGGTGTTCTCAATTTGATGTTCATCCCGCACAAATTATGACTGGAAGTTCAAGGGTAAGGGCTCAATGGTAGCCCTGCTATACAGGTCCATTCATCCTTCCATTGGAGGGTTTCCAGCTGATCCTTAGGGTACTTGGATGTCCATGGAAGTTAGTAACTAGTTAGTAAGTTGGGTTATAACCCATTTAGGGGACTTATAACCTACTTATACAGGGGTTATAACCCAGTTACTAAGTACAATGAACATCCCAGTAGGAATATTTATAATAGATGGCATGATGGCACAGATACCAAAAGGTAGGTGATCGTAAAGGGTCCTTATAAACTACACCCGGCAAGATGAACATGGAACCTCACAATACACCCCTGGAAAAGGAGAAACATTTTCCAAACCATCATTTTCAGGTTCTATGTTAATCTTGGGGGTTGTAATATGTATGTGCCATCTACTCCATTACTGTAATACTTTGGGGTCCATTCATAACTTCTCAGTTTCGGGCGGCCTTAAAAACTTGAACTAATTAGGGTGTATAGGGTTTAGGGATTGGAAGAACCGANACTTTCAGGATGGGATTTTTCAACCTGAAAGATCCTATGAGAAATCGGAATGGTTTGAATGCTGGGTGGTGGCAACTCAAACATTTTTGATGTTCATCCCGAAAATTGGGGAAAGAATCCCATTGCGACTCATATTTTTTCAAATGTGTTGGTTCAACCACCAACTAGTTGTTCATTGTCCACGGTTGAAAGGGATTACACCGATTGAATCCTATCTACCAAGGATGGGATTGGAACCCGAAAGATCCTATGAGAAATCGGAATGGATTTTTTTAATGGAATTTCCGTCAACTCAGGACTTACTACAACTTCTATGTTGGCGTCAAGGAACCGGCTTCTCGGCCGGAGAATGACTTGATAAAGATTGAACCGTTGAACCGTTGAACCTGGCAATTCTGTAGACAAAATTTTGGGACGGTGAGTGAAAAACGTAACCCGAAATCAGAGGTTGCAACGGTCGCCTCCAAGTAAGAAATCCAAAGGTCACGAATCACCTTGAACTTAATTTCTAAGATTTTTTAAGGGTGCTTAGCTGCTTCATTGGAACCATCATTCAAGTGCAGACCGTGAAGATTTCTTTGAAGGCCAAGCAGAACCAACGAAGAAAAAGGAGCATTGACATATTGACACTCCATGTGTGGTCAACATAAACGTTGATTTGGACCACCACTGGAAAGCAGTGCTTGCAAGGGGTTCAGATCTTCTGATTCCTTGCTGTAAGCAGCTTGGGCTCGCTATGGCAGAAACTGTTTGGCCTGAGCAAGGCCTTTTCCCTTTTGGTGTGCGTAGATGGTGTTCCTGTCCAGGGACCATCAGAAAACAAGGGTTGGACTACTTCACTCACTGCGCTGGTGTTTCAGACCTAGACATGTTTTGCTCATCCCCGCTGCCAGGAGCCACTGAGATTTCTCACTCGAAAGCAGTCCTTCGGCGAAATGTAGCTCGACCCAAGTTCAGAGCAGTCCTAAATCAGGCAAATCAACAACATGTACAGAATGGTGCTCCCAAGTTATGGGGGGGATCTAGTTTCCCTTGCTGCCCCATCAACCAGGGAGTTTGGAAGACGCATGACTCGATCTTGCAGTCTGTATAGCATGTGAGAAGTGGGATACATCGACATCCGTCGTTCGTGCGGATAGCTCGGGAAGCGTTCGGGAATCCAGGGATCACCTGTGCATCGAATTAGCACTGCATGAGCTGGAGGTTGGAACCGAAAAGTTTGAGCACCAGTAGGGAGTTATAACCCCTATAAGTAGGATGAAATCACCCCAGCTTCTCCCCAGTTCTAATTTCGGCCAATTTATAGGGGTTTCTTGGAGGTTTCCACTTACAACTGGATCCGGGGCCCCACCTTGCACCATGCTCTTTCAATGGCTTATTGGCTCTCAAAGTTGCTCCGAGCAAGAAGAACAGAGAGTTTATATCCTCCAGTAATCAAAGATAGCTGGGTGGAAGATCCACCAGTCTGGAGGGATTTACCAGGAAAAAAACGAGGATTGTCCATTGCTATGTGAGTTTGACTGGAGGGTATCATTGCATTCTTTTCGAGGTTTTTATCCTATAGTGGTTAGGATTGCTGCATTATGACCAATTACTAGCGGGGGAAACCATACGAGGGACATACCGACATACCCTCTTGTTCACAGTCATGAATACAAAATTAATGTGATGCCCTCAAACTTCGAAACCCAAGCGTTTTGGTTATTTGGACGATGCTGGAAGACTAGGACAATAGAAGGCCATGGGGCAGTTTTTACTTTGAAAGGACATGAAAGGACCCAGGAAACAAAACCGCGGATTCATATTGGTTGAGGACAGGATTTCAGAAAAGAAAAACTTCCATTGTTCCTTTATGATTGGAAAGGGAAGAAACTCCCCTTTATCATCCATTTACAATCCTGAGAATAGTACCTAACACCGAACCAGAACCAGAACTCTTTCCCTCTCGGCCTTGTTACAGGGGTCATTATATTCCCAACCCAAACTTTATCCACGGAAATCCCTCAAAATCATCATACATGTCAATGTGCATCAAATTTGATCCCCCCAAACTGCATAATTCAAATGTTCCCCCTTTCTTGTGCCTGATTCCGAATCTTCCCTATATCACCGAAGGGTTGGAAACCCTCTAAAAAATTCTCAATTTCCCTAACTAGGTGGTGGCAGCTCAAATATTTTCCTATGTTCACCCCTAAACCTTGGGGAAGATTTTCACCCAATTTGACGAGCAACATATTTTTCAAAGGGCTTGGGGAACCAACCGCCAACTTTCGCTTTCTCCCCGTAAAAAGTCGACTCCCAAGGTGCATCCGTCACTCTACCGCTTTGGAGGGCAGTATATCGCAGGAGTGTGTTGGCCTGGGCGGTTTTTTGTTGGTCCGGTGCTTGCCCATAGGATCCATGGGACTGGTATATTTTACCTACATTTGGCTTAGATGTATGGTAAATGTAGGTAGAAATATGCCAGTCCCATGGATCCTATGGGTTGGAGCCCTAAGAATCCAGACCCGTTCCCGAAAATTTGTAGATTTTTATGGTCGAAAAATCCCATCTAACCCAGGTCATATAGGAGTATTACGGGGAAATCCCGGATTCTTAAGGGCATAGAAACGGATCACCACACGGGGAAGTTCGGAAAATCATCAACTCAAAAGTTTCGGCGATTGGAGGGGGATATGTGAGGTCCCGGGAGGGTAATAACCATGGCTAGTTTTCGTCCAATAAGGATCGGGCCAGTGGGACCGCTTATGAAATTGATCTGAAAAAGGTTTGTAATTAGGGGTGATCCTAACTCCTTACTAACTGGGATGATCCTCCAAGTGATGAGCCCGTAATTGGTGATCTCGGTTGGGATTAGTTAGTCACCCAATACTAGGGTGTACATGGAAGTCCGTACCTGGTTAGTTAGTAAGTTGGTTTTAAACCTATTTACGAGACTTGCAACTTATATTCCATTTACTAATTAACCATGGACATCCCAGTCAAGGACAATGGTTGGTCTTTCTAAAAAAAGAGATGAAGGATCGTAAACAAGTGGAAGTGCAAAATTGGGTCCAAGAAACAGCTGTGAGAGGTGTTAGTCATGCAGTGCCAGCTCACGGCTGCTCACCTACAAAGCGGAAAATGGCAAGGCAAAGGCCAGGATCATTATCCTGGGATTTGAGGACCCAGGGACCCAGACTTGTTGCAGCTATAGATAGATCAGCTCCAACGATGTCACGTCAATCCCGACAACTGCTACTATCCTATGCAACAGTGCAGAGGTGGCCAGTTCTCAAGGGTGACATCGAAGGAGCATTTCTACAAGGAGTAAAGGGTGAGGAAAAACGAGAAATCTACGCATGGCCAGTGGAAGAGCTCGCCGATGCTTTAGCAGTGCCACGTGACCAACCAGTCCAATTGTTGAAGGCATGCTACGCCCTTGTCAATGTGACTTCTTTTCGGTCGGACGTGTTGAAGGGATCGAAGACGATCATTTTCACCAAAATGGTACAAAAGCGTCTGTGCAGCCATGGTTGAAGCAGGATTTGAAACCCTGGTGTCAGAGGCATGTATGTGGCGGCTTAGAGAATGGTGCCATGAGACTGAACAGTACATTACAGTGGGACTGGCAGCATCACACGTGACGATTTCCTTTTCTGTGGGACGGATGTAGTGGTGAATAACCATGATTGGTTTTAGTCCCCTACCCATAACCATCCATATATGGTATATTTACCTACATTTACCTTAAATTTATGGTAAATGTAGGCAAATATACCATACATGGATGCTATGGGCTAAGGAATGCTGTTTTTGGCTAATAAAATGGGGGTGGTCCTAACCTCACCACTTACGTCCGTATGTCCCTCCTGGGGGATGGATCCAGCAGGTCCTTTCAAAATTGCTCGTTTGTTTTTTTTTTACTTGGATGTCCCAGGAAGTTAGTAAATGCTTAGTAAATGTAACCCACTTACTAACCATTTACTAACTTCCTGGGACATCTAAGAAGGGGATGGGATTATTACGATTCTATGTGGATTTTTTCAGGTGCACCTTAAGGTCTCCAAGTAGATGGCGATAGCCGATGCCAAAAGGTAGGTCTATTAGTAAAGGGTCCAAAATAAACCAAGATGTAGGGCCCCTGTGCTGGCTGTACGTCTCAACTACTAGGTAGCTTTATGAGACTATTCTAGCATTTGAGGCGATAATCAGCATGGCAATGGAGAATGCTTTGAAAATCGGGCATCCTTCCTCGTAGGCCGGGTGATTTGGGAATCATGATTTTTTTCCAAATATACTTTCAGAAACCCCAACTGGGATGTCCTCCTGGTACTTAGTAAATGGATTAGTTCACCCCTATATAAGTAGATTATAAGTCCCCTAAATTCGTTATAATCAAACTTACTAACTAGTTACTAACTTCCGTGGACACCCTAGTAGTTTTTGAATCTTCAACAACTGGATGGTGGTTTCGAATATTTTCTATGTTCACTCCAAACCTTAGGGAAATGATCCAATTTCACTCATATTTTTCAAATGGGTTGAAACCACCAACTAGACAACTTCTGACATGTTGGTTCCTTATGTTTTGGAGGTGAACTTTGAACAGCTGCAGGATTGGTATTTCGCCCTTCCTTGGCAGAGAATGCTACCAATCCCTTTGCTCTACAAGAAGAACGGCTAGTGCATCTCGGCTTCGTGAAGTAGGATGTCATAGGATGTCATATAGACCCAACCAATAGTGGGCGTCGGTATGTATAGCCCATAGGATCCATGGGACTGGTATATTTACCTACATTTACCATACATTTGAGCCAATCGTAGGTAACGATACCATACATGGATCCTATGGGTAGGGTATGTCCTTTTTTGATAGCTATGTTTGCAGTAATTAAATTTTCAGGATGAATTTTGTTTGTATCTCGGTTTTGGGAGGACGATTTCCAAAAGCTTCATCAAACTCCTGAAACGAAAACATGTTGCTTTGAAATAAAGCAAGGGGCCAGTCTGATATTGATTTTTGGAGATATCCCATTTTCTTATTTCAGGGTGAATTCAGTGAGATACAGTGCAAACATGGATTATTTGATTTTTCTAAGGGAGAAGCTTTAGCTGGATGGTGCTTAGTGATGAGCTTAAATGAGGTTTAAAGATGTCCATTTTCTTCCTAATCAAACCAACAAAAGTTCGCAAACAGGCTGGGGGTGGTGAGCACTTTTTCAGTTACACTCCGGTAATCTAACATAGCAATGGAAAATCCACCATTTGAAGATGTATTTCCTATCAAAAATGGGGATATTCCAGCCAGCTATGTTAGTTTGCCAGAGGGTAGTCATTACTTTTCCGATATTAAAAAACAAGGTCATTTTTGGGTGAACCACGAAGCTCATGCCCTTCTCCCCTTCAAAGGGCAGACAGGTTTGATCGGGAATGGTCCTAACCAACACTTCCCCCAAGGGCGTGCTGCTAAGGCGTCTCTATGTGCCGTCGGAGGTCAATACACAAGGCTATCGGAATCTCGTTTGTTACGGAGCAGAAATGGGTTTTTGTTGGTAGAAAATGAAACCGTTCTAAGTAGATATGCCATAGTATCATAGATTGTTATATAACAATCTATGGATACTAT